>JAGVSN010000016.1:3600000-4027500 GCA_022651745.1 Parapsyche elsis
GATGCGGGTGGGAAAAAAAAAAATCGAGCTTATTTATTTTCCTCCACTCGGCTGGGGAAATCGAACGTGAAAAATGTGTTGTGTTCGTTCGTCTCGAATACCAACGTATCGACCGGCAGCTACGCGATTTTTTTTTCAAACAACATCGCCAAAGCCTGAAAGCTCACGTATCCGCTTAGCATACGAATACTTACATGAGCTTTTTGTGGCCACGCATGTATTCAGACCATAAGCTCGCGTTATAAACACCTTTGCGGTCGCGCGAATGTACCGCCTGTCGTCGACGTCTAAGTTATACAACTCAAAATTTTCCTTAACAGGAAAACCTGTCAACAAGTTAAGCAAATCTCCACCTAAACATTCTATACAATATAATAAAAATAAATAATTTCAAATAACTAAAGGAATTTGTACGTACATGTGTATGGACATAGAGCATTTGAGATTTATAGTTTGATCCCCGGTACGTTTTGACGTGAACTTTCTCCGAAAGCTCCATTGTAATGTTACTTTTGTTCTTTGAGGTTATTATGCAAGCAATTATTATGATTTTTATGTATAATATGCGTGTTTGACACTTTTGACGTGAATACGTCTATACTACCGTCCTAAGCCCACTTAACGTAACTGACGAAAATTACGAAAATGAGTTAGATGTGTTTTAGGGGTTATGGGAATGTATTTTTGCGATTTTTCATATCAAAATTAATGTATCTTCATCCAAAAGTGACTTTTAAGCTATTAAATCTAACGTATCTGCATGCGCAGAGAAATGCATAGTATTTATTACCAATACTTACTTCGGTCACTACCTTATGATGAAAGATTGAAAAGACTGAATCTCTCCACATTGGAGACGAGGAGATTGAGAGGTGATTTAATTGAAGTATTCGAAATAATAAATAATCATTATTCATGTGAAATGACCAACCTCATTATGTTCAATGAGAACCCTCATCTAAGAGGTCATACTCTTAGACTCGGCAAAGAAAAATCAAATAAGATTGTTAGAGATTCATTCTTGTCAAATAGAGTGGTTGAAGTTTGGAATAGTCATATGTATACATTAATAATGAATAATTAAGTGACGTAACTACTAAAGTATTCATTTTTTTTTTAATTATTCCTTAGAATTATCAAAACACAATAGAAAATAACCTCATGAACTAAAAAAAGTTGAAATAAATCAGTAATATATGAAGAAAAACACAAATTTAGAATAAAACTTTCAAGTCCATTTATCTCGATATTATTGTTTTATCAGTTACGTTAAGTGGGCTTAGGACGGCAGCATACGCGGACCAGTATGGGGTACCAGTACAGAAACGGCAGTGTTACGTTTGGATGGGCATACATTCCGACACTATAACTTCGTTACTAATAATATGATTGACATAAATATTGTTTTATTCGCTCGGGTATACGTCTACGATGCATTTATGACCTTGAGTTGGCACTGTGCATGCGCGAGGCGCGGAGGAGGGGGCGTATCTTCCTTCGGCTATTTTGGACGTTTTTGGACATTTTCAAACAGTATATCTCACGATGATTTTAGTGCGGTGATTTTGCCACAAAACAAAATATCTCTTTAAGATCTGTCGATTTATGCTGTAAAAAGTGAACTATGTAAATTATTTGTTGGTGAAAAATCAAAAACAAGTCAAATTTCACTATGTCGACCCATACTCGCCAAAAAACCAATAGGAAATACAAAAAAACGCAAATCATCAGAAAGAGAGTTTAATCATCTATCGTTCAGTATCACAATGTTTGTGACAGAACGAGTGAGACGGTATCGGGAACATCAGAAAGTCGACGCGGTGCTCAGGGAAAACAACGGTGCGAGCACCTCGACGGCCACTGTTTACCACAGGCCAAAGATAAATAAAATTGTAATCGATTACCAGTTAAGACGTTATTTGTTATGGTAAATAAAAATACATTAATGTATCCACTTCGACGCTTTCATTTAAAATATTAGCCGCTGACGCAGACGTATTCACGGAAAACTCACGGCCGTGTTCGACACAACGAATTTTTTGTGTCAAAAATGTCGAGTATTGATTGCATTAAGAAAATTTTACTTTATTTTGAATTGTGAACGAACTTTAAGTTAAAAATGTATGGAAGCTGCATTGCAGCAAGTCAAAAACGTTTACTTTTTCAGCGAAATGTTTCCCAGAAACAAAACTCATTAACAAAATGTTGCGTATGCGACAAATTGTACTCGCGTTATTATCGTCGATAAATCTCTCATATCACAAAAATCACATCGCTTAAATAGTCTCGGAACAATGAAATAAAATTGCACACACTTGCGTCACAAAGATTTTCTCTAATTATACTGTATAGCGGGCGCGTAATAAAAGTATTCGCTGCGGTTTATTATTCTCGTATATCTCGCTTTTTTTTTCGGTAGTTTCCGCCCTTATAAAAGCGGTTACGTTTTATTATTTTGTTGTTTTTTTTTTTTGTTTCCTTCTCCCTCTTCTCCGACTTTTCCTCATCCTTTTAGACCTTTCTATTTCAATTTCTGTCTGGATAAAGTAACACTTGAACGGGGAAAACGGCGAAGCGGCCGCAACGTGGGAAAGCCTAATACGTGCGTGGGCGTCCGGCCATATTAATTTCACGAAACGAACATAAACAAGTGTTGTAAAAGGAAAAATTTTGTCCCCTCGGTCATAGCGCGCCGAATCGTTCGCGAAAACTTTTTTTTTTTTATGAGTTTTTCCTTAGGAATAATGTGTGTGTGTACGATAATGCTGGGCGTGGTTAATGTCGGCACTGTTGCGGACGGCTCTAACAAACGATCATTTTATTCAATGAATCCACTCGTATGGAAGAAAGTGTGTGTGTGGTGAAGAATAAGAATGACTCGAGTGGTGGCAGATCGTGCAGAAAATATAGAAGATAGCGTTGGTCCATGGGGGTGGTGCAACAAGTTGGAAAAAGTTTCGGGATGAGAGTGATAAATGTATTTATTTAGTCGGCGTGAGCAGCCTAGAAAAATTTATAGACAGCCCTTTCACAAACCGACATACATATGTACATAAATGTTAAGTTGCTGTTCAAATGATACGAGTCTTTTAATTACATTTTTTAAGTCACACGTTACACTCTTTACTAATCAGGACCAAACTTTGCACAATAGTCCTGTGGATACTTGAATGCAATAGGACTTTTGGTTAGCTACCATACAAAGCATTGTTTCGAAGACGCCGACCAAAAACAGAGTAATACCAATTGAGACATATTGAATATTGTCAGTTCTGAATAACATTTACAAACAGTTACATAGTTGTTTCAATAAAAATTCGGGTGTGGCCAACCCACGACTTTATCCATATAATTGAGGAATATGAAGAGTAACCAAACGCTGAAAAAGTCAAAAAACCGTGTACAAAGAAAAATAACAGCATCCCACTTCCGTTGGAGCGATTTTGATAATTTTTTTTCCCACATTGTAATTAGCATAATAATTATAGTTTTACAATATTATGAAGATATGAAATATTTAAAAGGCCGAAAAAAATAAAAAAAAAAACGAAATATCGTTCAAGAGTAAACTGCCACTTCCGGTTAACGGATGTTGACCAAAATCATAATATCTCTCACACCTTACGTGAAAATAACAGATGTGAAATTTCAGCTTGATTGACTTGATAGTTTCTGAGAAAAAGTTAAAATTAAAAAGTACACCGACACACAGACATACGGACATTTTTCAGAAATCATGAAAACGTTATCAGGGGATGATACTTGATACAAATTAGTCAAAATCTCGGGGTCGAATTTTCGCACGATCACAATACTTTATAATACGAGAGGAAATTTTATATTTTATGTAGAAATTTTGGTCTATACATATGTATGTATGTATGTATATGAGAAAATTTTTAAATATCTTCATTGTGATTGTGTGATTGAACATTGAACTTAGTTTACTGAGTCACTATTTGAAACATCATACCTATGTATGTATATATCAGTGGTCGGGAACCTTTTTCGAGCTAAAGCCAAATTAGGGAAAACCTTGCAAAATTGTAAGTTTGGGTGCCGCAACATATTATTTTCAGATTATACATACATATATTCAAAATGAAATTGAATTTTTCTCATTTATAAAATTAATACATGTAAGAAATAAGTTATCATCGTGATATTTCTTTATGTTTAACAGTTTATTACGAAAAAGTTAATCTGAAAAAACGACTTTGAAGCTTTTTATAGCCATGTAGTTGTGGAAATGGGATTCATTTTGATGTTGTGTAAATTGTGTGTCAACATTTTGCATTTCAGGCAAAACGTTTGATGACAGCGAGAGCCGCAGGTTTTCATACAAGGAGCCGCATGCGGCTCCGGATCCGCCGGTTCCCCACTACTGCTTTGAGCAATCAATTCGATGCTTCTAGAAAATGTCACCACACAGATCCATTTTTTGTAAACAACTATTAGCTAAACAACTCACTCTTCCCGACACTGCTATACATACATATATGAACAAAAATGATTTTTCATCTGAAAAATTATCCATTATCATACGTATTTTTAACGTTTTCCCACCTTTGTAATATTTAGTTATAAAGGGGAGGAGCTGACTCAACTTTACTGACCAATTTTCCATAATCTCTTACTTGTTGCTAGGGACGACGATATAAAAAAAAAAACATAGATCGTATGACAAAGGGTACTTTTTACGGTTCGCTTTTACAGTCGACTTTTACAATCGCCTTTATGCGATTAGTGCGACAAGTGTATGCGTTTGCGACACGTATTTTATACGAGTCATTTAAATTTACTACCAACCCCCATGTACCCCATTCCACCTCTGGTTCAGGGTAAACCTAGAAAACCCTATGTGGATCGTGTATAATATGATCGTTCGTCGAAATACACGTTTTTTTATGTACTCGAGTCGTTTCCCTGCGAGCATTCAAACGTCCGAACAGATGCGGTCTATTTGGTGATGGATGATTGTCGGTGGATGGAGAAAAAGTAAGACCCAAGGCGCAATTCAGAAGTTTAGGGGGTTGATTTCTTACCCTATTGCCTGGTACGTATCTGTGAGCAAATAAAAATGAAATCAAAACGGTAGTGGCACTCGTTTTATGACAGTTCATATGGGGACCTATTCGTCGAAATTCACTCAAAATGAGTAAATTTAAAAAAATAAAACAAGTAAGAGTTTCTCTAGCAAGTCCAATATTTGAAATTGTAATTTTCTCGGCATAAGTTATTTTAAATTTTTTTCTGAATTAGATAATATAAATGGTTACAATGAGATATATTATCATAACTCTTCTTGCTATATATTGCAGATGCTTCATGTATGTATGTATTTATTAACAAAAAAATGAATTTATTCAAAAGTTACCGAACAATTTGTTGACAGAGAAATGAACAAGCACAACGAGAGACCTAGTCCAAGTTTGTTTTCAAAAAGTTTAATGTAAATGTACTTTTTTCTTTGAAAGAAAACTTTTTCTACCTTTTTACTCGACATATTTGTGTGCCTCTATGTGTACATATGTACATATATTGTATTTCGCCAAACTCTAGAATTGATCTTATGCGTGCAAAAGTAGGAAAAAGGTGAAATGTTTTCTTTTTCGATTTGAATTCCACTCCCACACGTGTGGGAGAAGGAAATGGGGTTATGAAATTAGGCGGAACGACTTTTTTTGAGGGTACATTCTAGAAAATGTATCCCTAAAATGGACTTATCATGCAAATGAAATGTCCCTGGATATAACTCCGTTATGTGTCGTCTCAAAAAAATGTTTTTCTTCCTTCGTCGCATTACGAACACATTCTTTTGTTTTCGCTTTATTTTATTCATAAATAAATCTGAATGGAGTCACAAAGGATTATATTTTAACTGGAAGGAAACCATCTCATCCGTCTTCGAAACACGAACAACTTTTGCAAGGGTATAATTGATTACCTCGAACTGGACTCTTCCTAAATAAATTAGGGACACCCCTCTAACCCCTAAAAAAAAAAGAAAATACCCGAAAAGATTCTATTGTTTCCACCTCTGGATAAAATTACTGCCTTTGTTTGGGAGGTTAAGCTGAGCTCATCTATAAATCAGTGGTAATTTCACGACACCGTGATAGGAATTTAGAAAGCTCCATTCGCAAATTATAATACACCGATGAATTTTTATATAACTTACGTTTTCCCTTGAAATTGAAATAGTTCAGCAAATTCAGCTTTATACCATCGTAACAATAATTAAAGTTTCACAAACAACAGCGTAATTTCTAATTAAAATATATCCCAGCGGATAGAGTTTTGGGCAAGTTTTTAAACTCGCGGTACATACATAATTAACGTGTTCGACACTTTGCATTGCGATCGACTTTGCGAAATCTTCTCACATTCATAAATAATATTTATTGCTAGCGATACATGATTTTATTAATCGCCTAGTATAGATTTCAGAAAGGCGGTCGTTTCATAATAAAAAAAAACCTATTAAACCCTGGGGGGGGGGTCCGGTCAAAATCCTTATCCTCTCTTTGCTCGATTCATTTCGACGATTTCGTACGAAAACTTATCGAAGTTTCGGGCTAGGGTTTAACCCTTTCGTTCGCTTAAATTTCGTCCCCAAGGGTTCACTCGGACACCATAAAAATATGTGCTCAGTACTTTTAGAAGCGCTAAAAAAATAAAGCATTGCCCCAAATCTCGTATCGGATGTATTTTCTTTGTCGTCCAATATCGCGAATGTGAGCTTTCACGCAACGTTTGAATACAACACGTGGTATAATTACCCTTTTTTTCCGTAACGTTAACTCTTATTACGTATAATTACGTACGTGTAACAATATTCGGATTCAATATTGCGTGCAAGACTGAATTATTATATTAGTGAGGTCATAATAATTGAGGTAATAATTGTTCAAGCAATTTTGTGTCGTTTGTATACGTATGTATTTGGCATAGCACTGATTTCATTATATAATACCCAATTTGAATATATATGTTTGGTGGATGAAAATTTATTAATATTGAATAGCGATTTTCAAGTATTTCGTACGTGAAATGATAATTTAAGTTTCGATCGCTGCAAAGCTTTTATCGACGTTAAATTCGAATGTTTTTCAAGTCGTGCGAACTTCTTATGAGATTCCATTAGCACGCACAGTGAAACTCGATAAAATGACGCTTTTCCATGAGATTTTATTTGCTCTTTCCCCACACAATCGTTGCTTTTTTTTTTTTCCTCTACCAATAAGAGTCGGTTGCTTTGTATATTTCCTATGAAAAAGATTGTAAGTGCTTGCAAATCCCATCGACCGGAAAAGTGTATTTTCTTATTATTCCTTTGTACCTACATACATATATACATAGATATGCTAATTTTAAATAGTTACCAATGTTACCACACACTGTTTCTGCAATAATATTTTAATTTTTTATTTCTGAAATTATAATTGGTATTAGAAGTATGTTTACATTGTTGTTATTTTGTTATTGAATGCGAATTACGTACGAAAATTCCAATTCGAAATGTGAAGTTTTATATCAGAAAGAAAAAAAGAGAGAGGGGAGTGAAATAACGAGGGAAGAATATTTTAGAATGGGATATTTCCGAATGTAAAATTTGATCGAACCGTACATTGTTAGGCATTACTAAAATTTGCATGATAATTGAAAATAAATACCAATCACCAAACGGAGCTTTGATTAATTTTGTCCGAAGTCATGTATTGATTATATCTTAACAGCACAAAGCGAATTCCCTCTTGCTGGATTTTTTTTTGATCCACTTTATTATGCTGTTTTAAATTGCATTGTAAATTTAATATTGACAATAAATTTAATTCAAACAGAATTATACGATTTTTCCATTTTATATCAAAAACTCAACCACTGTCTCATTTAAATGAAAAATATTTCAAAGATAATGGCGAATGACATAATTTTCATGCAAAATATAATTTTAAAACGTTTTAACAAATGAAAATTAAATTTTTGCTTCATATTCCATCAGTTATATATATTGTTATATAGGCGTTTAAGTATAATTTAATGTTATGTGATATTTAAAAAAAATCATTTTCGGAAGGGAAACCATCGTGATATTCTTGTTCACTTACATCATTACTGGGACAATTTTCCTTCAACCCGCAACAATGGCGTACAAAATTGAATGGTGAGATCCCTCCTGCCTTTCACAGCCATCATTAAATTTGCGTAACTCCCCTACAACCACCTCCTACCCCAACTTCTTCTATGCGTATACATTTTTTTCTACACTTCTTACTGTTTTCTTTCGCGCAACTTCTTCCTCCTCGCCTTCGCTTCTTTCGCAAAACGTCATTTTTCAACGTGGCCAACATAAAAAAAGCGTCAAAAATCTTCGCTTCGCTGGCTAAAAAAATACAAATGTAAAAAAATGAGACCCCAAACGAAGAGAAACGATGAAAAATGGCAGGACGTTTCCTATATCTCGTTGATGGGTTTTGTTTGCAGGAGCGTTGAATTCACTATTTTCCCTTTCGTCCACCCACTCAGATTTCCGCCCACCCACCCACTCAGAAAACAAACAATAATATCATTCTTTCGATGTGTTTACCTTAGTATATAATACATTGACGTAGTGACGTAGATTTTTACGTTCGCTCGATATATTACATATTGATCAAAATTTCAACGATTTGTGCTCCTTGGTATAATCATTTTTATAATGTGAAATATTTCGAGTAGATTGAATATAATTTTAATTGGGTGGCTTAACACGATATATTCTAAAGCGTGTTCAAAGTTTATTTTACGCTATTTCGATTATTATTAATTTAACAGCGATAAAAGTGACATTTTATAATTTATAAGGCTATTAAACTGGACCAGTGGCAGGCTGTGTCAGCCTAAAGTAATTTGGTGTGGCTAACTAGCCCAGTAGAGCGTATGGACATATCGATTACCCGGTTTTAAACGAGCTTCCTCACTAAGCCAATTTATTGATTTTTTTTTTGTCAAGGTTTACGAAAAAAAGCCAGGGTTTTAGTTTTATAACTTGTGAATTTTTGTTGCATTGTTTAAACTAAGACTCGATTCAATTGAAAAAAAAAAGTTTCGAAATTGTCATTTTTGTACAAGCGTTTTTTTTGTTTCTGATTTGAATAATGTTTTACCTAAGAGCGAGATGGTAATTAATACACAGAAAATCATCATTCATTCATTAATTCAACAGAAAAATGGTAACAAAAGAAAATTTCAAATTGTCGAACATTTTCCATTGCAATTTTTTTATAACGAATTCCATTGTTTTTTAACCGATGAATTATTTATGACCCTAATATCGTTATGGTTTTCATTTTTGTTATGTTATATTCAGTTAAAATTAACAATTTTTTGTCTTCGTTATTACTAACGAGTATTAAGAAAACCAGATTAAATTTACCCAATTAGCCAAGCATATTTCATTACGTTGTGCCGGGCTCAAAATTTTTTTATTATTATTTTTATATTAATTTATTACATTTTCGCTTGTGAACATATTTTTTTATTATTAATATTCTATGCGTTTACGTGGTAAATTATTCATGTAAAAAAAAATTTTTGGTCGGTCCGTCCATTAGCGGTTTTCACGTGCTTACATTTTTTTCTAAGCGTAATTCACTTAAGCTTCTTTTTTTAAAGGGCTCCCCATTTTCGAAAGGTCTTCCTGTTTCGAGGGATCGAAGTAAATTCTTTTAGGCAACACGGCCGTCCCACTTAGGGGTAGTCATTAGGTATTTAGGTTTGGTTTCGGTAATCTCTAATTACTACGACCCCTGGCCCTATCTCTCCTTTCCAGCGTGTTTCCCTACGACAATTATTTCCTCTGGCTACCCGACCGATTACAAAGCCAACCCTTCGCCGAATAAATTCAATTAATTGATCTGAACCCCAATTTTAATATTATTTTTATATAAAGTTAACTCAAATAAGTTATATTGAAAAGAAAAACCGAAATTCCACATATGATACACAACGTATGGACAATGGAAATATTTTTTACTTTGTCGATACACTTATTTGGAAATTAATGTATGTGCTTTTTTTTGCATATTTGAAACGATTACATTACATTTTAGTTAAACTCGGAGTAGTAAAGTTATTGGATAAAATTAATGGATACGACCCTGCGCCTTTTCAGTGTTGAACCTCGGGTTGATTGTATTACACTCAAAGTAAATTTCATCTTACTATAAACTTTGAAAATGTCGTTTACATGGAGTTCGGCTTTCTACGTTCACCGAAATCCGCAAAATGTTTGTTGTTGTTTGGATTTGTTTGTGATCGGAACGCCTTAATTGAAAATGAAAATTTATTCCTTTGAGATTTTAAAATACAATTCCGACCATTCAAAACAAATATTGTTATGAATACATACATACCTTGCGGAGAAAAGTCTATTCATAAAAGACAGATTTCACATATCCTTGGAGAAAAATTTACATTTGGCACACAGACTTACTTTGAAAGCGAAAACGTTCACTATGAGAGTTGTGAAGGGGTTTTCTTCTTTTTTTTCACGCCGAAAACCTTAGACTCGTAGAGGCTTTTCGCTTGGAGAATTTTTTCACGCAAAATATTTCACGGGAGTTGTTTGAATAAGATACTTGACTTTAAAAAAACTTCACGAACAAAAAAGCACAACCTATACTTATTTTATTTCAGGACGCTTCAATTGTAAAATTTATTGCTTCACTATACCTACATACTATGTATGTAAAGTTATAACTTGTTTTACTTTTCTTTCATTGGCATTAGGAATAAACGAAGTGCGATAGCTTTAAAAGTTTAATTACAATTGCTTCTAAGGAAACTCGTTCGCTTTCACGATATCATTACAGTCAAAGTAGCCCTAATAATTCTGATTTAACTTTCGCATAACAAATTGACACGGTTTATACGGCTTCTACGCGCGAACGACGTCCGTAAAGTCAACTTAATTTATACGTTAGCGAACGTGAAGTTTTCGCACACTATTCGTGACGCGATTTATAAATAAAAAAGAATTTCGAATCGCGAAAACATAAGCACAAAAAAAAAGAGACGGAAAAGGGGCGGGGAAAAAAAACCACTATACACACACGCATTGTATTTTGGAATAAGAAAAATCCCAGTACGATTTACCCTTTTTTATTGCTCAGATTTTATTTTGAACCACCACCCATGCTTTTAGGCCACATTCGCTGTTCCTTAAACTGTGATCCCTCCAGCTATCATAATGATAATATTTGTACTCACTCTGTATAACGGTGGTTTTTTTTTCCATGAAGGAAAATTCATAGTACTTATAGTGTTGAGAGGGCACTCCTGTTTGAAGTTCTCTGCGGGAAGAAGATAGGGCTTTGACGTGAATAAAAAACCGTAAAAGTGTAGGCATTATGTAGGCGGACGGATGGACAGACGCTTTACTGCTTTCGTGTGGTGCGCACACACGACATGTTT
This sequence comes from Parapsyche elsis, assembly GCA_022651745.1. Classification (NCBI taxonomy): domain Eukaryota; kingdom Metazoa; phylum Arthropoda; class Insecta; order Trichoptera; family Hydropsychidae; genus Parapsyche; species Parapsyche elsis. The sequence goes on from JAGVSN010000016.1 coordinate 3,611,458, forward strand.
TTTTTTTTTTTTTACATTCACTCGGAAAGCTTTACATCCCTGTATAAAAAAGCTGTTTTTCAGTGTCCACAAGTGCGTCGACCTTAAATTCCTGCTACTCGTTTGCCATCTCCTTACCATTTGCACAACGCCTTAGAATCCTCGGATCCTCCACGCAGCGGCAACATCTTCGGTTACGGTATCTCTGGCTCAATAAATAACGGCAACCCCTCAACGGTCAGACGGGGTTTTCTGGGCCAGAGTCACTTTTTCGCGCATTTATTTTACGGCCGCAATAAAAGCGTAACGCTCGCCGGGAATACGAGATACAATTTGTACGCGTACCGAACGTCCCTCTGCCCCAGCGGCTACCAACCTTTTTATGACAAACAACATACATGTGTATACATATGTATGTTACAGCGAAAGCATATTTCAAATGAAAATATATTTTCACTGACATAAATATATTTTTACCAATTCAGGCAGTGAAAATGTATCGAACAATGAATTTACAGTTTCACTGCTCAGTATCGGTGAAAGTATTATTTATATATATAATAGCCGAAATCCGTATGTCTGCTGATAACGCTCGCCGATGTAAATAATTAAAAAAAAAACCAGAACGTCGCGCGAGTGGGATTTGAACCCGATATCACTGATTCGGTACACTGAGCGCTTACACGGTGAGCCAAACCAGATAATAACGGTCTGGTCTATACATACATATATAATAAATAGGCTCGCGACTTTGCTAAATTGTTACGTTGTTATTATAACGCGCCATCTATGCAACAACTGTAAAACTATTAAATTTAATATTATTTTTCAGTACGGGTGATGACAACGCTCCGTTGATATTCAACGAGCTTACACTGGTATATATGTATATAATAGCCGAAATCCGTCTGTCTGTCTGCTGATAACGCTCGCCTCGGTAAATGATCAAAAGACACGAACCGTGCACGCGCGAGTGGGATTTGATCACCAAGTTGGAATGAATCGTGTCAACACTATCATCCAACGGAGGCGATGACGAGCCTGCTACGATTCGACAACATTAATACCTTAACCGGCTCGCGACTTTGCTAAATTGTTACGTGTTGTATTATAACGCGCCATCTATGCAACAACTATAAAAAAAAACTATTAAATACACATATACTCACCCACATAAACATTCGTTGATATTCAACGGAATTACAGTAAACGTATGCGTCTGTGACTGTTGATGTTGATGTCAATTGTTATATGAGTCAATTGTAAACGAGCAACATTTTTCAGCAATATTGCTCGTCAACCATCCAGCAACATTTTCAGCGTCACATACGCAATATATGTCGCAGCAGTGTGTTGCTCAACGATTGCCGGCAAGTAGTTTCTGTTTTATTATTGTCCAGATTTTGCATTTTCGTATACCGAACAATATCATTGGCGATATGCCAACAATACTCGTCAAAACACGACCATACCAGAAAAAGTGGAACAATAGTATCAGGAAACACCACTATATGTATTTCCGGCCCACATCACCATATTGCAGTAATACTACCAGCAATGCTTGCCGGCAATACATTGCCGTGAAAATGTTGATCGTTTACAGACACCTTTATAAAATTGACTATAATTGGTAACAGTAAAAGTCTACCCTTGAACACGGGCACGGCACGATAAGAAGAAGAAGCGACAAAATAACTAGGATTGAATATTTCAGCAGATTATATGATTCGATTGGTCATTTCACAACTGTCAAATTTAGTTTCAATGACAGTTCCGAAACTAATATAATTTCACCAGTGAGTATCTGTTAAAATATATTTTCACTAGTAGAAATATACATACATATATCTAATGGTAAAAATGTGCTTGGATATGATTTCACTGAAACGCCAGTGAAAATATATTTTCACTTGAAATATGCTATCGCTGTAACATACATATATACATATATACAAAATTTCACAAGAATACGACAGGCACCGTTAACTTTTCAGTGTATATTTTATTTGTTGGCTAGGCTTCAATTTGCATTTAAGCCTGTGATTTTTGCCTAGAACAATTTTCATTGTACAAACTACTTATCACTTACCACTATCACATTAATGTACAGGTGTATAGTCAAGTACCAAGTTTTGTATCTATACGCCTTTTACACCTCAACGTTTGACGGGGGCATCGAGTTGGGAAACACGGTTCTACCCGATACCAAGAGGACTTTTCAACAATGGATGTCGGGTCCTCTTACCTTTTTTTTTTACGGTCGAACCCTCTGACTCGCTTTTTTTTATATTCTACGTTTCGGTTAAATTTAACGCACACGACCACCCCGAAACGCGGTTATCAATGTGCCTCCAATAAAGCGTACGTGAAACTACTACCACTACATATTACGCTTTGACTGGGTTCAAAAGTTTTTTTCCATCCTCTTCTTCTAGCCGGAATTCATTTATTGTATTCAGCTAAGTGTTTCCACTGAAGTCTTCCGGTATGCGTGGAATTTTTATGAACTCTCTCCCCAAATATGTACACACATACGGACGTTCTTATTCTCGGGGACGTAAATTCAATGGATGCATTCCAATTAAGAAATCTTATTCGGATCAACGAACCTTATGTGCACTATGCGAGAGAAGTTTAAATCTTACTCTGAAACAAACTGAACTTGTTACGCTCATTGAATTAGGCGCAATTTTCAGTTCAAAAAGTTTAACTTGTCAAACTGTAACGTGTAATCAATGTATACATTTTGCATATTTAATTTATTCATTTATATAATTGTCATTGTATTTTTGATTACTTAAAAATATAACTTAGACATTGTTATATTGCACTTGAGGCTCACACCACACGTGATGTGATTGCGTGACGTGACACCGTTGCTATGAATTGTGACGTGGGGTGTGGTGTTGCAAGTGTGTATCTACGCCATACAAAACCATGGAAATTCATGCGTTTAAGATTTCGTCAGTAAAAGTGTGTTACGTAGCGTGTGGTGAGTGTGTTTGTAACCTTATAGGTTGAACAGGCTCATTTTGAGCGTGCACTTGTGTCTGTCTGTCTGCTGATAACGCTCGCCGATGTAAATAATTAAAAAAAAAACAGAACGTCACGCGAGTGGGATTTAAACCCGGTATCACTGATTCAGAACACTGAGCGCTTAGGCGGTGAGCCAAACCAGATAATAATGGGCTGGCTTCAACTTGACTATTTATGTATATAATAAATAGGCTTGCAACTTTGCTAAATTATTGCGTTGTTATTATAACGCGCCATCTATGCAACAACTATAAATGCTATTAAATTTAATATTATTTTTCAGTACGGGTGATGAGAAAGCGCTCCGTTGATATTCAACGGGCGTACACTAGTATATACTAGTTTTCGTTAAATATGTAATTCGTGAATCGCGATAACAATACTTTATTGCTTAAGATCATTTTTTTTCTATAGATGGAATCATTCATATCTGAAAAATATGCTCTCACAATCGTACAATTCAAGGAATATTTTTCATTGTTGAATTAAGATGTGATTACGTCAAACAATATAAGGCATACAAAACGACATTCAGATATTGTATGATGGAATAAAATTCAATTCAATATCTGGCCGTAATAAATGAAGTTTGGATTTATTATTATGTTATTGTGCCTTGTGAGTCGTTGGTGGAAAATTATTTTTATACCTTCCCTATATGAATTGTAATAAAAATTGGATACGTTGTTGAATTGTTGTTTTGTTTGTTTCAGTTTGATGACATCAGTTCAACGCTAATCAGTGGTATGTATGTACGATAAAAGTTTAAAATTTTCATATTCGGTTTTGTTCTTCGTTGTGTTGGTCGCCACAACTCATGTTTTCAGAATGCTTGCCTTTTGAAATTTCTCCTCTGCCGACTAAATGAAAAACGCCAGTTTTCCACAGGTTCCCCTCTCATAATTTCATATTAATTTTGCATCAAAGCGAAACGAGAAGATACGCGAACCGGGGCCCCTTCGTATAATTTGCTTTGCGGTGTGTTTGCACTCGCATACTTTTTTTTCAAAATCCCTCCAATTACTACGCGACATTTATATATATTTTCTTTGAGTATTGTTTAGATACGTTTCTAGATTACATTATACATACTACCATTTGTTCGTTGGAGCGTTGCTTTGTAGCAATTTTATACTATCCAAAATATTGACCATCTCTGCGGAAATTCAAAAGCCGCGATTTAAATTTAGTACAAAAAATAACTACATCAGCGTTTTCTCTTAAATATTATCATACAAAATTTATGACAGTATACGGCAAATATGCAAAAATGTTTTGCGGTGTTTTTTTTTTAAGGTAAACAAACAAACGAAAACACGAGCCGTTAATAACGTTGCCGTAATTGCACGGTATTAGGAAGAATGAATATTAAACGGTTTTTTTTAGCAAGTGTATGACATCTAATATTTGACATTATATAGGGGGTTACTTTAATATTTATGGTTTATGTAGATTTTGATAATTTATTTTTTTATATGTAATAAATGTATCTCGAATGTTATAATTTATAAAATTAACATATGCGTTATAAAAACATCGTTTGCTCATACGATTCATCTTCTGTAAAACCAATCAACTTTGAAATTAATACAAACAAGGATTTAGAAACGATCTATGACTATGTATGTACAATACATACATGCATAATATTTATGTTTACTTTATACCAGAATAAATATTTCTTCAAAAAATATAAGGTTTTAGTATAAAAATTATACAAGTACATGTGAATTACAGTATTTTTCGGGCGTTTATTTATTATTGGAATGATATATCACTCAAATAACACGTGTCGATACATTTAGTGTTATTATCGTGTGGAAATGCTCAATCTTTCCGACATTAGGCATGGTAGCTGTACAAAACATCGCATACGTGTACATAAAATCGTTTCGCGTGCAGAAAAGCTTCAAAATTTTTATATTCGTGTGGGTATGTATTTTATTTCTACGTGTCCAATATATAGTGCAAAATCAATATTGGTTCGCGAGTTTGTATTGTAAATATGTACATAGATAACGTTTCACCTCCGCTTCAAATACATCTATAATATAAACCAACGAGATATCGTACCAATAATAGGCACAGGCACGATCACCACCATTGGAAAACGTGAAACTTCTTAAAATAGAGGTAAACCGCACCGAGCAGATACAATATTAAAAATTTAATACAAGCCTAAAACAGTTTTATAAGTGTTCGTTAAAATTTCATTTTATATGCACATTTGTTCAGTGATTTTCACTTACAATCTCCCATAAATGTGCTTCATCGTAAAACGAACTTAATTGCGTTATATTAGAAAACTGCTTGTTTCTTTATTTTCCAGTACGTTGAATATATTCTTTTCATTAAATTGAATAAATTACTTTATTTATTTAAAATTATTTCCCGTTTGAGTTTGGGGTTGCAGCAAAGTTTTGCGCTTTGCTAATGTATTTTGTATTGAATAACCACACCTTATATGTATTGATAAGAACATAAAGGATTGTTACCTAAATTCAGCTTTAGCTAAAAGTGCTTCGTTGCCAAATTAGCATTTTATTACTCAATAGCTATTAAGTATCAAGTAAATTAACATAATAAGCCTTCATACATTCTTATCTTATTTAATACAAATCAACAAATTATTACGATTTGAAAATAGATTTTTATATTATTAAATACTAAACGATTTTTACAAATACACCTTCCACATAATTTATGTCATCATCATCATTTTCAGCCGTTCACCATCCACTGCTAGATGAAGGCTTTTCCAATCCTCTTCCATTCCTGTCTGTCTTGAGCAATCTGCATACAGTTGACTCCACACATTCTTCTCAATTCATCAGCCCATCGTCCACTAGATCTACCTTGCTTTCATTCACATCCTCTCGGATACCATTCCAATATTTTTCGCGTCCATCTGCCATCCATCTATGTGTCCAGCCCATTGCCACTTCAACTTTTTCACACGTTCCGCTATATCTGCCACCTCGGTCATACTTCTTACCCATGTTTTCCTCTTACGATCTCTTCTCGTTATACCGAGCATACACATTTCCATGCTTCTGTGTACACTGGATCTTGCGTAGCATTCTTGAATTTAGCATCCTCGTTTCACATCCACATACATTGGTTGTATAACAGGCAGTACGCATTTTAATGCTTAGCGGAATCATAGCGGAATTTAAAAAACGATGTTCATTCTTCCAAAATCACCACATACTAGTTTCATTCTTCGCTTTATTTCTTCTCAATACACATTCATCAGCCCATCATCCACTCGGTCTACCTTGCTTTGTTTGACATCCTCTCCTATACTATTCCAGTACTTCTCGCGTCATGAATATTCATTTAATTGTATACAATTTGTTTCATCGTTCGATATTGTAATATATGTATATCAACTTTTTCACACGGTTCGCTGTATCTGCCACGCTTCCACATACACTTCTTACCCACATTCTTTTTACGATCTCTTCTTGTTATACCAAGCATGCATCTTTCCATGCTTCTCTGTGTACACTTGGATCTTACGTAGCATCCTTTAATTTAGCATCCACACGTCATAACTAGCAGTACGCATTGGTCGTATGCCTTATTTTTTAAGCATAGCGGAATGTTGGATTTATAATGTACGTAAGGTTTCACAAAAATAATTCAGCTGCCTTTCGGACTATTGGAATGTGGTCTAAAATTTATTCCACCGATGAAAATCAGATTTCTCAGAGGGTCCGTTTTATAAATCGACTAAATTACATTTCCGCTTCCATCGATATGGCGCGGCCGCGGTTGCTGTGATAGAGGCACGTCGAATTTTATACTGATATTATTAATATTTCTTCGCTTTCTTAGACGTGCACGAGAGCTGGAGGCGTGTACAATTTTTCACTGCGACCAAGTTTGTTGGCTTAAAGTTCCCGTCTGCCAAATGACTCGGTTTGATAAAGCGATGCCGGATTGCGCGTCGAGGATATATACACGCCCGTGGGCACTCGAGCCGAATCCCACGCCAATATTTCACGCCTGGGAAATTCATATAATGCCAGAAAGCTTAAAAATGCCATTCGCTTCACACCCCCATGCCTCAGATTGATAACCGGCCATAAATTGGCGTGGGCCCGCAGACCGTGCGATCAAAACGCCACACGGTGTGGGGAAAAGTAGAACAAAAAGGGATAGATCGGTTTGACGGGTTCGACTGCCGTGCTCGTTTATTAATCCGATGAGGATTAGGATCCCCGAGATAAATTCGCTTCAACGAAGCCCCCGAAACGGTCGCAATTTGTCTTATTGCGGTGCAATTACCGGGCAACAGTCGGATTGGACGGATTAGTAACGCAATCCGGTCGCTAATTGCATTATCGTGACATTGAGATGATGTTACCGCAAAATGACAGCGTTGAATTCGATGACAAATTGGTCCGAATCGAAATTGTCTCGTGATATATTACAGTATCGAACGATATGACACTTATTTTATACAACTGAATGAATAGCCAGAACGTGTGAAAAGCGGCTGGCCACATAGCGAAAATAATGGATGGCAGATGGACGCGAAAAGTATTGGAATAGTATACGATAGGATGTGAATGAAGGTAGATCGAGTGGATGATGGCTTGATGAATTGAGAAGAATTTAAACTAGGATGGAGTGCTTGTGGAAGAATGAACAACGTTTTTAAATCGAACATTCCGCTATGATTAAAAAAGAAGGCATACAACCAATGCGTACTGCCTGTTATGACGTATATGTATGTAGATGTGAAACGAGGATGCTAAATTCAAGATTGCTACGTAAGATCAAGTGCACACAGAAGCATGGAAAGATGTATGATTGGTATAACAAGAAGAGATCGTAAGAGGAATACATAGGTAAGAAGTATGACTAAGGTGGCAGATATAGTGGAACGTATGAAAAAGTTTAGAGTGGCAATGGGCTGGACAAATGGCGAAAATAATGGATGGCAGATGGACGCGAGAAGTACTGGAATGGTATACGAGAGGATGTAAAAAAAAGCAATGTAGATTGAGTAGATGATGGGCTGGCTGATGAATTGAGAATAAATAAAACTAGGATGGAGTGCTTTTGGTAGAATGAACATAGTTTATAAAAAATCCAACATTTCGCTATGCTTGAAAAAGAAGGCATACAACCAATGTGTACTGCCTGTTATGACGTATGGATGTGAAATGCTACGTAAGATCCAGTGCACACAGAGAAGCGTGGAAAGATGTATGATTGGTATAACAGGAAGAGATCGTAAGAGGAATACATGGGTAAGAAGTAGGACCAAAGTGGTAGATGTAGCGGAACGTGTGAAAAAGTGGCAATAGTGTGGACACATAGATGGATGGCAGATGGACGGGAGAAATGGTATCCGAGAGGATGTGAAAGAAAGCAAGGTTGCAATGGGCTGATGAATTGAGAAGAATGTGTGAAGTCAAGTGGATGCAGAACGCTTAAGACAGACAGGAATGGAAGAGGATTGGCGAGGCCTTCATCCAGCAGTGGATGGTGAACGGCTGAAAATTATGATGAAATGAATATCCTATCGTATACAGTTGTATTCAACTATGCTTGTTTAAATATTTAGTTTCAAATTGGATGACTTTGCAGTCTAGATATACATATTTACTATATCTTTATGAAAGCTAAGGATTTTTTTTAAATTCTTGTTTAAATCCAACAATGTGGCTTTAGTATTTTGTTGCCCAATTAATTTCTAGCAAAGTGCAAAGGCGGGAAAGCTATTTTTATTTTTATTTGAAATGACAGTGAAAACCACCGTAAAATAGAGTATGCATAACATATATAACGTAGACTATCTCTTAAAAGCGGATCTCTGGCGGTGAAAGCAATGACAGGGACAAATGGCAGATTGATGAGCTCGCTTTGCGTTTCTTTGACAATGATGTACCGGCGTTCGTGCCAATATCGCAATTTTAAACGAGGAAAACACGCAGGTTTCACCGACACCATTTTGCGTAAATGAACAAATATGTGCATATGTATAAAACGAATGACTCATTTAAATTGGAACCGTTTGCATTTGGAGAAACCATAACTACTGTTGGTGAGCAACAATTTGCCTCTCGCTCAGACGTATTGCTTTGTCCCTCCCCTCGGAAAACATTTCGAAATACGACTACTGGTATGATAGCAGTGGCGAGTGGCGCTGCTATCGCCCGCCCAAAATGATACACAACAGTCATCTGTCATTCTACACGTAACCTCGCAAACCTCCTCTGCGTTATTTTTAGTATTATATCGTCTCGTTTCTACATCGTCATATTTGCCCAGAACATCTATTGATGTCTCACATAAGATAATGTAATGTAAACATAGTTCTGGGCAAATATGACGCAGAGGAGGTTTGCGAGGTTATGTGTAGAATGACAGATGACTGTTGTGTATCATTTTGGGCGGGCGATAGCAGCGCCACTCGCTACTGCTATCATACCAGTGGTCGTATTTCGAAATGTTTTCTGAGGGGAGGGACAAAGCAATACGTCTGAGCGAGAGGCAAATTGCTGCTCACCAACAGTAGTTATGGTTTCTCCAAATGCGAACTGTTTCAAATATATACATATGTATGTATGTATATAATGCGTCATCGCCCGCCTCAACCGTGGCGTGGGGAAATGATTTTATAATAAATAAATTGCACCGGAAGTGTTTCGCTCAACGGATATAAGAGGAATCTTTTCCGTCTAGCTGGCAAATTCACAAAGTCGTTTACTATTCCGGTGGCGGTTTGCTGAAAAGACACATGTTCGGTGGACCTGTAACTGTACGATTTCACTGTAGAACGAAAAACGAAATCTTTTTTTGCTGCAGATCACGTTCGGCGCTCTCTACTCTTTTGCGGTCCTCTGGAATATATACATGTATATTTATGAATTTATTTTTTTCATCATCTAAAATATCCGCAACATACATATGTCATCTCGATTGCACCGCACACTGCAGTGTTGAAATAACTGGGAATGAGCGAACGTGCCGTGTGTAATAAGAATTTTCGCGACTCGTTCATTCCTTCATATTATTCGATTTCTTCAATATGAATTTTTCAAGCTATCAGCTCGGTACTAGGTATGTTGTGTTTCGCCTATTTCATATATCAATGTTTGACATTTTACATACATACATATGTTATATTGTAACGCTAAAATTTCTAAACTTCAAACTTAAAAAAACTTTAAACTTTTGATTTGTCTCTATAAGAGTATTATTTCAAAAGATAAAGCTTACAGAATCGCCGTTCCGTGCCCGGAAAAAAATAAAGTACATTTTCAGATGAGATAATTGTCACGTATAATATTGTAATTTTTTTTACTCGTGTATCAATTATTCACAAAAAAAAGGGCAACGCGTGAGAATATTTTTTAAATGATAATGAACATGAGCTTTAAGTTTAACTTTAATCTATAGGTATACATACATGTTGATTCACGGCTCATATGATATGTGTAGGTAGAATATGTACATATGTATGTACATAAAAAGTTTTACACCTAGGCCGAACTAAGCCCCGAATCGGTTATTTAATTGATAATGTAAGTGTCCCAAAAGTTGCATCTCAAATGGACCTGGGTGTTATTATCTCAAAAGACCTTAAATGGTCTAAGTGTTATTCATTTATATATATTATCAAACGTGTATTTAAGAAATTTAGTATCTAGTTGCAGTCAAAAATTTATAAATCGTATATTAGACCTATGTAAATTAGAATTTGCTCTAAATGTTTGGAACCCTAACTTCAAAAAAGACATTGTATGTTTAGGTCCAAAGAAGGATTACAAAAATGCCATTTGAACTTCGATCACTATCCTATAATGAAAGGTTGAAGAAAATGAGTCTCACATATTTGGAGACGAGAAGAGTAAGAGGCGATCTACATAATAGAAGTCTACAAAATAATAAATGCCCAATGAAAAACCTCCTCACTTTCAATAAAAACGCACATCTCAGAGGTCATACACTGAAACTACTACATAAAAGACAAATCGAACAAAATTGTCGGAGACTCTTTCTTTTCAAATAGAGTAACTTCTGAAAATACAAATGTCTTAAATCATCTCGATAAGTTTTTGAACATAAATGGATTTTTGTAAACCTTCGAATATAAATAATTAAAAATTGTATGTACAATTTGTACAACATTATAACAGATCCCTGGGCTCCATCGGCTATGTCGCCTGCCCATGTATTTTAAATTATATACATATATATAATAGCCTAAATCCGTCTGTCTGTCTGTCTGCTGATAACACTTGCCTCGGTAAATGATTAAAAGACACGAACCGTCCGCGCGCCAGTAGGATTTGAACCCGAGATCTCTTATATTTGAACATATAAATCTTTAGTATGTTCGTTGCTAAATTGTTACGTTGTTGTATTATAACGCGCCATCTATGCAACAACTATAAAAACTATTAAATTTTTCAGTACGGGTGATGAGAAACCGCTCTGTTGATATTCAACGGGCTTAAATTAAATAATAATTAATTAAATTAAATAATAATTAATTTAATAAATAATTTAAAAAAAAAAGATAGTACGTCTACATCTACAGTTATACATTTAATCATATGCGACTTAATGTACCTATAGGTACATTCGGATGGCGATAAATAATTGTTTTTTGGTGACTGTGACTCTGTGACTGTGATTTATGAATGTATTTGTTTGTAATATCATCAGTTTAGTATTCGTTGCATGAAATGTTCGTCTTATTTCGTTTGCGCGGGTGAAAAAATAAAGGAAAACGTAACAAAAAGTAATAACGGCTACTATTTATTATACATAAAAGCTCGCCGAAATTCCTGCACGGTCGAAGTTTCTTCAGGCTCCATTGATGGATATTTGAAGTGGGGGCCTCAGGCACTAGTGGTCCGCAAGTTTGGACCAAAACCTCGCTCCCCGGTCTGCAAACAACAAAACCCCTAGTCTGCGGGCGCACTAGTATAGGGGGAGGGGTTTATCGAATTGGGCAAGTTCGACCCTTAACCGCCTCAATATGTCGGTCATTAGCGAAAATCAATTAGTTGTGCCCAGAAGGAGGGATGGGCGTGGACGCACGCAGATTTTTGCGCCTTTAGACCTGAAACTTTGCGAGCTTTCGCAGGTCTTAAAAGCACCCCCGACGCGTATAAAACGACCGACCGACCGACCGCTGCAATCAATCTTCCTTACAATAATGTGTAATTGTTTTCGTCGTTTTACGTACGAGATAAATCTTAGGCGGGCCCTACACGTAACTGAATTACGGTGCGTTTGAAAACGTAGGAATTTTGCCTACGGCGTAGTTTTTTAGACGCTCGCCCCTACACGTTATGTACGAATGCACCTTATAGCTCAAGGCTACGCGTGCGCCGTACAGCTGTTGGCGTGTGCAGCGCCACGGCCGCGGCGCGAACTTTACCAGCGCTCACGCTTAAAAATGAGATATTTCATCGCTAGCGCCGAAATCATTGTCTAACGCGAAAACGGTGTGATTTTTTCCCCTACACGCTCCGTTTTTACGTCACCGTACTAAAAACGCACCGTAATTCAGTTACGTGTAGGGCCCGCCTTATGGCAATTGCGTCATTGGAAATTAAGATCTACGTGGAATATAGGGGTGTACGACTTTGAGACCGATTACACTGCGACCAGAGGACAAAATCAAAATTTTGTATCCGGATCACAGAAATTGGAACGGGTATTATTATCATAATTTGAACAAGCAATCCCCACCCCACTAGCTGTAGCTCCACCTACTTATCCCCCATCATACCGCTGCCCTCTTTGCATACACCCGGCCGAAGGCTCTCAATCAATTCATTAATTTATTAATTTATTTATATAATACAGTAGCTAAAGCTAATTATATAATCCTTAACTAAGCACCTATACAGAGATGTTTATTTAACAGCCAGGAATTTATCAATAGTTTTGGAACTTCTAATTCCATCCGGCAGTCTATTATACTCCAAAACACCTCTGTATAAGATGCTTCTCCTATTTATATTTATTCTAACATTTTTTATAATTAAATTATATTTATTCCTTGAATTATATTCACATACATCCATTCCTCTCACAATAAATTTACTAAAATATGATGGTAACATATTATTGTATTAATATTAATTTCTGTAAATATTAAAAAAATGGATTGGGGTACATTTTTCCATCAGAGATATATTCTGAATATAATTCACAATTCGAGCAATTTGAAGTAAAGTACAAAAATTAATTCGGATTTTATATTTAAAATACACAGTTTAACAACCATCCAAAAGATCCAGATTCTTATTGGTCGATGGTGGATTTAAACCCATTGGTGTTTCGCTCACTCGCATGGCATTGAAGTTAACTGGGTATGCCATCTCACTATACTCCGTCCGCTGTAGGAAGACATTTAGGTAAAACGTAAGAGATTTTATCTGGTGACGGATATGCTATCCGGATACAAAACTGAGATAAAACGACAGTTTTCTTTCAGTTGGTGTTTTTGGTGTACACACGGAATATACATACATAGAATGCGATATTGAGTTGTATGTGTATGTATGTACATTTCGCGTTGAGAGAATTTTTGACGAGAGAGCTCACATTTCCATTAAGAACGGTGGGTAATATTATGTACATATTTATTTTTTTCCAATATCTAGAATTTCACAATTTTTTCATCGCGATATCTGCAGTTCATTAAAATTAAATATAATCGATAAGTGTGACGTTACATTGCATATTTAATTTCACGCCAAAATTATTTTTTGGCTCAAAACGATATTTCATCATAAAAATGCATTAATTAAAATTATGATTCCATGTAACAAAAAAAATTTAATAAACAAGTGAATTTTTGTTAACGCGTAAAAATCCTTAATATTTGACTATTTACGTCCCTCAAAACTTTTTTCATTAATTAATTCAATCGAGTGTCTGAATTTAACTTGAAAAATTACAAATACGTTTTGCGTACTATCAAACAATCATCGTTTTTAGCCTTGCACACAGCGCATCGGTTAATTTTATATATTTTTGTCGCAGTGAGATTTCTCTCAATCATCGGTCATTACGGTCGGAATGCTAAATATACCAGTCGATAGCGTAAGCATTAACTTTTCCAATTCGCTGTTCGTTTCTGGAATGTTTTTGCATTGTTACGAGTTACGAGGTCCACTTTTCGAGCGAGCCCGTCTACATTCACCGGAAAATTTCAGCTCGCAAAGGCCGAATTCGGTTTGATCCGAGCTTTAATTTCCTGCCACGCAGTCGTTAATCTTATTAGGTAGCGAAGCTTGCGAAAAAGCTTTTTTTTTTCTTCGCGACTTAATCCCGCCACGAAATTTAATAACCCTTGTCAGTCGGAATTTTTGCACTCTCTCTTTTTGCCACTCGGTACACAGATCGTTCGTCTGTTTGTCGAGCAAAACGTTTTTGTTGTTTTGCCCGCTGTCTCATATACAAATTTACAATTTAAAAAGATGTCTTCTTAGCTCTCGCACTCCCCGTGTATAATGTCGCTTTCTTTTTCAAAACGGAAAAACAAGATTAAGTCGTTGAGAAAACGAATTTTTTTTTTTGCTTTCAAACTCGCATATTTCTTTCGAATTTTTTTCTTTTATATTAACTCAATATGTACATCAGCCTTATGCAAATGTTTCCCTAAACTTTTACAGTCGGATTCGTACACTTTCATAAGTGCAGACTTTTCCTTTTTCTTTTTTCTAAAAATTTCGACAGTTAAACTACATATACTGTTTCATGAATAAATTTCTAATTATATGTATAATAGCCGAAATCCGTCTCTATGTCTGTCTGTGTGTGTGTCTGTCTGCTGAACGAGTGGGATTTGAACCCGAGATCACCAGGTTGGTTGGGAGGAATCCTGCTTTCACTATCTTCCAAACGGAGGCGATGACGGATGTGCTATAATTGGCCAACATTAGTTCTTAAAAGGGTTCGCGACCTTGTTAATTTTTTACATTGTTGTTATTATAACGCGCCATAGATGGCGCTTGGTTGCATAGATGCAACAACTATTTATATTTAAGTTAGATAATAATATGTTACCATCATATTTTAGTAAATTTATTGTGAGAGGAATGGATGTGAATATAATTTAAGGAATAAAAATAATTTAATTATAAAAAATGTTAGAATAAATATAAATAGGAGAAGCATCTTGTACAGAGGTGTTTTGGAGTATAATAGACTGCCGGATGGAATTAGAAGTTCCAAAACTATTGAAAAATTCCTGGCAGTCTTAAAAAACATCTCTGTACAGGTGCTTGGTTAAGGATTATATAATTAGCTTTAGCTACTATATTATGTATATAAATAAATAAATTTAAACAATATCCAATATGATAAGAGGATTTGAAAAGTAAAATCATACTTTTTCTAGGAATTCTACTGTATTATACAAATAAATAAATAACTATAAAAACTATTAAATTTAATATTATTTTTCAGTACGGGTAATTAGAACGCTCCGTTGATATTCAACGGGCTTACACTAGTTTAGAATATTATGCGTTCAAACATTTTTTGGTTTATTAAAAAAAAATTAATCTTTTTCGTTCTTCAGTCATTCGTGGTATTTTATGTATGTATGTATGTGTCTGCATGGGAGAAAAACGATTAATTTTCCATCAAGAATTTAAAGCGTAGCTCGCCAAGATCTTAGTCGAAGTTTATAAGATCAAAGTTTGAGATTTTTGAAGTTCAAAAGCGTCTAAGCTTACAACATTGCAGGTCACCGGTCAAACAAATCAACGTCCATTAGCGAACGAACTTATTTCAAAGCTCGTCAACAAAACTTCGCTGACGCTAAACAGCAAAAAAAAAGCTCTAAAAGCCGTGACCAAACTTTCAGCCTCATCCCTACCCATTTGAAATTGTGTTTGAGTTAATAAACAAGAGCCCAGCAAAAGAATTAACGGCTTTAGCGTGGGTGTCGTCGCACGGACCATAAAACACGAACAACACCTCAAATTCAAATAATCTGCAATTAAAAGTTAACTAAAACCGCCGAGTTTCAATGCGACCGAGTGTAATAAAGTGTTTCAAACGGCAAAGTAAGTTCTCCGCTTGAATTATTCACTTCGATACAAAGAAATGTAGGGCAACATTTGTGATGTATCGTGTTATTCCCTGGGGGCATTCGGAGGTATATGATTCCGACGAGGAAACGCTTCCATTTTTCATTGTACCCTTTCTTTCAACCGAGTCGAGACAAAAACAAGGACTAAATGATGGAAGAAAACTCCCGTCATAATGACGCTCTCCACTCGGAAAAGCGTGGAAAACCTTTTTAGTTTATCTGTAACTCGCGGATAGCTTAAATGCACCGTTGTAATTATTATCTAGCTACATTCGTTCGAAATAAATTATTATACAATTTTTGTAACGTTCATTTGTGCAACTCTGCTTTGTTAATTATTCTAACATTGTTCTGCGGAAAACCGAGTACGAAGTAAAACAAATATCCGATGAATGTAAGTTACATTTTTTTTTTCAATTTCAACAAAGCTTTTGTGCGGAATTCATTGTTTGAAATATACGCTGGTTGAAAAGTATCATAATTGAATGGTCGTTGAATCTCAAATAAATGCACCGACTTTATGCGGTTATAAATTTCAGTTTGCTCTAAATGTTGACGCTGGTAAGGTAAATTTTGATATCAGTGCAATGATTCAGCATTAATGCATTTACCAAAGATTAGTTACAAATCATATATGTAAATCTAAACACTACAACCTCTTTAAAATAATGTTCACTAATACTTATTATTATCAGTATTGAATTGTTTAGTAAGCAAAATACCACTAACGCGGGTGAATTCGTCTTTAGATACATTTCCAAAGTTAATACGGTAGATCTTTAGATTGTCGGCGAAATGGTTTAGTTGTTTACCGGAGGATTAACGCGATTTCAGAGTAAGAAAGTTGGCGAAAGTGGCGCTCACCCAAAGTACACAAAGCCACGCAAAATTCTCGATTAAAATTAATAACTCAAAATAACATTCGCGAGCCGTGTTGTGCCGTTAATGTAAAAAGTGAGAAAAGTCAATTTTCACACGGTCAATATACATATGTACATATCTTAGCGATCGCATTCTAACGATATTCAATATGCATATAAAGTGAGCACAAGCTCGTTACCATTCATTATATGTATTTTTTTTTTTGTTAATTTAACAATCTAACCAGTGCGAATTTTAATCATGTCTATAGTCTTAAGTACGTATGTATGAGCATCGTTTGATTTCGTTGAAATTTTAAAGCGTTCGAAATATGTACATAGCTATGAAGTACATACATATGTATGTAGGTTCATACATACGTATGTGATATTTTTTCATCCCATGAGATCCGCATCATCAATAATAATAGTGTATGTATAATATTTAGGAATGGACAATGCAAACAATGTCTTCGTAAATAAGTATACAGTCTACGTCTACGCTATGCTACTCTACGGGCTACGACAAAGTCGATACCTCGGTATTTTCAGACTAAATTTACACTGGCTTCAATGCAAAACCTTTTATGAGGTGAAAAAAAATGTTTTTTTTTTCTGGAAACAAACGAAATTGAGTACCTTGGTACGCTTAAGCTAATATTACACAGGGAAAGTTTACTCGCTACTATCTCGCTAGTTTACTAGTCGACACGTAAAACTAGTAGCGAGCAGCTAGTAATCCTATTACAGTGTTTACTCTCGCCAGTGGCGCCAACTTGTTTTACAGTCTTTGTACACAGTCTACAGTACTTGTTTTACTTTCTTTTTTATACATTTTTTTAAATAAATATGTGTTTTTTGATAATACATATATGTGTGTGTTGCAAGCTAAAAATGAACCGCTTAACCTCAAACTGTCGAAATGAAGTGACGTCACACTAGCCAGATAGTAGCGAGTTAAGTTCAAACATTCGAACTTCACTCGCTCAGCCGAAAAAGCCAGATAGTTTACTAGCTTCGCCTATCACGAGCTAGTTAACTAGCGCATTACAGTAAATTGGACACCCAAAGTTTGATATTCCTTGAATTTTAAAAATAAAACCCTCAACAGTTAGATTAAATATCCATTTTTTAAATCAATCAGTTTTCCAAGTGTTAACTTACATACATAAATATTTGGAATGTGCGTAATACAATTATAAAGATTTATGTCTATTCTTTATTTATACTTATATTCTAATTCTAATATGTATACATATGTAGATAAAACATTTTAGATTCCTTTATGTAATGAATGGCTGGAATTGAAAATTTTTCTTTCCAAGTAGTTGCAAGGACGAAAAATAATTATATTGTGGCAAAAATGTATTTCTGAAACTTTTTCCGTTTAGATAGTTACCGCTTAATAGATGGTCGACGCCAAAGGAAAACTTTCTCTTTGCCTAAAACAAAATGAAAATGTCGCGTTTCTTTTGGGTCGCAAAATTTTCAAAAGTTATCCGAGCGATTTTTTCTACTTTGATCGTAAGAAAAGTCGATTCTATGACAAACGAGCTTATAGCGACATATTTCCCATGCTTGTTACAAACGCTTCGCTAACAGTTCGTCGAAATTCGCATAATGTGTTTGTTTTCGTTAGCAAATAAAAAGAAAGCTTCGAGATAACAAGACGTGTTTTTTCAACGCAAACGAGATGAAAAATTTCGCTTTCGTAAATTCACGAATATACGATCTCAATTTTCGCTAAGCGAAGTGTTATGGAATATCCTGGCTATTCTTCAAATATTCACATCGACACACCTTTTATTGCAGATGAGGCCTTTTCGCCCCGTTTATGGCTTCCTCCTATAACCCCCATTTCTTACCGAAAGCGAACAATAGCCATCACCATTTAATATAGAGAAAGGGGGGTTTGTGTGTGTGTGTTTTTGTTTTCTATCTTGTTCGTTTTATCTGAACAAACTGAAAAGCGTGTTTTTCTTCCCGCGGAACTATCGCTCGCGCGTAACACGATCAGATAAAACGCTCGTGATGAATAGCTAAGGATTTATTCGCTCGAGAGAAAGTCGCAGATTATTCATTTCGGTCGTGCTCGGTAATAAATCGAAGGCTTCATGATATTGTATGACGCTAATTAATTACTTAAAACGATATGTCATAATTATGCCGTCGCTAAAATATGATATGTAATCTTTATCAGTCGAAAGCTCCAACAATTATCTGTCCAAAGATTAATAATGACGAGGAACTTTTATCGTTACTACATTATAATTGGTTATATGTGAATTAAACTAAAATTTTATTTTTGCAATGCTTTTTCTTGGTCTTTTAAAATAAAAATATTAATTTTCTAAGGAAAGATGAAATTTTAGAATTCCTAGAAAAAGTTTGATTTTACTTTGCCTTTAAAATCCTCTTATCATATTGGATATTGTTTAAATTTATTTATTTATATAATATAGTAGCTAAGGCTAATTACATAATCCTCAACTTAGCGCCTATACAGAGATGTTTTTTTAAGACTGCCAGGAATTTATCAATAGTTTTGGAACTTCTAATTCCATCCGGCAGTCTATTATATTCCAAAACACCTCTGTACAAGATGCTTCTCCTATTTATATTTATTCTAACATTTTTTATAATTAAATTATATTTATTCCTTGAATTATATTCACATACATCCATTCCTCTCACAATAAATTTACTAAAATATGATGGTAACATATTATTATCTAACTTAAATATAAATACCAACATACAAATCCTCAAAGTATCATTCACATTCAACCAATCTATGTAATTCAATCATCATCTTTTTTATACATACTAGCATACCTATCAACATTTAAAATACATCTCATACCTCTATTTTGTAATATTTGTAATCTATCTCTAGTTGACTTATTTAACATATTTAATAATGAACCACAATACATTATATGTGTTCTGACAATTACATTATAAATTATTATTTTAGTTTCTTTAGATAATAATTTTCTTAACCGACATAATATTCCTACTTTTTTTATTAAAAATTGAACGTCTAACTTAAAATTTAACTTATCATCCAATATTATACCCAAATATTTGAAATTATTAACTAGTTCAATATTACTTTCATCAACTCTAAAATCAGTTTTATTAATCTTTTTATAATTAATCACTATTGCTTTGATTTTTTCTACATTTAATTTAAATTTGTTGTTATTCAGCCAACTTAATGTCAAACTTTGAAAGCTTAAATTCCAGCAATTAAAATTTAGGCTCATTCTAATTACCAAATTGTCCAAATTTTCATTTTCGTTCACATACATACCTACATACATACATATACGATTAACTTTGATACTAATTTGCGTGCGCGACGCTTTTAAATGCTTATTTAATTTATTTTATATCAAAATTATTTTGTCATAGCATAAAGCACGAAGTTTTAAGGGTTGAAAAATTTTATTTAATGAATTGATCTTATCGCAATTTAAATTTATCTATGTGTAAAAATAATTTTCGCAATAAAGGAGAATGAATTCAGAGAACTCGAACTTGCGCGATTCACGCTTCGATAGTTTTCAACTGTGAGCTTCGTGTCGGGAAAGTTCGCCACACGCACACACGAACGTGTGACTCAGATCTGTAAGCACGACCAAATTTTAAGGGGTTTTTAAATTTTACGACCATAATAAAAAAACGATCGAAAAAGAACCAACGTTAAAAATATTCGAACAAATCCGCGACAGAGATCCGCCGAAAGCTTTTTAAATGAGCTTCTCTTGTGCGCGAGAATTTGCAATTCGCCAGAAACGTTCGCGTGTACTGCGGGAATAAAGTGCGTGATTCGCATTAGTACATAAGGCTTTGATTCCTTTTGTTTTCGGCGACTAAAGCTTTTTTCAAGATAATAAAAAAAAAGTGTTCATAGCCCCGTTTCGCTTTTGTCCGCAGGTGCCTTGCGGAGGCTACCGCTCATTTGTGTTATATAGTTTGGTATTTTTAATTAACTTTTAAATGTTAATCTTCAAGTTTGGCATCACTTTGAAGCGTGTAGAATATTAAAATTTTATCAATGGCCGTGTAATTTCATTCTAAAGTGCACAGCGGTAAAATTGTCCAATTTCGTCGTTGCATTTTACGACAGACGTCATCGTATTAAGTTTTCAAACGCAACAAGTTCGTAGTAGTAGTTGGGAATTGGATATAAAAGCGGTTACCAAACTAATAAAAAAATATAGCATATAAAGTGGAAAATCAGTTTATTCTCATTGCAGTTTTCATTGCCTGTCTCCCATTCGATGTTGTTTACTTTAAGTTTATTTGCCTAACACCTCTGTAGTTTGAGTCTTCAGTTGAAAACACGGACAGTATAGTGTAAGCCCGTTGAATATCAACGGAGCGGTTTCTCATCACCCGTACTGAAAAATAATATTAAATTTAATAGTTTTTATAGTTGTTGCATAGATGGTGCGTTATAATACAACAACGTAACAATTTAGCAAAGTCGTGAACCTTTTGAGAATTATTATTATCAAATTGTAGCAGGCCCGTCATTGTCTAGTTTGGTTGAATGCGTAAGCGCACTCACTTACGAACTGGTGATCACGGGTTCAAATCCCACTCGCGCGCGGACGGTTCGTGTCTTTTAATCATTTACCTCGACGAGCGTTATCAGCAAACAGACAGACAGACGGATCTGGGCTATTATATGTACACATATAACTAGTGTAAACCCGTTGAATACCAACGGACGTGTTTGACGTAATTGATTATTTAGCAAAGTCGCAAACCTACTAAGGCTTAATATTTTCAAATTATAGAAAGCCTCCCATCACCGGTGTTGGGTGAACGCGTTAGCTCTAACTCACCCAACCTGGTGATCACGGGTTCAAATCCCAAAAGTTTGTTTTTTTTTCAATTAAATTTGAATTTAAGCCTTTACCAAGGCGAGCGTTATCAGCAGACAGACAGACGGAATTGGGCTATTCTATGTACATATATACAATATGTAATTAGTGTTAGGGTGGGTGAGTATATGTGTATTTAATAGTTTTTATAGTTGTCGCATAGATACAACACGTAACAACTTAGCAAAGTCGCGAGCCTATTAATATTATATATGGTCAAGTTTAAGCCGGCCCGTTATTACATACATATCTAGTTTAGCTCACAGCGTAAGTTTTATAGTTGTTGCATCTATGCAACAATGCACCATCTATGGCGCGTTATAATACCACAACGTAACAATTTAGCAAAGTCGCGAGCCTATATTTTATTATAAAAATAGTCAAGTTGAAGCCAGCCCATTATCATCTGGCTTGGCTCACCGCGTAAGCGCTCTGTTCCGAATCAGTGATACCGGGTTCAAATCCCACTCGTGCGACGTTCTGGTTTTTTAATTATTTACCGAGGCAAGCGTTATCAGCAGACACACACACAGACAGACGGAATAGGGCTATTATATATAGTGACAATATATATATGTATATGTAGGTATATATAATAATTTTGCCGGGCACTGTATTTATTTACAAACGTTGATTTTCTACGGTCAAATTACCTATCGTATGTTTATCATGCGTAAGCATACATAAAGCGTTGTGCACTGTATTAAATCAATATAGCACAAAGGGATAGAAATTACATGGCTTGACGCGTGTCAAGCAGTGCGTGCAAAAAAAAAAAAAAAAAAGGGGCATAATAAACACAAGCGCATACAGTACTTTTCGACCGAAACAACAAAAAAAGGGGTCGCGAAAGGCTAACGATCTTTTCACACCCTCGCTTTGTTTTTCCGCGTGCGCTCGCATCGATTTTCCATTACGCGGGAAAAACCACGAAAGCCTTATTTACACACGCTCAACGCAAACACTCACCCCTCACTCTTTTCGCCCTTGCCCTACCCTACCTCGGTTATAACGACACCGTCGAGTTTATCTTAATTGTCGGGTGAGCCGCTGAGGTCTATCGCATGACGAGATCCGACTACGTATGTACGTAGGTACGAGTAAGTGTGTCGCAGTTACGGTAAAGGAGTGATCCGTTTTTATATTATTTTTTTTTAATGATTGCGATGCGACAAAACAGCTCAAAGTGCTGCCGAATAGTGAGGGAACATACGTTGATGCCGGCACTTCATATTGGACGAGCGTTGACGAGCGGTGCCGAGCGCCAAGGTGTGGGTATGTCGCTCCAACATTTGCGCGTTAAGGCCAACGTACTTTATAACATTCGCGCGACATCCGCAAAAGTTGAGCGAACCGCGAAAAAAGCAAGATGGCGGCCCTTCACCCACACCCCGGACCCCTCCAGTGTTGTCTGTGCGATATGGGATCCAAAACACCGATGCCACGATGACACTTCGTTCGCTGCCGCTTGCTAGTTGACACTAGAGTGGCGCCACTAGCGATACGACAGCAGCGCTCTAGACGGGCGAGCAAGCGGCAGCTGACCACAACGCTAAGGCCAACATTTCACGAACATTCGCGCGATGGTGAAGTGGCGGCATGAGAGTTGGGCCGTTGAAAAAAATAACACGGCTGAAACGTATAAATCAACGGGTGCGACTTCGTTCTTTTTTCCTATGGGATTTTTCGCACTTTTATGCCACCCCCTATCCCCCTTTATCGTCTCGTGTCGTCCCTCACTTCTTGGCATTCACGCTCATTTCCAATTTTCCGCTCCATCGGAAAGTGGATGTCGCATCGCTGAAAGAAAATTGTCGAAACGCATTAAAATTGACGAGTAAACGCCTCCGCGCAACTGACGCACATATTATTATTATACGTTAAAAAAAAAACTATTGGAAAGTATTCCGTTAATAATATTTGGTACGCATGTCTAAAAAAAGTGTTTTTAAATATTTATTTATTTATGTAACAAACAGCTTATAGTATACAATATAAAATATAAATACAAAATAATATTAATATCACAAAATACACTGCAGCCAAAATAGTTACAAACGAACAACAGATCAAAACAAGAAAGGAACTTAGGAGTTAGGGCTGGAAAGGAACTTAAGAAAAGATAATCTAAAGGAGGGCAAAGAATAGAGAAAAGTTTTTATTAAAACGGACTATTTTATTTAAGGTAGCTTAAAAAGCTAAAATTACAAAATAAACTTATTATCTACTAGCATTGTATAGGGGTGCTGTTTTAAGCTCGACAGGAATCTATCAATTTTATTTATATTTCTGAGAATTTAGGTCAGTATTTAACACCCCTGTACAAGAGACTTCTCCTAGATCTACTTAATTTTAAATTCATAACTATTAACTTATACTTATCTCTAGTATTATGACTCTTATTTAATACTAGTGTAATCCCGTTGAATGTCAACGGAGCGATTTCTCATCACCCGTACTGAAAAATAATATTAAATTTAATAGTTTTCATAGTTGTTGCTTCTATGCAACCAAGCGCCACCTATGGCGCGTTATAACAACAACAACGTAACAATTTAGCACAAAGTCGCGAACCTTTTAAGAATAAATATTGGCCAATTATAACACGTCCATCATCGCCTCCGTTTGGTAAGATAGTGTAAGCACGATTCCTCCCAACCTGGTGATCTCATTTTCAAATCCCACTCGTTTGGCGTTCTGGTTTTTTTAATTATTTACCGAGGCGAGCGTTATCAGCAGACAGAGACACACACACACACACACACACACACACACACACACACACACACACACACAGACAGACAGACAGAAAAATATAATAGATTTCGGCTATTATATTTTTATATAATTTATCGAAATATTTTGGTAATAAATTCTTATGTAATTTAAAAATATATACTAACATGCACACTTTTAATGTTTTATTTACATTCATCCAATTCAATTCATTCAACATACTACATATGTATGTATATCTTATACTAGTTAATCTATTGACATTTAAAATACTCCGAAAATTTTTATTAAATATTTGAGCAACACTTACAGTTTATAATTTAGTATGATTAATTTCCGCATTTAAATTTTTAGATACGATTTAAGTAAATTTAGTCTCCTCTGAATGCACTCTGCAAACTTTGAAATTAGCTTCTCTCGCCGAGATAAGCCTTAAATAAACTTTGCTTTTCGCTAATTGAATATAAATAGTAAATGAAAAACGAACATTCAAACTGTTTAGCCGTCCGACCGTACTTAAAAATTAACCTTTGATTAATGCCGTGTCAATTTATTTTAAATGGTGATTTCGCAGATGTACATACAAGTCGCCGGCCAACTTTTGACTTAAAAACCGCAATCGGTCAGTGCTTACATTATCAATTGAACGGAATCTCCTTTAAGCGTGCCCCTTTTGGCCGTCTACGATTTTAATTGGTCTCCGTTCGTGAATACTTGCAATTTGAGAGGCAGATTTTGCGCTCGAGCACTCGTTAGAACTCAAAAATTCTACCTAACGAGCCAGATCTACGACATGTCTGCGAATCGTCCCAAAATTTCGCCGAATGAATGGACTGGCGATCGATTGAACCGGGATAATTATACCTTTTCATGACCGCTCGTTCGTATCCAAAAGATCCTTCGATCGTAATGGGGTCGTTTCGAATTCGAGAATTTTCAACGAACCGATTTACCCTATGTTATGTGCGTAAGTGCTAAGACTGCTCGTGTGCGAAAAAACTACAATAAATTGACGAATGACGCACGAACGTTTTTATTTATGTATATTTCACGTTAATCCGTCTATCAATGTTAGAATCCGATCGAAATTTCTGATAACGTGGCGTGAATTTGACATACGTCGTTTGTCAACGTGATTATTCTGATATAATAAGCCGAGTATTGTGTTCTATTTTTCGATATATTGAAATATTAAATTGCATTGTTATGATTAAATTGGGCGAAGAACTATTGTGCTGCTAGAAAAAAATAGTAATGTTCATGTTAATATACATACATACATAGGTTCAAATATAAATACCGTATTTGAAATATCTAAGTAAAGCTTTGATACAATTTATTGCTTTAATTACATTCGAAGTACATTATACATGTATATAATAGCCGAAATCCGTCTGTCTGTCTGTCAATGTAAATGATTAAAAGACACGAACCGTCCGCGCGCGAGTGGGATTTATACCCGTGATCACCAAGTTGGAATGAGATCATGCTAACACTATCATCCAATGGAGGCGATGACGTGCCTGCTACGATTTGAAAATATTATTTGTCAATAGGCTCGCAACTTTGCTAAATTGTCAAGGTGTTGTATTATAGCGCGCCATCTATGCAACAACTATAAAAACTATTAAATTTAATATTATTTGTTGATATTCAACAGGTTCACACCGGTATATGTATAATATTCATTTATATTGAAATATGTAAATCAAAAGCTAATTTTATACTGATTAATTGCCTAACATTGTGTATTGAAATTAAATGAAAACGAAACTATTTAAAGGCGCTGAAAAACTTATCATACATTTGTAACATGCAAGCTTTGTAATTCGTTCAACATTTCATTTATTTTTTCACGTTTATCCAATTTAAAAGTCGTAAAACAGTTATTGACATTAAATTTTTCGAGTCTTGCATACATACATACATACATATAAGTGTCAAATTTGGTAAATTGATATTAAAAAATATTAATTATTTATTATCGATACATTTTTTTTTATAAACTTTAGTTTGCATGTTTTTACAACGATTACTTACGCTGTCAAATTTATTTGAGTGCCGCATACTAGAACAAAACGAGGCGCTACATCATTGCAAGTGAATGAAAGCGTGAAATAATATACGTTTCAGCATTCAGGACTTGGGCAGGATCATCACAAAGACTATTTGAGGGATGAGCGATGTGTGTATGTGTCGCTATGAAAACACTGATGATTTTCTTTTCTTCGAACGGTCAAACACAAAAGCTCACCCATTGTTTGCCAGACGAGGATAAAAAAAAAGAACACGGTTCGACGCCTGCCTATGTAGATCGGTGAAAGGGAACTGAACTGGTTTCGTCGTCGATGATAGATGACATTTTCATAATCGCGAACGGGATAAATTATTCATCGATCCGTTTTTGGCGCCATCAATCACCGCGGAAATTTGTGATGCGTATTATTCCGGTAGCCATCCATCACATGGTCGCGTTTGATTTTGTCACTTTTTGGGTAGACGATAAACCCACTATACGACTGTTAACCCCTTTGGTGGCAACCCATAGTGAGCCTGTCCAGCGTAGTGATTTATTTAAAAAAAATCCCATTAACACTTTATTAATTTTCGTAACGATGAAACGAGTATCGTAAAATACCTCGAGATTCTCGCTGAAGCATTGATTTCCGCAACCTAATTTACCTAAACGATTTTCAAGGTTATTAATTCAATCGCGCAGAACCTTGCCGAAATGGAGAATTAAAATAAATAGTTTATTTCATCGATTTATTCAAATTGAACTAACTATGTATGTACTTGGCGAACTCCTCACGAACACTTAAATTTAATTAAACATCGAATACGTGTGTACGTCCATTCGTATAATATACATGTGTTACAGCATATTTCAAGTGAAAATATATTTTCACTGGTGTTTCGGTGAAATCATATCCGAACACATCGTCACCAGTAGATATATATACTAGTGAAAATATATTTTAACAGATACTCACTGCTGAAATTATATTCGTTTCCAAACTGTCATTTAAACTAAATTTGACAGCTGTGAAATGACCAATCGAATCATATAATCTGCTGAAATATTCAATCCTAGTTATTTTGTCGCTTCTTCTTATCGTGCCCTGCCAATATTCAGGCGTAGTATTTTACTGGTTAGTACCAATTACAATTTAAAGTGAGTCTTTGTCGGTTTTATAACAATTAACTTATATAACAATTACGGTCAACATCAACAAGTCACTAACGCATACGCTTACTGTAATATACTTTCACCGATACTGAGCAGTGAAACTGTAAATTCATTGTTTGATACATTTTCACTGTCTGAATTGGTAAAAATATATTTTTACCCGTGAAAATATATTTTCACTTGAAATATACTTTCGCTGTATATATATGCATTTCGATGGAATATTTTTAATTCGATTACAGTCGAACTAATCATGATACATTGCTTCCTTTACTCTTTGAAAGATTCCATTACGGCGGGATCGCTGTAATGGAATTAATCACACTAGCGAACTAGGAAGCCGTTCCACATTCGTTAACAAAATTATCTGTCACGCGCGCGACACATTGTGAATCGTTTCCAACGCCGTGATGGACGTAATATATCAGGATTTATATTAATCCAAAAATTTTCAGTCTGTAAATGAAGGCATTAACATGATAAATAACCGCTCCCGGAGGAAACTTCAAAAGTTAGTCATTAACCCTCACACCGTGGAAAACGCTCGCTAACTCCTTTATTTTTTTTAGCCGCTAGCCGGCGAGTTTAATTAAAACATAATTCGATTTAATCAACGCGAGCCCCAGATAATATCGTCGAATACAATTTTTGTCTTCTCTAAATTCATAGGAAAAGTTTCCGATCGAATAAACAGGTCCGCCCCTCTTGGGGAAAAAGGCTTTATTTCATATATAATTTGACATGGGATCAAATTACTTCCAGTCCCAAAACGCTCCGATTTCTCCAATAATGTTTACCTATACGCAAATCTACGTATGTATGTATGTATTTACATATATTACCTATATAAGTGGATGTACATCTGCGTGAATATGTGCATTCGATATTATTACATACATACATATATCGACGCAGTGAAAATATGTAGATGTAGAAAATGAATTGGTTCAACGGCAACGTACAAAATTTTACGTCAACCCCGATAACGCTAAAATTTATAAAAATATTAAGCTTTTATGGTACAACAGTATATATAAATTCATATTTTGGCATCAGCTGGATATTATTACTATTAATTATAAAAAAAATTACCGTTTGAAATGGTGCTTAAAATACTTCGGTTAAAATTAAAGAAAAAAACAATACTTTATCTATATATAAATACGTACATATGTACATATGTATGTGTACTACGTATGTACATCTTACATATCGTAAAATATTAATTAAACTTAAGTTGTACATACATATATTAGGGTGAAGCGGTCTTGTATGAAGAATTTTTTTTTTCGTAATATCAAAAAGCTTGGGTGCGGGATTAGTGCTCTACCACATACCCATCATAACTGCAAAATATCTCCTAAAAATATTAATGTTTAGTACTGCCCCAAGATTTCATAAAATGGTTTCATAAAAATGAGATTTGAATAACGAAAAATAATGCCTATTTTTAACACAAAAAAATATTATTACCCATAGTATAAATACTAAATAGAACGAAAAACTTAAAATCACCTTTAGGTTATTTTTAAGTTTTTCGTTCTATTATGGGTATATTAAGTAATTACTAATTATATTAATTAATAATTAATTATTAATTATTATTTTGTTCAATGGGTATATTAATTGTTCACAGTTCAATGCGTATATTAAGCAGTCATACATAAAGATCCACAACATACCTGAGTCTCATATACTTAATATTGTTATACTAGACTTGTGTAAGCCCGTTGAATATCAACGGAGCACTTTCTCATCACCCGTACTGAAAAATAATATTCAATTTAATAGTTTTTTATAGTTGTTGCATAGATGGCGCGTTATAATACAACAACGTAACAATTTAGCAAAGTCGCGAGCCTATTTTTCATAGTAAATAGTCACGTTGAAGCCTATTATCATCTGGTTTGGCTCACCGCGTAAACGCTCTGTTCCAAATCAGCGATACCGGGTTCAAATCCCACTCGTACGACGTTCTGCTTTTTTAATTGTTTACAAGCGGCGAGCGTTATCAGCAGACAGACACACATACGGATTTCGGCTTACTAGTGTAAGCCCGTTGAATATCACCGGAGCGTTCTCATCACCCGTACTGGAAAATTATATATTAAATTAAATAGTTTTTATAGTTGTCTATAGTATAGCATCTATGCAACAATGCGCCATCTATGGCGCGTTATAATACAACGAATCCCAAATTGATAAAATATATTCATTTTACATTACTATTTATATTATAATTATTAATTATTATATATATGTATAATAATTATAATTTTGTAAAAATCAAGAAACAAAAAAAAACAGTTTTTATAGCGTAATCTATGTATTATTAGCAGAGTCACGATCCCTTTTGTAAGTAAAGCAGAGTTACGATCCCTTGTATAGGTAATGTTTAAAAAAAAAAAGGACTAAATTGGCCAAGGGCGATAGCGGATAGCATTAGTGTGAGTCCTCTCGAGCCTGGGGTCCTGGGTTCGATCCCCACTCGTTCTGGTTTTTTAATTATTTTTCCTCAGCGAGCGTTATCAGCAGACAGACGGATTTCGGATATTATATACATATACATACATATATGTATGTATGTATATAATAACTAGTGTAAGCCCGTTGAATATCAACGGAGTGGTTTCCCATCACCCGTACTGTACCCGAATGTTTGTGTGGTTGAGTATGTCTGTATTTAATAGTTTTTATAGTTTTTGTATAGATGGCGCTTTATAATAACAATTATTTATATAATTTAGGTGACGTCATAGCGTTATCGGCAGACAGACAGACATACACACAGACAGACAGACGTACGGAATAGGGCTATTATATCTATAATGTGTGTGGCGTTTTGGTTTCAAACTTCGTTCGAAGGGAATGGGATGTCAAGTTATAAGAGCAAGCGGCTGATTAAACGCTGGCTGTTTGTAACTGTTTATCTTAACGGGTTTTTCGTCCTCGAATTAATATTGGGGCACCACCCATTTTCCACCTCAAACCTCCCCTAGAGATTTTCCTCATCACCTTCATCCCCCTACCCCAAAAGTCCGGGGTCCCATTAAGCTGTGGGAAAACTCTTCGGTAGCTTATATTTCATTCGGTGCCGCATTGTGCCCAGATATGAGGCTATATCTATGTATCTATCTGCGAATTCGGGGATTGATGTCTTTGCCGTTTACGATAATCGTCCTTCGAAGCCTGCTGAGCCTACCATCGATCATGTGCGCGGATTGAATATGTGAAAAGCCCGTTTATTTAAGTGCTCCTGAACGATGGTCATAAACGCATTGTGCTAACCACGCATTCACCCTATTCTATCTACTCGTTTGAACGGATCGAATTCCATAATCGCCATATGTGCGCTACGGGTATGATAAAGTACTTTACAACGAAAAATTTAAATACATCCATAATTCAGATTTGTTTTCTGATGATTTGATAGATAAACGACGGGGTGGCGTATTGTGAACGATTGTCGAAATTCGACACAGCTACTAACTGTATAATCTAAATATAGGCAATTTCCGCAAGTTTCCGCCTTCGTAATCTTTAATCGCATTTCAATGTTTCAATTTATTCGGAACGAATCCAATCCAATTTGGATAGAAACGAGCTCGCATAAAAGTTCGTTTTTCGTTAATTTTTTTCAACTCCCCTCCCGTTCCGTTGTTTTGTCCCGAAATAATATCGTTAAAGTACATTGTAATATATTGCCGCGAATAAAAATCAATACAGGCGGGAGCAAATTGTCGGTGGAAATACGATCTCGGAAAGTTTTAATGAATTCCTACGCGGTAGAAAGTTTTAATAGCGATTCAGCTGAAACCGCGAAAGATTCAGAGTGCGCTTGTTTAGCTGAAAATGGTACGGCTACACACACACACATACCACGACTATTTCAAATTCATCTTTCGATAAAACGTATATTTTAATTTTGATTGTAGTTAAAAGTGTGCGTATAATTCGGTTGCGTGTTTGCGTGTAAGTTATTCCGAGAACAATATAAATTAAGTTTTAACTAGAAATTAATGAGGCTCGTTTTAAGTCTTCGAGCTGCCTCGCAAAGTCTCTCGTATTTTGCTTGTTTTATTCGCGAGACTTAACTTTGTGGTCCATTTGAATTTCAACCACGTATTTGCGATCGGTGAAACTTTTCGCCGATTCTATATGTAAATTTAATTACGAGAGTTTGTTGTCAACAATGCAAAACTCAATAAACGCACGGCGTATAAAATTTATAATTGGTTTGATATGCCACTCTGTTACTCGTTATGGTGAACAGTTGAATTTTTTTTTTTTTGTACAATAAATTTCAAATAGATGTGTACTATGAGCTATGGAAATAACATAAAACAACTAATCATATTTCCGTTCAGAATTAACTTTCTGTGAATTAAGAATTCGGTTAAAGTACTGCCTCTAGGATAAACTACATATGTAGATGTCCGTTTTAAAATTAAATCTTCTACTCAAGCACTACTAGTTCAGAGTGGAACTCAGATAGGATTACGCCGTTAGAGTAGGATAATATTCAGCTACTCTTTTCGGCATCAAGCTACAAGCTTTTCCAAGCTTTGGCTTAATACCGCATCGGTCCATCGTCAGGTCGTATTGAAACCTTCCATACGGAGCAAATTACGATTCGGAATGAGACTTAATGGAAGACTGGAGAATGAGGGACAATAGATGAACGTAATCTTCTTAAAGTAGTAACAAAAGTACACCCAGTAGTTCTACGGTGCATTATTACTATTTGATTTCTATTATTTACAGCTGAAGCTTCGATTGAATAAAACGGCAAACATAACATTAAATGAGACAGTTAAACTAGCGAGCCTTTGTCGTCGCCAATGTCCTTTCAATGCCCATTATCCGTAAAATACTCAATGTTCGAATAATGCGAACTCGTTTTTCGACCGTAAACGAAACCGAAAAAGTTTTTTCATTCAAATAAGCAATGCAAAATTATATATTATATATTTTTAAAAATACTTGAAGAGTAAATAATATTGGAAAATTTAAATGAATTTCCCTCGGAAAACCGCTTGATGCGCTTATCGCAATGACATAACCGCAGCTGGTTTCCGCAAAGAAATAATACAAACGAAATGAAAAACTCACCGACGAAAAATATAAAAAAAAATGGAGTTTCAATTCAATTCGAATATTTATGTATTACCTAAAAATGTTTAAAATTCCACCCCTGTTTCTAACGCTTTTTTACGCTGTTAAAATGCGTCTTATTTTTACATTATAAGTATTTTTATGTAATTTTCTTAAACGTGTACCCATTGAGACAATGCTATTGCTTTTTTTTTTTTGGATATGACTCTATTGAAGACAATATCCTTTCTAGTCCAGCATTAATCGATATTCCGATAGTACTGACTCGCCCCACTTTAACTACAATTCCATATAGTCTCATAAAAAAAAAACTTTTATGTTAAGCTTTTATGATCAAAATTTTAACTTATACATTGAACGAAGTGTGCAATTTTCTTCAGCGAATGCAAACTTCGAGCGCAGTTTCCGTCAGCATCTTTTAACTGTAAATTTCCACCGGAAAAATCGAACCGAGTGAATTTTTTCCACACACACACACACACACAAGCAACACACATGTGCATATGTTACCGAAAGCCACGTCACATCGTGTATAATTTACGTTAGAATCTAGAGAGTAAAGCATACAATGGAGGATGGTGGAGCCCGCGGTGCTTAAAATGTTAATGAAATATGCATAATTGATTGCTCAACACGGTGTGTCTTGGAACTGGCTACTAACGAGGACACTCCAACGCTTAAACCGACTACTACAATTCTGCCTCGATAGTATACATACTAATTTAAGTATACCTTTGCGACACCTGCAATTGTAGCCGCAATTGCTCTCAATGGTCGTAAACCCAAAGTGTACGATTCGATTCATTGTTGCCGAAGATTTGTTTTCTCAAACTGTAACTGCTCACTATGTTTGAATGGTGTTATTTCCAAGCTCGACACTATTTTCGTTAAATTTCAACCATCAAATTAATAAATACAGATGCCATTAATCATCTGTTACATCTACTTACATATATTAGGCTTCGATTATAGTGGACGCGTGTTAGAACGGATTCTGAAGAAATTGTGTTCGTCAGAAACGAGTGGTTAGTATGGCTGCATGGTCTGACGAAAACTATCCCATAAACTTCTATTTTTGGACTGATTTATTCCTGATTGTCCATAGTGAATCGTATTTTTTCTAACGAAAAAATCAAACTCATTTGATCGACAAACATATTCCAATAGGTTCGTGCAGCAACTGACGAACTACACACGTATACTATGTACAACCACTTCCATATAAAATATACTGTTGATGAGTTTGTCAGAATCCATTCTAACACGTCAGAATACATAGTTCGTCAAAACACGCGTCCACTGTAAACGTAGCCTTAGATATGTATATTCGCGATGGACATCTGTCTAAGAATCTTAATTCTTAGGCAGATATTATCGATTGCTTCGTATGAAATATTAAATCGCTTGCCAAATTTGAATCAAAATATCACATTTCATTTATAAATTACAAGGAGATATGGTTATAAAAAAAATTAGCGAAGAAAGGAAGATTATCTAGATTAAATATTAGTACAGTAAAGTATTATGTAGATTAAGAAAAATACAAAGTTTATAGTGCAATAGTTCGTCCTCATTGCATGTATTATGGTTCTTTTTTTAAATTTAGTAAATAGGTCAAGTAAAGGTAGAATGCGAAAATTGCAAAACAGAGCTATGCGGAGTATTTTAAATATAAACAGATTAACTAGTATAAGAAATATGTTGATGGAATTGCATTGGATGAATGTAAGTGAAACGTTAAAATTGTGCATATTAGTATATATTTTTAAGTTGGATGAGAATTTGTTACTAAAATAATTCGATAATAAGGGGGTATAATATACATAGTCATAATACTAAGGGTAAGAATAAGCTAATAGTTATGAATTTAAAATTACGTAAATCTAGAAGAAGTATCTTGTACAGGGGTGTTGTTGAATACAATGGATTGCCAGATGGTCTTAGACAAATAAACCAAATTGACAGATTCCTGGCACCATTAAAACAACACCTCCGTACGGATGCTAACAGATGATTAATTTTATTATGTAAATTTGAGCTTTAAATTACTTTTTGTTCGTAATTAGCTTTTCTAGCTATGTACTAGTTGAAGTAGTTTAATACCTGAATTGTACGTTGAACATACATACTCTTATATCGCATATACGTACATATGTATGTACATATGTGTAAGGATTAATTTTGATTAAAAATAAAAGTTGCGTGCATATATTATATCATAATTTGCTCAGTTGTTTATTTCTATTTGTGTGTACCTATGTACATACGTATATACAAAAAACGCCGTTTCCTCTATAAGTGAATTCTATTTTGATTAATATGAACGAGTACTCTCGAGGCTTCTTTGTAAAACACTCAATTATTTCTCAAGATTATCAAATATCACTCAAGACTAAGCGCGCACTTGAAAATACCTTTCAGCTTAATACACAGCGCTTTGATACGCGAACAATGCATTTATATTATACTCGAGCATCGCAGTAAGAAAAAAATCAACATTTTTAATTTATTCAAGCCCTCGCCAATGGAATTGGCACGAAAGCTCTTATCGAAAAGGATGCACGTCGTGTGCAAGCGCTGCAATCCAAACACCTCGCAAACATGCAACTGTGAAACTTGTAAAGGTTGTCGAACTTTACTTGAGCCTTTCCCCCCCCCCAACGACCGTGATAATAAAACTTTAGTTCTTCCAGTAGCCTTTTATATAACCGTAAATTTGTGTGAGCGCAGATTTTACCACATCACCGCACTAACGAACGCTAAACCCCATGAATATTAACGTATGTAGATGTCGAGGGAAACGCGCGCACCGATAAATCTTTCGATAGATGTTCGTGTATTTATCGTATGTATCCCACGTCACATAATCTGAGTAAACATGTATAATATTGTTTGCCATACTTTGACATTGGCGACCTTTCGATTACGAACGGTCGTCAAAGTCAATCGGCGACATCGTCTCAGATATGCAAATTGAACACGTTCGTTTTTATTAAAGCATTTTCAAATCGGCGAAATGCATCAAAGAAGTATGATGCTTCTTTTTAGCTTTCCTATCATTCGTGAAATTGTCTAGAACAGCGGTCGCCAACCTTTCGGACCTCACGAACCACTAAACTCAAAATCTCAAATACCACGGACCACTACCATGATTTTTTCCATAAAAATAACATTCTAAATATAAAATGGTAATTATACTTGTATTTGCACTCCAAATTATTTGTTGGATATCATCTTATAATGATAGAAAAATTATAATAAATAAACGATATATTCATTGTTCATTATGAAAACTGCCAGTTATGACGTATGGATGTGAAACTTGGATGCTAAATTCAAGAATATATATATATACATATGACATGAAGAGACCGTAAGAGGAATACATGGGTAAGAAGTATGACCAAATTGGCAGATATATGTAGCAGAACGTGTGAAAAAGTTGAAGTGGCAATGGTCTGGACACATAGCGAGAAGAATGAATGGCAGATGGACGCGATAAATACTGGAATGGTATCCGAGAGGATGTGAAAGAAAGCAAGGTAGACCGAGTGGAAGATGGGCTGATGAATTGAGAAGAATGGCTGGAATCAAGTGGATGCAGATTGCTCAAGACAGACAGAAATGGAAGAGGATTGAAGCCTTTATCCAGCAGTGGATGGTGAACGGCTGAAAATGACGATGAAATGAATATCCTATCTTATACAAATGTATTCAACTATGCTTGTTTAAATATTTAGTTTCAAATTGGATGACTTTGCAGTCTAGATATATTTACTTTATCTACATATGTATATATTTATGAAAGCTAAAGATTTTTTCAAAGTTATCAAAAATGCGGACCACCGGTTGGCGACCGCTAGTCTAGAAATACAGCGAAACGAAACAAACAGTCAAACAATGGTTCAATTTTATCGATAAATAATTTATTTCAGTAGTAAAACACGTGTTTAATATTTGCATTTTAAATGTGTAATATACAGTGTGTCCGCAAAACTGTCAGTACACAACGTTAATTCAAAACGACTTTGAGTCGCTTCCAATCCTCTCACACATTGAGAACCACTGAAGCGTGAGAGCCTCTGTCACTCGCTGATAAACCTGAAATCTGCCTTTACACTTGGCTCTATCGAAAATATCGTCGCGAAAAATATATCGTAAACTATAATAAATTATAGCGTCGTTTTTTTTTTTAAAACGGAAGGCGCAAAACCAGCTCGTCGCGTTCAATGTCTTGTATAACGTTTAACTTTATTTTTCAGCGGTGAAAAATGGCTCTATTTCACGCTGCAAATGTTTGATTTTTAGCAGGGGTTGTATTATATTTTGGGGGGGTTGAGTACGACGCTGACAAATGACAGGTTGATGAGGTCGCATTAGCATTCACACCGCCAAGATATTCCTCTAATAGGTCCACAAGACGCGAACCGATAATATCCATGATGTAAGTGACACACATACACACTGAAATATACCACAATAATGACACGATGATTATGAAAATCTAGAACATATTTTTTATATCGAAGACATGTCAATGTATTGTCTATTGAATCGAAGCGTGGTCTCTTTTGTGAACGGCCGTACGAAGAGCGTTAGCTTAATGGACAAAAAGATTATCTAACGTTAGGGACCGCAAGCCGTTCACATGAGAGGTCCTCGGTTGGGGTCAAAAGGGCCTAATAGCCCTCAGGATACTGTGCGAATCAAACGTAATGCCTCGCAAATCTCATTGGCGGATCCTGGACGAGGATAATCCCGTAACTTAACTTGATCGTTCAGATTTTTGCGAGATATATCCCCCGCTGGATTTGCGCGTACGGCCTTTTTCACTTCTATGTTGAATTAAAAAAATTTTTGAAACGTATTTATTTGTACTGTATAATAGTGTTTGATTAAACGTTTTCAATTTCAACTGAACGCACAACATCTGGAAACTTAATTGATCCGATGGATTTTTTTTGTGTGTGTTTGTTAAAAAAAAGTAATGAAGTTAAAGTAAAGAAATATGTAAATACCGACCGATGGAAAGGATAATTAATGAACCGAATAAAGTTTTATAAAAAAACAAAGCATTACGTTTACTCACAATGGGTGCACAAAAAAAAATTAATTAAAATATAAACTTTTGACTTGAGCGTATGCTACAAAATATCACTTTCTTAGTTTTAGTAGTAATATTCATAACTAGTGTAAGCCCGTTGAATATCAACGGAGCGTTCTCATCACCCGTACTGAAAAATAATATAAAATTTAATAGTTGTTGCATCTATGCAATCAAGCGCCATCTATGGCGCGTTATAGTAACACAATTTAGCACACCCTTTAAGAATAAATATTGGCCAATTATAATACGTCCGTTTGGAAGATAGTGTAAGCACGATTCCTCCCAACCTGGTGATCTCGGATTCAAATCCCACTCGTTCTGGTTTTTTAATTATTTACCGCAGCGAGCGTTATCAGCGGACAGACAGACAGACGGAATAGGCCTATTATATATATAATAGTTTGTACAAAAATGCCTGGTGCGTTATTATTATTATTATTATCTCAATCTATTATTAATATACCACATTAAACTTGATCTGTTTTAGACTTGCGATCGATTTAAATTTGATTTTATGAAATTATCATATTTGCGAATAGATAACATGTACATATATATGTATGTAAAACGCTGAATCATTCTGCACGATGAATTTTTTGAAATGAACGAAAAATTTCGTATTAACCTACGTGTTTTGAATGGAATAAAACGTATTTTATTTTTATTTTCGTACTTTCAAACACGAATTAGTAGTCAGGATGTGTACACTCAACTGTTTGTCTATGGCTTTTGTTTAAATAAGGTGTAAAAAAAATGGAACTTTTTTTTACTCGCGTTAAAAAACGTAAAAATCAGATACCTATTTGCATTATAAATTGAATATTTTTTTCAGATAAAATTCCTCGTGACGTGCTCGCTATGAACCTATTTTTATTTCAACGTAAAAAAAACTAGCTTTCTGTTTGATGGCACACTCGCTATAGACTGCTGAAAAAAATATGCATTTCTGAACGCCCCTAGCGGATTACCTCGCTACACGTTCGCGTTATCCAATTAGATGAACAAATAAAATAAAAAAAAGTCATCGCCAAAGAAGCCTCGGTGTTACGGTTTGATACCAAAAGAAATTCCAAATGCCCTGGAAACGTTGAATATCCAAAGATTAAGGTCGCAGCCGGTGTACAATGGCTCAAAGAAAGCCCCGGCTATTTCCCGCGGCGGCGACACACAATGGGGCACAATGTATTTATCGCGGCCATTGTACACCCACCCCTATCTCGCGAATGGAACATTTCAACGCAAAGAAGAAATGGGATGAGATGAGGGGGTTTGATGGCAGGAGTGGTTTGGGGAACCACTCGCTCTTAATCTGACGAGCCGAGACGATTCTCATTTGTGCTCTTTTAATTTGGATTTTCAGTGAAATGTAATGTGCTAAAGCGCCCCGAAGAAAAGTACACGTACGGAGCGGAGCTTTTTGAGCTTTCCGTTCGCGGATATTCTGATGGCATTATCAAAGCTCGTACACGTATTATACTGTAAGCAGGATGCCTCACATCGCTCTCGACTAGAATGAGGTACTTTGAATTAACTGAAGTGCATCAAATTAAACTGTATCTAGAGCTAATGTGATTATTATTCATCGATCGGAAATCATTTATACGCAAACAAAATTGAAAGGAAAGAAAAATGAAGGCCTTTCCAATCCTCTTCCATTCCTGTCTGTCTTGAGCAATCTGCACCCACTTGACTCCACACATTCTTCTCAATTCTCATCAGCCCATATTCCACTTGGTCTACCTTGCTTTCTTTCACATCCTCTCGGATACCATTCCAGTATTTCTCGCGTCCGTCTGCCATCCATTCTTCTCACTTATATGTACATACATACTCATCTCTGTACAGGTGCTTTGTTAAGGATTATATAATTAGCCTAAGCTACTGTATTATATAAATAAATAAATATGTAGACTGTAATGCTGCGTACACACCGACGAACCGAACAGCGAACGACGAAGGGTTGCTATTGTGTGGACCGCTTCGTCCCTTTGTTATATGACATTTTTGTTATAAGCCCTCAACATCTTGCCACATTCCTTCAACTTTTTTATTGATTTTTTTTTTATTTGCTTTTTAAAAAATTTTATTGTGTACATTGTATGTACATATATGTTATTTTTTTTATTATTATATATTTTTTTTTTTTTTGTTGTATATGCATTTGCTTTTTTATGTATTTGCATATCTGCCGCTGTGGCGATTTGGGGAAACCTGTAATGCCACAGCGGTATATCTTTTATAAATAAATAAATTCGTTGTTCGGTTCGTCGGCGTGTACGCAGCATAATATTACTTATAAAGATTTATCTACAAGTTGTAAAATATAATAAATTGAAAGAAACATCTATATATTCCAAATTTTCAATTCAAAGATAAGGTAACATAAAGTGGCGTAAAATGGTACGTTATACATATAACTTGTAATAAAAAAATTTATTACATATACATACATACATACATATATCCTTTTCGTTCAATATTAATTAATGCTTGTGCGCCGATGTCATTAAAATGCTAATTAATATACTTAAATTTCACATGAGGGTCGGTTAATGAAAAAGTCGCAAATATTTACATACTCTCCGTACAAACTTGCCCGAAAATGCAAATTTCGTGAAACATCCGAAATTTGTGCTGTGTACACTATGTATGTAATGTACATATGTATAGTCGACTAAAATTTTTTTTTTTTTGCAAATTTATATTTTGCGTCATCGTATTTTTTTGTTTTAAATATGCAAAAAAATGTATATTTACGCGAGTTTAATAATAAGTTTATCAGAGACGTTCCACAATTTTCACCTCACTTTGTATTTTGACCCGCCCCGTCCCTCAGACCGTTCATGCTTTACTTTGCCAAGCTACTTCCATGGAAAGGGAATAAATAAAACAATACTAAAGTATGTCACCTGGCGAGAGGATATGAACGAATTCCGACGACGTACAATTTCGCTGAAAAGGATTTATCTTACTGCGCGTAGACAACTGTA
The DNA here is from genome assembly GCA_022651745.1 of Parapsyche elsis. NCBI lineage: Eukaryota > Metazoa > Arthropoda > Insecta > Trichoptera > Hydropsychidae > Parapsyche > Parapsyche elsis. Next base: position 3,652,456 of record JAGVSN010000016.1, read on the forward strand.
ATATGACGCGTTAAAGTAAAATGATTTATTTGCAAAATTCTGGAATTGAACGTGAAACGTATGGGTGCTACTATTTTTTGATATTTTTAATATTTAATTTAATGTTGTGAGTGTGAAATCAAGTTATCGCACGCACGTGCACAAAGTGAATATAAACTATGTTTTAATATTATATTATACGTAGAACGAACGATACGCTTCGTCGTATTTTTTTTTTTTTTTTTTTGCGCCGGTATGAAATATTTATGTAACTATATATTCCAGACCAGAAATAGCTTAGATTATCCGATTTTTTTTACTTCTTTGTTTAATTTTTTCTCATATTGCAAGCATATTTCATTTATGTGCCTTAAATTCTGACAATGTTTCTGTACCTTCTGCGAGACTTTATTTTAGTTATTTAAATAATATAGTAGCTAAAGCTAATTACATAATCCTTAACTAAGCACCTACATATACAGAGATGTTTTTTTAAGACTGCCAGGAATTTATCAATTGTTTTGGAACTTATATTTCCATCCGGCTGTCTATTATATTCCAAAACACAATAAATTTACTAAAATATGATGGTAACATATTATTATCTGACTTAAATATGAATACCAACATACAAATCCTCAAAGTATTATTCACATTCAACCAATCTAATTCAATCATCATGTTTTTATACTAGCATACCAATCAACATTTAAAATACATCTCATACCTCTATTTTGTAATATTTGTTATCTATCTCTAGTTGACTTATCTAAAATATTAAATATTGAACCACAATACATGTGGTCTGACAATTACATTGTAAATACTTTCACACATTTTTGATTAAAACTTTTTAACAGATTCGTGTAAATGACCTCTCAATAACCATGTTTACATACATATACGAAAGTATTTTTGAAATTACAAAGCTTTCGTCGACCCCGGTGTGCCATGCACCGCGACCACCACGCCAAGAATAATCTCATACAATATAGATCGCAAATGCCGACCCTTTGTCTCAGGTCCTTGATAGGACATGCATATTTGAAAAGCCCCGTGTTCAAGGGACTCGTCCCGACAATCTGTGCGCTAGAAACCACCCCAACATTGCACGCAAATCAGATAAGAAACGAAACGGACGCGTGCACGTTTCATTTGTTCAATTTAACCCCAGCTTTTATGTGATTGTGACCAGCCGAAGCAATAAATGCATTAAAAATTAAATTCAACTATGCACTTAAAATGCATAGCCTTGATCCCAGGAGATTCGCCTCCACCACACACCCCTTCTCCTTTGTAGTGCCCAAAAGAGGTTACTCTAACGGAGAAGGCTCTTGCAAGTAATTATTTTTAACGCGCACGAGGATCATGGGTATAAATCACTCGTGATAGCTGAACGGCAGCAAAAAAATAATAATTCGGGTGTGGCCAACCCATGACTTTATCCATATATTTGAGGAATACAAAGAGTAAAGAAATAATTTTTTTAAGAACGTAAATAAATAAAACGCATAGGGTGGAGCGATCTTGTATAAACAATTTTTTTTTTCGTAATATCAAAAATCTTAGTTGCGGGATTAGTGTTCTATCACATACCCATCATAACTGCAAAATATCTCTTAAAAATATCAATGTTTAGTGCTGCCACAAGCTGCTTGAATATTGGGAAAAAAAAAAATCTTCCCATGTTTATGTAGTAGGTGGAGCAAAATTTTTTTTTTTTGAAAATCGAAATACTTGGGTTTGCAAAAGTTGGTGTAAACAAAACAAACGGTGTAATTTTTTTTTTTTTTGATATTTTTACTCTTTATACTTTCCCGATGGAATTAAAAATTTAGAAGAAATGTGTTTTTAGCTAAAAGTGGAAGGTTCATTAAACGGTATTAAAACGCAGATAAAATACATTTTTTTCTCATTTATTTGATTTAAGACAATGCAAATGAGCAGCACACACGTTTGAATTACTAATTAAGAGCAAAAAGTCATACCAGAATCCCACAAGAAAAACTTAAAAATAACTTAGATACTAGGGGTAATCATTTTTTTTGTGTTAAAAATGGGCATTATTTTTCGTGATTAGAGTGTCGTTTTTATGAAACCATCTCACCTTAAGGGTCCACAAACAGTAGCAGAGACTTCTGTCACTATTTTCACTGTGTAGCTTGAGTGTGGTCAGGAAAAATCTTTATCTGAGGTAAAATGACTATTTATTACTTTTTGATCGGTAATTAAGCTTGGAAAATAGTCTCTTTATCTATGAATTTGTTGTGAGAAGACTCTATTACCTCTTTTCAATTTATAATATTGCCACATATGTATATGAAAATTATAAATATAAATTTTCAGCTTGATCGAATTAAGTAGTTTCAGAAATATTGCGTGGTAACGGGATTTTTGACTTTTCTACAAGAAAAAACCCAACTTCCGGCTAAATGATTTTAATGATTTATTTTTTAGTAACTAGGTATTGCTTTAAGGATTATAATATTACAATATTATGAAGATAACAAATATGTAAAAGGTCGAAAAAAATAAAAACGAAATCGCGTTGAAGAGTAAACTGTCACTTCCGGTTGGCGGATGTTGACCAACATCATAATATCTCTTACACCTTACGTGAAAATAATAGATATGAAATTTCAGCTTGATAGACTTAATAGTTTAGTAGAATAAAACTAAAAACTCTAAATACCAAAGGAAAAGTACTACTTCCGGTTGGAAAAAACATGTAAAAAAATCTATTATTTTGAAGGTCATTTTGAATTTTTGAAGTATGTGTACTTCAAAAATTCAGCTTAATATGTATCATATTTTTGCTGGAAAAACCTTCTTAAAATTACACAAAAATTGGGTGATTTTCCAAGGGAAGTACCACTTCTAGTTGACGAAAATTTTTGGATTATAATGGCCGGCAAAAAACATATAAATATGAATTTTCAATGTAATAGGATAAACAGTTTTTGAGTTATTAACGATTTTACACACAGAAACAGACTTGCAGACATACAGACATTTTCCAGAAATCATGAAAACATGATCATGATCAGATGATACCTGATACAAATCAGTCAAAATCTCGAGGTCGAATTTTCGCACGATCACAATACTTTATCCGATTAGGATTAAGTAAGTAAAAAGTTAATGATGCTACCCAGAGGGAGTCCAGTCTGAAGGGGTGACATTCAGAGTGGAGGCCCTCCAGTCACGGGTTACTAGTAGGAACATTGGTGCAAAATTATTATATAAATTGATAAATGCATAGGTACTTCTGCACTTCGCCGAGAGTACGCGTCCATCGCTTTCAATGCATTTCGAAACTTTCCAACTGTAAATAAGTTTGCGAGGCTAAACTTTCTACGCCGCCATACAACCTAGCGGAGTTTTGAGATTCTGCGGTGTAAATTATATTCAAAACTTGCAATCGTAAACTCGAGATTATATTGTACTAGTGTAAGCCCGTTGAATATCAACGGAGCGTTCTCATCACCCGTGCTTAAAAATAATATTAAATTTAATAGTTTTTATAGTTGTTGCATCTATGTATGTAACCAAGCGCGAACCCTTTTAAGAACTAATGTTGGCCAATTATAGCACATTCGTCATCGCCTCTGTTTGGAAGATAGTGTAAACACGATTCCTCCCAACCTGGTGATGTCGGGTTCAAATCCCACTCGTTCGACGTTCAGGTTTTTTAATTATTTAAAACGGCGAGAGTTATCAGCAGACAGACACACACACACAGAGAGATTATTCGGCTATTATATGTATATATATAATTAGAAATTTATTGATGCAACAGTATCAACTACGTATAGTTTAACTGTCGAAATTTTTATAAAAAAAAAAAAGGAAAAGTGTTGCGCCATCTATGGCGCGTTATAATAACAACGTTACAATTTAGCAAAATCGCGAGCCTATTTTTTATTATATTATATTCGGCTATAAATAGTCACGTTGAAGCCTGCCTATCTAGCATCTGGTTTGGCTCACCGCGTAAGCGCTCTGTTCCGAATCAGCGGTACCGGGTTCAAATCCCACTCGTTCTGGTTTTTTAATTATTTACCGAGGCGAGCGTTATCAGCAGACAGACAGACGAATTTCGACTATTATATATATATGTATATACATACATATATATAATATACATAATATAATAATATAACTAGTGTAAACTTGTTGAATATCAACGAAGCGCTTTCTCATTACCCGTACTGAAAAAAAAAATTAAATTTAATAGTTTTTATAATTGTTAGTGATTTTTAATATTTTATCTACGTGATTAAGAAAACCGTGTACATAAAAGACGTGGGTTTTCGTCGAACTCCGGTATAAATTTTATCGGGTCTGGTATTCTTAAATTATTATATATTTCAACTGGACTCGCCATTTTTATTTTACTAGTGTAAGCCCGTTGAATATTAACGGAGCGGTTTCTCATCACCCGTACTGAAAAATAATATTAAATTTAATTTTTTTTTTAGTTGTTGCATCTATGCAACAATGCGCCATCTACGGCGCGTTATAATAAAAACGTAACAATTTAGCAAAATCGCGAGCCTATGTTTTATTATATTACATTCGGCTATAAATAGTCACGTTGAAGCCTGCCTATCTAGCATCCGGTTTGGCTCACCGCGTAAGCGCTCTGTTCTGAATCAGCCGGGTTCAAATCCCACTCGTTCTGGGTTTTTTTAATTGTTTAGCGAGGCGAGCGTTATCAGCAGACAGACAGACAGACAGACAGACGGAATAGGGCTATTATATATATAATAATATTTTGAATGAAAAACAAAATATGGCATCGAAATGACGGTTCGATTGTGGTTTTGTGTTTCAGACGAGGATGCTTCTTTGACACGCCGAAGCCATGGATCGCGTCGTGAGCCTCGCTGGTGTTGAAGAGCGGCCGTTTGGCGAGCAAGGGGCTGGTCCTGGGGTGGCCGGAGAGCACTTCAACCCTCAAACGATCGTCGAGCAGCTTTATGAAAGGCAGACAATTGTTAGAAGGGAGATAACGACGGCGACGGCCCGTCGACGTCTCTAATGAACTTATCGTGTACCGGCGATCAGGCTGAGAGGGCCCACCAACCCACCCTAGCAGCCACTGCCTAAACACACCCCCTTCACACAGAACATTAGCGACTTTGAAACAGAAAAGGTGGCCGCGTTAATTGCGCATCCAGTGAGTATCTAATTGGATTATCTAAATCGGCCAGACACTTCACTTCTTACTTGCTAAGCTCTCAAACGCACTTCATAAGTAGAGCTCGAGAATTGGTGGCACTATCGGCTAGAATGAGTAGAGGGGGGGAAACCCACTTACCGCGTGGAAAATTTTTCGTTAAATTTAACAGGTACTTAAATTATAATGTAGTCTTTTGGTAAAATTGAAACTAAATGTTCCTTCTAGAAATTTGGCCCAGCTGTACCGACTCGAAAATTAGACGCGCAAAAAATGAGCTGTCATTTATTTATTTATTTAAAAAATATTACCCCAGTAACTTTACAGTTTCCAAATCGTCACTGTGGCCAAGCAAGTTTACACGCATCATAAAAAAATCTGGTGTGGCCAACCCATGACTTTATCCATATATTTGAGGAATACAAAGAGGAACGAAATAATGCTTTTAAGTACGTAAGTAAATAAAACGCATGCACACCACCACACCGACCAAAATACATACATAAATATCATGAAATTACTATGTTGAGTGCGCGCGCGTATGTAAAATACGATCTTCGGCATATATTCAACTACCACTTCCAGTCGGCGGATTTTGATCAAAACCTTATCAACTCTTAATTTTTATATGAAAATTATAAATATAAATTTTCGACAAGATGGCCGGAGCAGTTTCAGAAATATTCTGTGGTAAACTTTTCAACAAAAAAAAACCTACTTCAAATAGCAATTTCTCTCAGGATTACAAAATTACAGTATTGTGACGATACTACATATAAAAAATCGTTCAAGAGTAAACTGCCACTTTCGCTCGTCAGAAGTTGACTAAAATCACAGTATCTCTTACGGCTAACGTAAAAACTATAGATATGAAATTTCAACAAAATTCCCGAAGCCGTTTCGGAAATATTCTGTGGTAAAAGAATTTTAGAATTTTCTACAAGAAAAAAACCCTACTTTCGGTTCACTCATGTTGACCAAATTCCTTATGGCTCTTAAACCTTACGTGAAAATAATAGATATGAAATTTCAGCTTGATAGACTTGATAGTTTTGGAGAAAACACACATACAGACACACAGACATACAGACATTTTTTAGAAATCATGAAAACATGATCAGGGGATGATACCTGATACAAATCAGTCAAAATCTCGAGGTCGAATTTTCGCACGATCACAATACTTTATCCGATTGGGATAAAGTAAAAAGCACAAATGTACAACAAAAACAAAAATTTTGAAATAATAGATCATTCATAAAATAAAATACACTAAAATCTTATATTTAAAAACACCTCAACCAATCTCCCATAACTAACATTAGGCCTAGGAGTCAATGTGTATGGCAGCCCGGTTGAGTAATTTAATGGCTCTTAAGGTGCCTTGTAAACGATCAACATTTTTCAGCAATATTGACAGAAATATTGCTCGTCAACCATCCAGCAACATTTTCGGCATCACATACGCAATATGCGTCGCAGTAATGTGTCGCTCAATGATTGCCGGGAAGCAGTTGCTGTTTTATTAGTGCCCAGATTCGCCGAAGGTCAATAATCGTGTCGTGCAATATGTCAACAATACTCGCCAACACACTGCCATACCAGCAATAGTGGAACAATAGTGTCGAGAAACACGACTACATTTCCGGTCCACATCAACATATTGCAGTGATATTGCCGGCAATCTTATGCCGTGAATATGTTGATCGTTTACAGGCACCTTTACAACGGGAGACATGGCTAGCATGTCAGTACGAGCCATCGAGATGGATAACAAATTATGTTACGGAGTAATTGACGAAAATTGCAGAATTGCTCCGTACTAATGATTCGTAAAGAATCCTAAGCACCAAGGTACTTGATTTACAATTAGAGTGAAGGTGCGTAATATTTGTTTGTGAATTTTTCTAAAGCCTATAACCTCACTATATAGTATATAATATAGAGTTTTATAGTCATATAAATAATTCCTCCATTAAAAAATCTTTACAAGGGTGTTGTGAATAATTTTAATGGTGAAAATTTTAAATCGCAATAAATGTAAAATTAATGTGGGGATCAAAATATATAATATTCATAAACACACAGCTACAAATATGAACATATACACGTACATATAATTAAAGTTGCAAAATTCTTGAGCGCGTAATGCCCGAATATGACACATTTGACGTGTCTGGCTCACGGTCTATCCCATGCGGCCCTGCCAGCCAGTTTACGGGATAGTGCCACCAATTCTTGAGCTCTGTTCATAAGCCTTGCACGCATATAGCGAGGCGCCATGCCTTGTTCACACTTTGTGCGGCAGCCTCGCGAGGCAAAATGGTACACACATTGCGAGACTTTACAATGCAACATTTTGCATTGCGAGGCAGCCCTGGCCGCAGCAGCCATTTTGCCTCGCAAGGCTTCCTCGCAACGTGTATACAAGGCTATATTATACACAATTTCAACTATTTAGACTGAATAATAAAAAAAATGTGATACCTTTAGATATCGCTGCAATCGCCATTTGCTTGAACTTGTGACCAATCAAGTTTTCTCTATCAATTCTGGCTCAAACCATACTATGATTGATTAATTCTCCATTTTAAATGTAATTTTCTCTTCAATTATCTAAGTTGTTATCTCTACTCAAAATGAATGTCAAAATTTCATTTAAATGCGTAATGACATATTTCATAAAAATTGTATTGGGCAATCTGGTAACTGTTAGCTAATTTGATGAATTTAGATACATTTAAATAGATACAATTTTATTTAAAAAACTGGAAGCGTAATGTTAGTTAATTAATTCAAGCCCTTCGTTTGTCTTTATTATTTATTTATTTATTTAAGATAGCTTAAAAAGCTTATTACAAACAAACATTACTTAAAGCTAAAATAAACTTATTATCTCCTAGCACTTGTACAGAGGTGCTGTTTTAAGGCTGCCAAGAATCTATCAATTTTATTTATATTTCTGACAGGTTATAACTTCTGGCAGGTCCATTATATTCAACATCACCCCTGTACATGATATGTACTTCTCCTAGATCGACATAGTTAATTTAATACATTTAATAATAATATATGACAAACAAAAGTCTTAAAATATGACATGGATAAAATAAAAAATTCCAATTTCTCAAATTAATCAAATTAAATTCTTTTATTTTTTTAATTCAAATAGAAATTCATTTTTAAATACGAAAAGTTCTAAATGTTTTTAAAACGCTACAGCACGTTTATTTCAATACGAACGCTTCACAAAGTATAAATATTTCGGTGACGTCAATTCAAAACGTATGTGCTTATCTATGTATTTTCGGACATTAAATTTTTATCCGTTAGTGGAGCACTCTTATTAAAACTCACGCGAAATTATACTGACCGAAAATACATAGTGACGTAAATAAAGCGAAGTAGCTTCGAGCTTTCAGCGAGGGGTTGGGTGAACTTTCAGTGCGTCTAATTTAATCGACAATAAAATTTTAAAAAATCCACAACCCATGCAAATTGAGGGTGTCACACATCCGACCACTTCGGCCCTCAGGCCCGACGAATTGAAAATTTAATGTATTCAAAAGCTTTTCTCCCTTACTTAGCATTTACTTATTGGACCTGAGTATTATTATTATTATTTAAGCTCAAACCCCCTGTTTGTGGGCGCACTTCATCCCCGTCGAAGCCTTCAAATCACACGATTCGAATTTAGGCAGTGCTTCCGTTAAATCCCCACGAGGTCTCAGACACGCATAATCGTCCAAGATTACATTTTGAATGTATTATGATTATGTATATGTATGTACATATGTATATAATATTATAATAGGAAAAATTTATCGAAAATCTTGAATATGCAAAACCTTCCAATAATTATATGTATACCTACTGGTAATTCGTATTGTTTCATGTTATAAGTCAAACAAATATAGAGGGCATGAATTATCTTCATGAATTAAGTTCATGGGGTCAGAATGACGTCAGAACACGTCAGAATAGATTCATAATTTTATAAAATACATATATTTAAGTTACTGCAAATAAATAGTAAAAAATAACCATGAAGATATTCGGTAAGATTTTGACTGTACTGTACTAGACGCGCCATTTTTGACGAGATTTTGACCCCAAACGCCTGACGCCACAACCACCTCTAAATGCGACTTCAAATCATCTACGGCTCAAATTTGTACGTTTAGACAAAAATAAAAAAATATTGACCTAGAGAACCAATCCATATAAATGCATTAAAAAAAAAAAAACTGGTCAATGTAATGCATAATAATACCGGGAAAAAATCCGAAAAAAAAAAAATATTTGTGACTTTTAAGATTTTCTAGACGATTATTTATAAGTATTTTAATGCTTTTAAATATCACAATTAATAAAAAAAACCTTTGAATATTGCTTCAAATACTCATTTTGAACAAAAAAGTACTAAATTATGAGTTACAGACCACAATAGTAAAAAAAATTGTAAAATTGTAAATTTTTTTAAACGCTCATATCTCATACACAATAGCTAATTTAACTATCATATTCAGATTCAGTGGGTCAAACTTAGTAAAGATTGACTAGTCTACGCTCCGGTAGTTTTTTTTTTTGTTGCACAGTGTTATTATGTTAATTATAATCTGTGAAAAAAAATCATCAAAATCGCTCAACCGGAAGTGGGATTTTTTTCTTGTAAAAAAAAAAAAAATCCTGTTATTTTTCTTTGTACACGGTTTTTTTTTTTTTTTCAGTGTTTGGTTACTCTTCATATTCCTCAAATAAATAAAGATAAAGTCATGGGTTGGCCACACCCGAATTTTTAATGTAGATATCGAATTGAACGTACTAGTTGGTATATTTCGTTAGTCACTTATTGCACGTAAAGTAATTTCAAAGGTTAAAAAAGACGTTCCTTTGAAGGTTATCAAGGATGCTCGCCTTGAATTTGAATGTTGCGACGTCGTCTAATTTGAAAAGTATTAACTTCGAAGATTGCAGTGAGCGCTCGTAGGAGACGAACGCTCCAGTTTCCGAAACGAACTAACACACATTTGAAGCGACGAACGAATTTCCCTTTTTTTATCGAATGCCTCAAGAGAGGATTTAGCATATTATGCAAACTGTGTTGCTAGAAAGCGCAACAGCTTTCGTCGAAGCTCGTTATCCGAAGACGTGCCCTTAGCGTCGATTTTATCGAAAGTTTTCATATATGATTATGGCACCGACGCGTATTCAGACTTCACCCCTAAATCCTGAATAAAATCGCAGTATGTAGCCGCTACTCACTATAGAAGTAAAACTTATTTGCAATTTAAAGTAAGTGCAAATGTACAAGAAGGAATACAGATGTGAATGTTAAAGAATTGTGTACACAAATGTGGTTTTAAACGCTCACCCAATTACTCACTGTTCTCACTGCTACCCGGCCGTGACTGGTTTTCGTGCCGTGCCACGCTTCGATGACACGTTTATACTAAACTGAGGAGCGGTGCAGGGCGCAGAGGGGACGCTCGAATTTTCGGGGCGGATCTCTCTCTCGCACGAACGCCAAAGAACAAGAGAGAGGGCAATAGCCTACCTCCAAACTAGAGGAGTGGGGATATGCGTGACCACTTATCGCTTGCTCCGTTTGTATGGAACGTTGGATGAACCGTTTTTACTCTATCGAGCGAAAAGAAGTTTTACTTCAACTGTGAAAAATTCATCGCAGAATACATTCAGGGTTGTTTTAACAGTAGTTTTGCATTAAAAAATTCCGATTTTTACATATGAAAAATGCCACTTTGCTCGAGAATGTTACCGAGGGATGTTTATAACGGCGTTCGTGCGCATTGTCCCAATTTCCGGCTTTTGTTCGCCAGACAACGAGGCAATACTGGCTAGCGAAGGATCTCAAAGTGTTGGGACTAGAAATGACCCCCAGGCTCTATGTGCAAAGATAGCCAGGATCAAATCCCGTCGAGCGAATTACGTACGAACACGAACACACCGAGAGTAGGTACGAGTATGTATCTACATATATATTGTATGTATATATTCAAACCGCAATCTATGACGCTCCCACAGGATGTGTATTAGCAATATTAGCCAAGTTCGAATCTGGATAATCCGAGCTACGGACGATTTGCCACATCGACTCGGTATAATTTGACCTGCACTGGTTGTGTTCTACATCCGTTAATTTGTGCGAAAGCCGAATTCGCTCGATCGAAATTTTTGCGCGCTTTGCCCGATTTTTGGGTCATGGATTTAAAATATTATACGCTTCCGCGCAATATTTACATCGGTAAATTGTATTTGGTGACGAGTATCACAATTACTAGACTATTGCCACATTGGCGTAATATGTATATAAGTGGGCTAGCATTAGCGGAAACGATGGTGGAAAATTACATTATAAAAAATTTACAACGAAAACAAACGAAACGTGTCGATCATTCAGTGCGGAAAGACAAACAGACAAACTTATATCAATATCTATCTATATATATAAAAATCAATGTCTGTCTGTTTGTCTGTCTGTCTGTCTCTTATAGGCTCCTAAACCACTCAACCGATCGCGATGAAACTTTCAGAACTTATTGTGATCATGCCGGGGATGGTTCCTGTGAAAAAAAATCTGGGGAAAATGGGAACGGACCTGCTCACGTGTCAGATAACGTACTAGGAAGGGGAACGGGATCGGGAACGGATCGGGAACGGGCCTGCTCACGCGTCAGAAAACGTACTAGGAACGGGAACGGGAACGGGATCGGGCATTGCAACGCATGCCGGGTCAGCTCGTCATATATATAATAGCTCTATTCCGTCTGTCTGTCTGTCTGTCGGCTGATAACGCTCGCCTCAGTAAATGATTAAACAACCACAACGAGTGGGATTTGAACCCGGTATCGCTGATTCGGAACACAGCGCTTACGCGGTGAGCCAAACCATATGATAATGGGCAGACTTCAACTTTTCTAAATTGTTACGTTGTTGTATTATAACGCGCCATCTATATAAAAACTATTAAATACACATATAGGTACTCACTACACAAACATTCGTTGATATTCAACAGGCGTACACTCGTAATATCATAATACCAATCATTTCAATTGAAAAAAATCACATAAATTTTTATAGAAATCCCTTTTTTTTAAATTATTTATTTATTTTATATAATAATAGCTAATTAGCTAATTTAACTTACATCTATTACATATAAATTTATAACAACTACATAAATCAATTACACATTATACACTATATTTATACATAACTACTATCTCTCACAGAGGTGTCTCCTCACACTTTTCAAGAATGCATCTATTGTCTTAGAAGACTTGACGCACTCCGGGAGGGCATTATACATTAATACACCCCTGTGAAAAACACCACCAGCTGTCTTTGTTTTCCTTACTCTACCTATAACTAATTGGTTCTTATTTCTAGTAGAATAACTATGGATATCACTATTTCTAATGATATAATTCTTAAAATAATATACTACATACATACATAGATTTTTTTAGCAAATTTAATAATGTAAATTGTCATAGTTACATCATATATTATTTCGCTTTAATTTGTCGATGTATTGATGAATATTATTACCGTGGGAAAACTCTACCTTATTTTTTTAATTACCTATCCGGCCGGCTGCCTGGGTAACCGCGAAACGCTTGTATACATTCACGGCGTGGGTAGCGCGAAGCGCTCGCATTCTTCAACTACCTACTACATTTTGAACTACTAAATAACACTATATGCATAAATGATAACCACCCGATGACACTCTCAATGGGCATTGACTGTTATCATATATGCAATCAATATAATAAGCACACGTGCAAATAAAACGTATCGATACGTAGGTATAGTAAACAACGTCACGCTATGGGGGAAGCTTATCGTCAACTTTACTAGAAACGATAGATCTTTATAGGATGTACTAAAAGCTCTACCGGTAAGGCTTCGTCTTTTCAAGTGTTTTGTTTGGACGTCTAGTGAAATTCAATTAGCAGGGCCGGCAGTCGGTATAATTGCACTCGTGCCGATAGTTTTTTTTTTTTTTCTTCTTTTTTTCGAGCACCATTCACCGTCGAGCACCGTTGGCCCTCTGAACGCAGGCCCGAACCGAGGGGGAAACAATCACCCCTTCACTATCTATGTACATACATATATCTAACAAGGGCCAACCGATACGTGTACTCGTCTATCGAAACGAGGCACACACACAATATACCTTTGTGCAACTTTATCGATCGTCTGCTTTGTCGTCTCGTTCCAGAAATGAATCTCATAAACATGGACGCGGAGAACCGTGTCGTGCTAAACGTGGGTGGCATCAGACACGAGACTTACAAAGCCACCCTTAAGAAGATACCAGCGACGAGGCTTTCGCGGTTGACCGAAGCTTTGGCCAACTACGACCCAATCCTCAACGAGTACTTCTTTGACAGGCATCCGGGAGTGTTTGCACAGGTCCTCAACTACTACAGGTACGTACAAAGCTCAATAACTAGGTTTAGTCAATTCGTTGCGAAAACAAATGATACACATTACAAAGCCATCGCTTTTTTCGTATTGAATTATTTGCTCTTGTAACGCACTCATCATTTTATGTAATGGTTGTCATATTATTGTAATGTGTGAACGTGCAGGATGCAAGATAATAATATAAAGTCTTCTTCTTTTATGTATATTTGTTTATTGATCACAGGCACAAGTGTTGGTTTATAATAGTGTTCGATGCTGGATGGTAAATCTATAATAATCATTGAACTCAGTGAGACATCCCTATTTAAGCACTCGGGAGTTTAGAGAATGTGGTGGGGGTTTGTTTCTGCATCCTTCCGCAGATCGGCGCATCCGGATGTAGGTCTTTTGTTAAATGACAATGGTGTAAGAAAAAGGTCTAGTACCTGTGAACATTCCATTTGAAGCTAAAGTTTGATTTCATCTCGAATTGTAGTTTACAAATGTACTGGTTTGTATATAATTGAATTACGTAGGTTAGATGTGTACATCATCATCATCATTTTCAGCCGTTCACCATCCACTGCTGGATGAAGGCCTCTCCAATCCTCTTCCATTCTTGTCTGTCTTGAGCAATCTGCATCCACTTGACTCCACACATTCTTCTCAATTCGTCAGCCCATCTTCCACTTGGTCTACCTTGTTTTCTTTCACATCCTCTCGGATACCATTCTAGTACTTCTCGCGTCCATCTGCCATCCATTCTTCTCGCTATGTGTCCAGCCCATTGCCACTTCAACTTTTTCACCCGCACTGCTATATCTGCCACTTTGGTCATACTTCTTACCCATGTATTTCGTTTGCGATCTCTTCTTGTTATGCCAAGCATACATCTTTCCATGCTTCTCTGTGTGCACTGGATCTTTCGTAGCATTCTTGAATTTAGCGTCCAAGTTTCACATCCATACGTCATAACTGGCAGTACGCATTGGTCGTACGCCTTCTTTTTTTAAGCATAGCGGAATGTTGGATTTAAAACTATGTTCATTCTTCCAAAAGCACTCCACCCTAGTTTCATTCTTCGTTTTATTTCTTCTTCTTTACATCCAGTCATATTTACCAATTGTCCTAGGTATAAATAACTATCAACTATCTCTACAATATAATTATCTACTGTGACTACGTTTTGCGTGCAGAATTCATTAAACATAATTTTAGTTTTGTTAAAATTAATTTTTTAAGCCTACTTTCATACTTTCGTTGCTTAATTCTGTTAATCTATTTTGTAAATCTACTGAATTACATGCAACTATAACTATATCGTCAGCGAATCTTAGATGGCTCAAATGTCTTCCGTTAATCTTGGCCCCTGATTTTTTGCCATTCCAGCGACCTAAATATGTCCTCGAGCACCGCATTGAATAATTTAGGAGAAATGGTGTCTCCTTGCCTAATACCTTTCTCAATACCGAATTGCTCCGTGTCTTCAAAGAGACGAACTGAGGCTGTTGCCTTTTTGTAGATGGCAGCTAGCAGGCTGACGTACGGTTGCGCAACGCCTTGTTTCTTAAGGGCATCCAGTACGGCTGTTTGACTGACTGAGTCAAACGCCTTCTCGTAGTCGATGAAACCTAAACATAGTGGTTGGCGATATTCGTTCGCGCGCTCAACCAATTCACTTACCACCTGAAGATGATCCATTGTGCTGAAATTGGCCCTGAACCCTGCTTGTTCCATGGATTGATTAGAATCGAGCGTTGCCTTGAGCCGCTGCGTTATTACCTTCGTGAAGATCTTGTAGACTGTGGAGAGTAAGCTAATGGGGCGGTAATTTTTATATCCTCCTTGTCCCCTTTCTTATAAATTAAAATTATGGACGCGTTGTTCCATAAATCCGGAACAGTTTGCTCTAGAATACATTTTGTAAATAATTTCGCTAAGATATTGTATAGAGGGCGGCCTCCACACTTTAGTAGGTCGATTTGGATGTTGTCGTCGCCGGGGTTTTACCATTTTGGAAGACTTGATCGCCTCTTCCACTTCACATGGTAATACTTCAGGAACTTCTCTATCGCTAGTGGCTATTGTAATGATGCTGCGGGGACTAGTTTTTTATATAATTTAGAGTAGAAGTCGTAGACCGTTTCTAATATTTCCTTCTTATTTCTAATTATGCTTCCGTCCTCAGCCTTAATAGCTAACATTTTATTCTTTCCTAGAATTAGGCTACGTTTACATTTCTTATAACTAAGGTTTTTCTCAATGGTTAATTTAACCATGTTGACATTAAAATTTCGGACGTCACGTAAGACCTGCTTTTTTTATTTGTTTGTTTAATGCATCGTAATCTTTCTTGTCATTAATTCTATCTAGCTCTTTTTTACGCTTAATCAGATCTTTGGTTGCGTCCGAAATTTTACTATTTTTAATACCGTTGGCTATTCCGCCAATTTCCTTACCTGTTGTCATGAGAATAGAATTGATTTGCTCGTTTAGCTCATCAATCTCCATTCCCGTACTAAATTTATCGAATCTATTTTGTAGGCTTATTTCGAATTGGCGTTTATTGTTGCTAATTTTATTGAAGTCTAGCATCCTGTGGTCCTTTCTGATGAGTTTTGCCCTTTCAGATTGAACGTTTAGGGCTACTTTGGCGCGTACCATCCTGTGGTCGCTGCCTATATCCACCTTATCAAGGACAGAAACATCTTTGACCGCATTTAGAACATTCGACAGTATGAAATCGATTTCGTTTCTATCACCTTTAGGGCTTTCCCACGTCCACTTATTATCTAGCCTTTTCTTGAAAAAAAGGAGTTCGTTATATATAAATTATTCCGTTCCGCAAACTCAACTAATCTATCACCGCGTTCGTTCCTTTGGCCGGTACCAAAGTGACCGACTACTTTCTCCGAGTTTGCTTTTAATCCTATTTTAGCATTGAAATCTCCCATTATGATTTTGAAGTGATGACGGCTGGAATTCAATGCATCCTGGAATTTCTCGTAAAAGTCTCCGATGACGTCATCAGAATAGCTTGTTGTAGGCGCGTATACCTGAAAAATTTGACAGGTGTACCTGTCTGAGATTCTTAATGTTAGATAGCATATTCGCTCCGAAATACTATTTATTTCTAGGACCTTATTTTCTATTTTCTTATTTATAATAAATCCTACTCCTCCGAATCTGCCGTTAGTGTTGCCGCGCCAATATAGGCAGTTACCTGTTTTGAGTATGACTTGGTTCTCTCCTTTTCGTCGAACTTCGCTTAGTCCCACGACGTCCCATTTGATGTTGGCTAAGTCATTCTCTAGTGCAATTACGCTGCCTTCACTCGAAAGTGTTCTCACATTGTAGGTACCTAAATAAAGAGGCTTTCGGTTTCTTACACATTCATTCGTCACCATTTTTACCTGATTGGAGGGTTGGGCAGTGTTCGCACCTCGTGGGCCCAGTACGTTAAGGTGCGAGAACGGTGACTTTGACTCATTGCAAGCCCTCGGACATACCTGGTCGTCGGTATTGAAATGGACCATACCGTTCAGTAGGTCCTTCTTGTAGAATTATGGGAGCCGGTGGAGCATACTAATTATTCACTTCACTATGGTTATTTAATTATTAAATTTATGACTTATTATCACAGGCAAACACTTTGGGTGCACATGCGGATTGAGGCAATGTAATTAATAAAAGCAAGCTGTTTTAACTAATTGTGGGTTATTGAAAGACGTGTCTACCGGACACACTCGAAAATCGCCTAAAATCGAAACTTTTGCTCGCATAGTCAATTAAATTTTAACAAACAACTTGCGTAGTGTAATTAACCGCAACCAGTGTAGTTTTTCAGTCTATTTAGATCGCGGTTTTATCGTAAAACGCATTTTAACAGTAAAGATTTCGTAAAACTTGGTAGCTTTGTTTCTTTGTGTTGTGCTAAAAGTTTCACATCTGGTTGATTTTTTGCCCTCAGCTCGACCCTTTTCAATCTCGGCGTCACGGTCTATAATTTTTACGACATCCCAAACTTTCTGCCGAAAACGCATTTTACGAACACGTGTTGATTTGATGTGTACATATGTACATAAAATTATCATTATTTGTCAAGTTCAACACGTTCGTTCATCTCGAGCGCTATCCAATGGCGAGCATGTGCAATTGTCGAATTTAAACGCAACATGAGAGATATTTTCTTTAACAGTCGAATGTGTGTCAACGTCTTCACAAAATGAAACGTATTTTAAAATTTACAGGTATTCCAATTTTCTATGAATATTTAGCGAATATTGTTTTGTTTGTAAAATATCATTTTTATTTCATACGAAATGTGTTAATGTTTACACGGCCGCTAAATCTTAAAAATGTCACTTTTTCACTTTTGATACAAATTTAAATATCTAATAGGTACCTACATAAAAACTCAAAATAGTGTAAACATTTAGGAGGTATATTCAATTATTGATTTGATATCATCATCATTTTCAGCCATTCACCATCCACTGCTGGATGAAGGCCTCTCTAATCCTCTTCCATTCCTGTCTGCCATGAGCAATCTGCATCCACTTGACTCCACACACCCTTCTCGATTCATCAGCCCATTGTTCACTCGGTCTAGTATTTCATTTTCTATTATTCCGGAATTTCTCGAGTCCATTGCCAATTCAACTTTTTCACACGTTCATAGTGGAACGTCATTTTGAGCCGTTCACCATTCCACTGCTGGGTGAAGGCCTCTGCAATCCTCTTCCATTCCAGTCTGTCTTGAGCAATTTGCATCCACTTGACTCCACACATTCTTCTCAATTCATCAGCCCATCTTCCACTCATCCTACCTTGCTTTCTTTCAATACTACAATACATCTTCCTCTCGAATACTATTCCAGTATTTGTCGCGTCCATCTGCCATCCATTCTTCTCGCTATTGCCACTTCAACTTTTTCACACGTTCTGCTATATCTGCCACTTTGGTCGTGCTTCTTACCCATGTATTCCTTTTACGATCTCTTCTCGTTATACTGAGCATACATACATCTTTCCATGCTTCTTTGTGTGCACTGGATCTTGCGTAACATTCTTGAATTTAGCATCCACATTTCACATCCATACGTCATAACTGGCAGTACGCGTTGGTCGTATGCCTTATTTTTTAAGCATAGCGGAATGTTTTTAATGTCGCTAATTTGGTTGCGAAGAAATTAGTCACGTTTGCATTTCATTCATACGTTACATTTGTATACCAGGACTACTGCAAATATTGCACTTTAATCCCGCGACGAAAAATAAACTGTGATTTATTATTAATTTGAACCGTGGAGTTTTTAGTATTAAAATTTATAATGATCATTTTTTACGCATCTTAGTGTATCATATAAGGAGACGACACAATAGTTCAAAGAAATCAAAGATCAATCTTTCGCCAAAGTTAAAGAAATAATGAGGCGTTACTGCTTCGGCACGTCTGAAAAATTCAATACACATTTTATTACGTAGAATTTCATATGCGCACTCACTCCACTATAAAATTTATTATATATTTGAGAGTGTACAATTTCGATTCGATAAGCAACGTATGTGGCACATGTCCCCCTCCTCCACGAACCACCTCCCCCACAGATTTCAAGCCATGAATTTAGATGAAAGTGGCGAAATGAAAACGGATTCTATATGGGCCGATACGCGAATCATTCGCATCCGGTTCAAATAAAAAAAAAAAAAAAATTTACAGGCAAAAATTGGCTATGCGGCTGGCTGTGTCACGATCGTAATAAAATCTTATGTTATCGCAGGCGTCGCTCATATCCGAAAAAAATATGCTACGTGAAAGCTCACATTGCAATAATTTAAATTTATATTAAATAACGTGGGAAAATTGAACGCAATCGTACTCCCGAGTTGCGTCCCATAATTGAACAAGCCTCTATGTACCGATACATGTATTACTACTGGTGGAGAGTGCGGGTATACTGACCTGTCGTAAATTAGATTGTTCTGGCTCTAATACAAGTTTCTTTTTGCGGTTGTCGTGAATCGTACCAGAAGTGTCAAAGGATTCGAGTCGTAGAACTCCTCACACTGTAGAACCCGAAGCCAAAAGTTGGGGTTTTACGGTACGCATTCGTCGGTACGTGTCGCAATTTAACGTGACCGCAACGTGACACCACTGAAACCCGACCCGAATCGCCAATATCGAATTCTTGCACAAATTAACATTCGTACCAGTGTATGGTAATCCTTTCGATTAATTAATTGCTACAATTCGAATTTGCGATGTGTTATTTCAGTACTGACATATGTATGTACATTTTATGTAGACGCAGTGCTCAAAATGAAAATTTTCACGAATGGGAGCGCTCAATAATTTTCAAAAAATATCAAACGACCTTTTTTTTTTAACTACATATACGTATAGAAAATGTACGTACATTTATATACATACATATATTATAACACCAAAACACTTACGTAACATATGTACACCAATATAAACGAATTTATGGTTGTATATATTAGGTTATTAGTATTATTATCATAGAAACTGTATTACATACATACATGCACAATTAACACGGTTAATTTTTTTTAAATTTGAATAATTGTTAATATCACTATTTAGTTAGTCACGTCCAGTAATTATGTATAATTCAGACAACTTAAAAAATGTTGCTAGAAAAGTGTTTGTTAGTGATGAAGTGCAGTAATAAAATATAAATAAAAAAAATAATCAAGCGATTCCCGATGATAGATTGAAATTGCAAATACGTTCGGTAAATTCAAGTTCTCTCATCAGAGGGACAGGCAAGACTGAAGTATTTTGAAATTTTGGTTCCTTTAGTATAATGGTAGCGGTACAGCTGCTTTAGAAATTTTGTTAAAATAAGAAAGCCGACAATTCAAGGATAGATATCGTAAATTATCGAAATGACCGATGCCCCGAGAGGGACCCGTTGCAGTTCGACCATAGTGTGACGGACAGTGCCGACCATAAAGCAATAAAACATTTTGCGCATAAAAACCCTCGAATTCTAAATGTTATCTTCAAGTAACATAAGTGCATCCAGCTTTTTCAAAACATAATAATATTTTAAATGGCTTTTGGCTACAGATAAGATGCCTTTGTCGGAATTGAAATGTAAAGAATTTAACTTTCAGTCAAAGATTGTGATTTAGGAGTCATAAATGTAAAAAAAATTCACCTTCTAACATTTTTTCGGCAATAATTATTGAAAGAGCACGGAAATTTTGGTTTTTTACGAAAGGGAGCGCTAAATTTACAGATTTCACGAAAGGGTACGCTACGTTTCAAATTTCACGAAAGGGAACGCCCGCTCTCTGCCGCTCCCGCTGAATTCGAGCACTGTGTAGACGTCGGTAGTGTTGTTAGTCGAGAATATTCGAGAATTTTTTTTTTTATTGGTTATAAAACATCTCTTGATAGTTTAAATAGCTTTTTCGAGGATTCTATGATATTTTCAGAACCTAATAGGAGTAATAGGCATTTTTAATGACATTTTTTTCATCCTGGCGACACTGAATGCGTCATTTCGTCATTTTAACATACGCACTACCGGCATGAACGTTTTCCGCGAAATTCTCACAGGAATACAATGCTTATTAACTCTGGAAGCAATAAATTGTACATATTTTAATTGCTTTGGTGAAGATATTTCAGTGAAATTGTTCCAACTTACTGATCATTCTTGTAAACTTAACACATTCGATCGTAAAAATTTTGTCATATATGTATACTGCCGTCCTAAGCCCACTTAACGTAACTGATAAAAAATACGAAAATGAGTTAGATGTGTTTTAGGGGTTATGGGAGTGTATTCTTGCGATTTTTCATATCAAAATTAATGTATCTTCATCCAAAAGTGACTTTTGTAACGTATCTGCATGCGCAGAGAAATAGTATCACCAATACTTGGCGAAAATAACGTATCCAATATTTACTTCGGTCACTACCTTATCATGAAAGATTGAAAAGACTGAATCTCTCCACATTGGAGACGAGGAGATTGAGAGGTGATTTAATTGAAGTATTCGAAATAATAAATAATCATTATTCATGTGAAATGACCAACCTCATTATGTTCAATGAGAACCCTCATCTAAGAGGTCATACTCTTAGACTCCGAAAAGAAAAATCAAATAAGATTGTTAGAGATTCATTCTTTTCAAATAGAGTGGTTGAAGTTTGGAATAGTCATATGTATACATTAATAACGAATAATGAAGTGACGTAACTACTGAAGTATTCATTTTTTTTTTTTTTTCCTTAGAATTATCAAAACACAATAGAAAATAACCTCATGCACTAAAAAAAGGTTTAAATAAATCAGTAATATATGAAGAAAAACACAAATTTAGAATAAAACTTTCAAGTCCATTTATGTATCTCGATATTGTTGTTTTGTCAGTTACGTTAAGTGGGCTTAGGACGGCAGTATAGGTATACTCAAATTTAGTTTTTGACGGAGTTAGTTGCAACGGAATAGTATAAAAACCCCTCAGTTGCTCTAAAAAAAAAAATTCTCGGTTTGAAGAATATTTTCCAAAAGATTATTCCCGAGAATTTAATAACACTAGACTGAGCACCGCTTCGTGGAATGTCGTCTGACAAAAATACCACTTCTCAAAGAAGTACAGTGATGCATTTTGTATCAAAAAATATATAATAGAAATCAATCTACAGATTTTCATTCGAGATTGCTCGATAATGCGCTGAAATAAACGAGACGATGTCTAGACTATATTATGTATGTACATGTGTATATATATGTATGTAGGTATATATGTATGTACATACATACGTAGATAGAAACAATATTCAATTTTTGTTTGTATTTAACGGTTAAACAGTGAACAGACGGATTGAGCAAATTTAAAAAGCGTATACTTCTCACACTTGCTATGTCATTATTTATTGAAAAAGTAAATTAAATACTTAAGTACCTATAACTTGTTCAATGTTCATAACCAAAGCAATAAATAATACATATTATTATTGCTTTGGTTAAGATATTCCAGTGAAATTGTTCCAACTTATAATTGAATCATTCATTCAAACTTAACACATTAGATCGTAAAAATGTTGTCGTTTTCATCCCCCCTCCAATTTAGTTTTTGTCACTGATACTAATAAAAACATGTGTACAAGAGTAAGAGAGAACTTTTACACTTATACACGAAACAAAGCAGGATGAAAATATATTGAAAAATGGTGAGAATACTGCGTTTTCAAATTACATACATAATAAGAGAGAGAAATATTATTTTGAAAGACACGATTGACACAAGGACACGATTGCAGTAAGCGACGCGAAAAGCGAATACTCTCAAACTCAAACAAAAATTACTACATAGATATATATTTTTGTAAGCCTAATTGTGCAATTCTAATGAAAACTAACATTATTCGTGTAATCCGTATCACCTATCCCACGTATTAGCCCGGATTAGAGGTAGTTTACTGTAGGTATACGTATTTGAGCAGATACAGTAAGAGTTAGTATTTATTTATTTAAAAATACATGGCGGCTGATGGAGCCCAGGGTACGTTGAATTATGTATGTATGTTCATATAATTTTTGCCCCTCAGATGCTCTAAAAAGAAAATTCTCTATGTTTGGAGAATATTCCCGAGAATTTTAAAACACTAGACGTCAGTAGTAAATTCATAGGAATTAATATATTTTAATATTACACATTACGCTTTCAAATTTAGGGATATATGTACATACATATTTATGTACGTAAACTGGCTTAAAATCGTTAACATGAAAACTTCACCAGTTTAAACTTGGCTTTAGAAATAGATTATTACATCTACTAAC
The DNA here is from genome assembly GCA_022651745.1 of Parapsyche elsis. Lineage (NCBI taxonomy): Eukaryota > Metazoa > Arthropoda > Insecta > Trichoptera > Hydropsychidae > Parapsyche > Parapsyche elsis. Next base: position 3,675,886 of record JAGVSN010000016.1, read on the forward strand.
GTTATTTTTGACATTTCAGAATTACGTTTTATATTTCAGCCGACATTTACGCTCTCAATATGTATAAATTAAAGCAATTGCCCCCCCCCCGAAACAATTACCCTTGGCAATAATTAACCTAGCATTGCCCTTTGCGCAAGTTCACCATTCATTTAAGATTTAACTGACACATTAAATTTTCTCTCGCTGAATATATGTACTGTACATATTATTTCTTGACGTTTTTATTATACTTAAATTATACACATGTACATACATACATTTTCTATGTATGGTGTAAGTGTGGGTAAGTTTAAAGTTGAAACCGCCGACACTTTATAAAGTGTTCAGCTTAATTGCGTACTAGCATCAAGCCGCTATCGGGGTGAGTACACTGTATATTCGCATTAACCCTTTCTTGTCGCGCACACCATAGGAAAACATAATGAAACGGTTTCGCCAAACATTTGTCTTCGCTTTAGCCCAACCCGGAAAATATGGGGGAAATCCTGGTGTCTGCGAATGGATAAATTGCTCCTCCACGGTTACACAACGAAACGATCCCTTTCGTAGACGCGCACGCGTAAACAAATTTTCAATTAACCCTTTGTCGCCGCAAACGAAAACCTCATGACTGTGCTGCATTTGAATTTTTTTTAACGAACGTTGTAATTTACCAAACAAAACAAAAAAAAAAAAACAACAAAACATAACGAATATGAATGCTGGAAATAAAATAGGCTCTAAGTGCCAAAAACTTGATATAGAGTTATACGCATTTTTCTAAATAAAATCAAAACTCATTACGAATACCTAATTATTTTTAAAAATGAACTGAAATGGCAAAATGAACACTTTTATCACTAGGTTTTCACTTTCTAGTGACCCTAGAGCACATAGATTGACACCCGTCGTCAGTCATTGCCATACAATTGGCAACAGTCACTTATTTACTGCATATTTTAAAATTAAAGCTCATGGATTTACACTCAACGCGATCTTCAAGCGTATGTAGTAACTAAAATAATTATTTTTTGCACATAGGCCTTATTTAAAATCATTGGCGATGGCAGATAGAATCCAAATCTGCAAAATTCTTTTTTTTGGTACTTAGTGCCTATTTTATTTCCGGTATTCATATATGTACATATGTACATATATTTATATATTGAAATAAAATATTGTCTGTCTTTTTGTAATACATACAACATTTGAGTAATTGGAGTTAAGATTTGCGAAGTTACTTTCTATGAACCTATTGATTTCACAAGTTTTGTTATGGTGGCCATTCACAGTCCGTTTTCCCCCGGGTACAGAACGGCGTCACATCGAAAAACATCGTGAATGTGCTCAACCGACGGTTTTCAATCGATTTAGCACATTCACGATGCTTTTTAATGAGACGCCGTTCTGTACTCTGGGGGAAACGGATCGTGAATGGCGACCGTTAGAGTGACACCGGCTAATGACATTTGTAGTATTGCCAGTTAAATTGCCAATAAATACAGTTTTAATACACAAAATATTTTTACCTGAGCAACGCCGGGTATGATATATAATGTAAAGGAAATTCATCGCCATTCATTTTCCCCTTTGAAATCTAACAACGCATGTAGTAAATACTTTCACATTAAAAGGACTTTAATTTGTTGGAAAACGCTTGAAAATACTTCTGCATTTCTGATGTTGGTATCGTTTATTTTGTCCGAGCAGTATTGTAAGACTTAATTTACTATTAAATAAATTTAATTGAAACGTTGCTTGCGCGTGTTAATTAACGATATTGCCTACGTAACGATCACTTTACGAACGATGGGCTAAATTGAGTTGTTGCATTTACCGAATGTATTTCGATGATCATCCGATTCATTGTGGGAAACACCGCGGCTAGAGAGTTAACGTCTTAAATTAATTGATGCTTCAACGGCACGAAACCCCAATGATTAATGACCGTTGATCTGACCGAAAAACGGCGAATCAATCATTAGAGCAGCTCACCGACCGATCGTGTCAACAAACGAACACGGCTGGTACAACCAGATTTTCCAGAAAAAGATAGGGAAAATCTGTGTGCGGAAAACGATGCCAGATAATCTTATTTGAGGAACGCCTTTTGAACTCGGTCGTCACCCCCTGTCAATCCGTTTGTCCTTTCGCTTTCGATTGCAATTTACTTTTTTGAATTCGTTCTAACACTTTTTTCAATTTAAAATAGTTCTAATAAGATAACCTACATTATGTAGAACTGAATTTTTTTGTTAAAATAATGATAAATACAATTGAAATGTATTCGCCATTGGAAAATGAATTAAAATAATAATATTTCAATCGATATGTGTATGTATGATACCACTGAGCAATAAAAAATCACGTTTTTAAAACCCAGAGCGGAGATTGGTCAATCTTTACTAAGTTTAATCGATAAGCGCGCCGCCGCCGCGTAATATATCATAACGTAGTTTAAAATCATTTTCCGCTCGAATTAGTACGTTAAGATAAAATAAAAAAAATATTGAGATAGAAAACCAATTCTTAATAAACGTGGTGAAATAAAAAACTCTCCAAATAAACGCCAAATAGCATGGGAAAAAAAAATATATTTTTGACTTAAAAAATTCGCTAGATAATTAATTATAAGTATTTTAAAGCAATAAAAAATTATAATCAATAGAAAAAATATGTGACTATTTTTTTCAATACTCATTTTGAGCACAGCAATACTATATTTTGAGTTATAGACCGCATATCAACAAAAATCATTATCGAATTCGAATTCAGTGGGTTAAACTTAGTAAAGATTGACCAATTTCCGCTCTGGGTATTTTTTTGTTGCTCAGGGTAATGCATAATTTCATATACATACATACATACATACATACATATGTATGTATATGAAATTTTTGAGCTCTTTCTCCTATTATGCTTTAAACACCAACATTAAAATAAAAATAAAATCTTTATAAATACTAACAAAATGAACAATGTGTAAAATATATAATGGTCACTGCACCAGTAGCTATTAAAATAGATTTAAGATGTATTGTAAACATACATAGTATATGAACAATAAAAAGCTTTTTTAAATAATAAAAAAATATACGTACATACATATGCGAAATTAATATACATACATAGATATCAATACATTTTTACTTTATCCTGATCGGATAAAATATTGTGATCGTGCAAAAATTCGACCTCGAAATTTTGAAATTGGTATCAGGTATCATACCCCGATCACGTTTTCATGATTTCTAGAAAAAAATGTCTGTATGTCTGTGTACCTGTGTGTGGAATCGCTAATAACCCTAAAACCGTTTATCTTATTACACTGAGACTTCATGTTTTTTGCTGGCCCTTACAATCCATAAAGCTTTCAAAAATTTTCGTCAACCAGAAGTGGTACTTCCCTTGGAAAGTCACCAAATTTTTTTGTAATTTTTAGGAGGTTTTTCCAGCAAAACACATTACATTATACACATTAGCTGAAATTTTCCATTTGTAGTATACGTACATATGTATGTAACAACCTTCAAAATAATATAATTTTTAATTTTAATATAATTAAATTAACTTCATAAAATATGTACATATGTATATCACATGGTAGCAAAAAAATATCGAACAATATATCAATGTAATATTTTTTCGCAATTGAAGCGAATTGTGGAAAATTGACAATTGTAAGTTTCTTGGCCGTTCTACGTGCTTAACATGGAAACAGTTGCAAACTGCATTTTCTTATCTTGAACATGGTGAAAATGGTCGTGCAAGCTGACGATACATTTCATGCCTGTCTGGATACAAATTAGAATGCAAATGCATTATGTTTGCATATTTATTACCCAACACTCCGAATGAAATTCGGAATAACTTTTTTCTTAATTTAGAAAGATTAGTTTTAGCTTAATGTTCGAATAACCTATGTAAATTGGTACAGATTTGTGCGAATAGTTTTTATTTTATTTTTTGAATACACCAAGTTGCTCCATTCCACGTTATTTCCTTAACGAATTAACCTTTTTAATGCGAGACAATTGCGATTCAAATAAGACTTTGGTGAAAGGTGAATTTGCTCGTTGTTTTAATCGAATGAAACGTAATATCTTTGTAAGAAGCCCTAATGAGTTTCTCATTAATTTAATTAGTTGTTTTTCTTAATAATTGGCTTATGGTGAATGCGATACTCTACTTAATTAATTTAAAACTTACAGTGCTTTTATTGTACCAAAAATAAATTAAGCAAATTGCTGTCTCGATACCACATACCTTCTCAAATTGCGTGTACATACAATACATTATACTTTTATAATGTTCAATTTTATTATAAGGAAGTTCGAGTACAATCCCTGGACTAGTCCTTAAATCCATAATCCGGCGTTTGAGTAGCATAAAAGCAATGAGAAAAGATGTACATACCTATTTGTATAATGCGTCTTTACGGTGGCCATTTCCTCGGGTCGTTAAGGAATCGTCATATCGTTATATTTTTTTTAAGGTTAAAATAAAAATGACAAACGACCCAGTTTAATTCGCACCTCGTCCCTGTGACAGAAAATTATTCAAAGGGCCATTTGTCGTCGAGCTGCCCTGGATCGTAAAAAGTTTAGCAATTTTGAATTTCTTTTCGGTCCTAGCTAGCTATTCCATTTCGTTATTCGCACGTTCTATTCTACGAATAAAAACGATAGAAATGTCAATTTTTTTTAATATTGTTTATTTTCAACGCCAATATTTAATTGTTAAATAGTGAAAAAAAATTATGTTGTTTCAGCTAATTTTAGAAAATTAAAGCAATCTCAAATTTTACCTGTAATACATTCAAAATATCAAAGCTCATTTTCACCTTCCGCCTTTTGAAAGACTGTCTCGTCAAGAAACTTTGATCAAACTTCAACGTTCGGCTAAAGCTCACGTATCCCTCGCTGAGAATGTTTCCAATTTCACAATGGACGCCCAAGTAAAGCTCGAACTATGTCAACGCTAGTTATGAAATTTTTCTTTGAGGAAACATCCTCAGAGTTCCAACAGAGTTTTCTCATTTTAAATGTGGCTGCTTTTGGCAGACTTTTCACTCGAAAATATAACGAGTTTTCAAACTAGAAAAACATGAGTATCCACGGTAGAATTTTGGCAAAATATTTCTTACTACTGCAGTTTAGTTTAGTGGTAAACCACACTAGTTAATTATTATGCAGCGCATACTGTGGTGCAGTCTCGACTACGCTGCATTTTCACACTTCTGCATGGACACGTTCAAGTTTAGTGGAAACCACTCGAGATTATACCGTATCGGTTACAAAGAAACATCTTCGGTATAATAGTCTGCCATTTCGTCATTCTATTTTTGTTCGATCGCATCGAATTGCATTATATGTATTATATATTGTATGAATGTGCTCTTTTGGGTATAGTATATAACTGAGACAGTTAACTAAAATATAATGAAATTTTCATTTTTAATCCGTGTCTTGATGTTGAATAATATTTTTTGCCTTTTTCAAATACATCGGGGTCGCAGGTCACTTGGCTTTTATAAAAAGGGGTCGCCACTCGAAAAAGGTTGGGAACCTGTGGGCTATACCTACAATATATTAAAAAAAAACCATGCTCAAGGTTTTGCGAAAGGATATTTGATTTATCGCGGTGATTTATGTGATGTTTCGTTACAATAAATTATGACACATGTGATACGCTACGGTATATCTTACACATACATATGTTACAGTCTATATTTATATTATAACGAAAATTCAAACTTTTTGGTTGTACAAAAGGGAAAATATTTCAATTGACAAATTTTGTAAAACAAAATTTGTGTATGTTAGATATTAAATAAATCTCGAAAATTGTTGATTTATAATATTATATCTAATATTATAAATCAACTGTTGGACTATAGTGTAATCTTTCAAATATGCCCGAGAATAAATTATGTACATACATATGAGCTGATAACGCTCACACTAATGACTTGCAGCCCTATTCAACTATGTTCATAGATAAGGCGGAATTACGTTATACTACCTACTGCGTATTACTTACCTACTGATTATTTAAAAGATATATGACGATAATTAATCAATTTATATTTATGTTTAGTAAAATCTCCGTATTGAAAATAATATTAAAAAATTTGTTTGCAACAATGCACCATCTTTATAATGTAACAATTTAGCAAAGTCGCGAGCCTATTTTTTATTATATTATATTCGGCCCGTTTGATATCATCTGGTTTGGCTCACCGCATACTGTTCCGAATCAGTGGTATCGGGCTCGTGCGACGTTCTGGTTTTTTAATAATTTACCGAGGTGAGCCCGTACTGGAAAATGAATATCACCCGTACTGGAAAATAATATTAAATTTAATAGTTTTTATAGTTGTTGCATCTATGCAACAATGCGCCATCTATGGCGCGTTATAATACAACAACGTAACAATTTAGCAAATTCGTGAGCCTATTTTTTATTACATACATATATTATATTCGGCTATAAATAATCACGTTGAAGCCTGCCCTATATCATCCGGTGTGGCTCACCGCGTAAGCGCTCTATTCCGATCAGTGGTTTATATCAGTGGTATCTGATCTCTCCGGTGATCGGATTTAGATCAGTCATATCGGGTTCAAATGCCACTCGTGTGACGTTCTGGTTTTATAATCATTTACCTTGCGAGCGTTATCGTCAGACAGACAGACAGACGAAATAGGGCTATTATATATATGAGTCGCCTAGTTCCAAATCCCGATAAGTCCATAACACTCACTTGTTCGCAAACGCGGTTTTTCTGCTACAGACTTATTTGCTTGATGGCGTTTAAACTCATTTAAACTTAATTTTGTTGATATTAAACAAAATATTGAGATTAGAAACACGGACTTATCGTTGTTTGTTTCTAAATATGGCTTTTATTAGATTTTATCATAGTGCAATTGTCGGTTTTTGGAACTAACACTGATTTTCAATATTTTTTTACGACGCACTTGGCGGTATTTGGAATAATTCAAGTATAAGGCATCGTTTGAAAACATTCTTAGAACCGGAGAATATTTTATCCTCGTTTTTTATATATTGTGGACTAATCGGGATTGGGAACTAGGCGACTCATATGTATATGATATCATCCGGGCAAATTTAATTCTATTTCATAAAATTACGTCATTTTACACGTAACGAGCAGTAGTGTGTCATAAACTATCTTTAAAATGCAAATGGCAACAAGAGGTATATTACGCCGGTGCACTGGAAATGCAGAGTCTTTCGCACGATAACGAAGCCAGGAAGCTTTCGCGGAAGAGCTTCGACCTACCAAACGACTAGTACATCTTCGGCGGCTCCTTGCCAACTCATACATATTCAGCGCGAAAGCTTTCAATGATAATTGGATGAGCTTTTTCTAATTGAACTGGGCCGGTCCGGTGAAAGGTCGGCGACGGGTACGTGATCTTTTTTCCCCGGGCGATGGGCGAGCTTCAAATTCGATACGCGCCCGGGTGAAAACATTTTGGTAGCCCATTTTTCACGAAAATTAAAGAAAAAATTGAACCAAGCTACATAAATGTATTATAAATTTTGACGCCCGGCAAGGACTTGTTTGATACACGCGTTTATTTTGAAACGCCAACACCGCACGAGTGTATTAATTTTATTACTTTGTCGAAGCTTCCGCTTGAAAGCTTCCGCATTTTCCGATAAATGTTGCGGTATTCGACCCTTTTGTGAGCGGAGTTGGTTGTTGTTTTTTTTTTTTTTCATCATTATAATTTTCAATCTACACCTACGAATATTTAAACATGATAAAATTAAATGAATTTTTAATTTTCAGGACGGGAAAACTTCACTATCCAACGGACGTATGCGGACCACTATTCGAAGAAGAACTAGAGTTTTGGGGCTTAGACGCAAATCAAGTTGAGCCGTGCTGTTGGATGACATACACTCAAGTAAGTACTGCACTTCAGTACTATTTTAAAACTATGAAAAGTTTACATCTAAAGCAACGTTCGGCTCTTTGTATGAAAACCTGCGGTTCTTGCTGTCATCCAACGTTTTGCGTGAAACACAATTTACATACGATCAAAATTAATCATATTTCCACAACGTCATGACTATAAAAAGCTTTAAAATCGTTTTTCAGATTAAACTGTATAATAAATTTTAGTAATAAACTAACAGACATTAAGAAATATCATAAAGATAACTTTTTTCTTACAGCTATCCATTTCTTAAATGAGCAACATTTAATTTAATTTTCAATGTATAATTTTAAAATAATATGTTGCGGCTCTTAACTAACTTAACTAATTTTGCAAGGTTTTCCCTAATTTGGCTCATAGCTTGAAAAAGGTTACTCGTTGCAAAGTTAATGTTGCCAAAAAATTAACTTTGCAACGAGGTTCCAAACTATTGCTAGACGCTTTGTGCCAACAACATTTCTTGATGTTTATGAAACTGTTCATTTAGACACGTCTTGCTTCTTGACACGTGTTGCTAATACATTTTTCGGGTAAAGTTTAAAAATGGACGTTGATTTTATTATGAAAAACTTACGGGGCGATTGAATAACTTGACCCAATTCTCACTCCTGACATTGAATCGATAAATGCAATATTGCGATTCAAAGCATAAAATTCCGTGTCGCGAGTCAATTTTGTGTCACGCTGCGCTACAGCGGTGGAAATGTCACTGTCGTATATTTAACGTTTGTGCTTTGCAAAGTCATGAGCGTTAAATTTATCCATGTATCCGATGTCGCTGTAAATGGTGGGGATTTGTTCATAATAAAAAGACAAAATACACCTGGAAAATCGGTCAACTCGACGAAAATCGATAGTCTTGGAAAAGGGGGTGGGTGGTTTGGGGGACTTTGGCAAAAGTGGAACAATTTAGAGTTGGTTGTATTGTAAATTACCAAAGTCGAAAGCAGACGAACAAAAGGCGAACGCTGCTAACTAAAAGTTTATTTTACTTTCCGGGAAATATATATGTATGTATGTATATCCATCTATGTACATTTCGTACGGTGTGTACGTACAAGTTTCCATGGTCGCTTACGCCGCCCCCGAAATAATTGAATGATATTTCACCGACGACGCTCGAAAAAGGTATAGGAGACGATGTCGTTATCTCTTTTCGCCCTTATTTCCACTCCAGTCCTGGCGACACACCTTTTTTTCCGAGGAAAATACGAGATTAGGCTATCTGCCGAACGACGCGAGCGAAAAGAAAAAAAAAAAAAAAAGTCGAGTATTACACGGTTGCCTTTTACCCTTTTCCAACGTATTAATGTATATGTATGAAAATTCGCATTAAAAAGTATGCGATGTAAACTTTCAACTTCTATATGTATGTACTATGTATGTATGCATAATCAGTATTTAATGCTTCATGATAATTTTCAAACAACGAAAATATTCAACTAATGATACAAACTATCCCAATAATCTATTTGTATATGTATGTATGTACATGCGTCTCATCATCATCATAATTTTCAGACCACCATCCACTGCTGGATGAAGGCCTCTCCAATCCTCCTCCATTCCTGTTCCATTCAGCACATCGTTCTCTCGCGTCCATTGCCACTTCAACTATTTCACACGTTCCGCTATATCTGCCACTTTGGTCATACTTCTTATCAATGTATTCCTCTTGCGATATCTTCTTGTAATACCAAGTATACATCTTTCTACGCTTTTCCGTGTGCACTGGATCTTACGTAACATTCTTGAATTCTGCATCCACCTTTTACATCAATACGTCATAACTGGCAGTACGCATTGGTCGTATGCCTTCTTTTTGACGTGAATACGTCTTTACGCAGACCATTCATATGGGGTACCAGTAGGGAAACGGCGATGTTACGTTTGGATGGGCATACATACATTCTGACACTATAACACGATTGACATGAATATTATTTTATTCGGTTGGGTGGGTGGTGGCCTCATGTGAGGTGTTTCTCTTCAAGGCGGCTTATATATATTCGGTTGGGTATACGTTTACGATACATTTATCACCTTGAGTTGGCACCGCGCATGTGCGAGGCACGGGGAGGGGGGCGTATCTTACAAAAGCTATTTTGAACGATTTTGGAAATTTCCAAGCCGTATATCTCGCGACTCTGTCGTTTGCTACCAAACAAAATAACTTTTCAAGATCAGTCGATTTAAGCCGTAAAAAGTGAACTGTATAAATTATTTGTTGGTGAAAAATCAAAAACAAGTCAAAAATATCCAAAATTTCACTATGTCGGCCCATACTCGGCGAAAAGCCAATACGAAATACAAAAAATCGCATATCATCAGAAAGAGGATCTAATCATCTATCGATCAGTATCAACATGTCTGTAACAGCACGAGTGAGACGGTATCGGTAACATCGGAAAGTCGACATGTCTTATAGTTTGATTTCGTGCTTCATCAGTATTGTAAAGTAACATCGTATTTACGTAAACGATTTTTATCCGCATATAATATATTCTGCACGATATATACTTAGATGGAATGATAAGTATTCGAACCCATCTCAGAGGAAAGTTTCGACTTGTCAAACCTCTTATGGAAAACTCGCTTCGGGCGAAACGGTTATTGTCGATGTCGTCGAATATCCAACGGCTACCAGATGGACTTTTGGGTCGAAAGTCAGTATCTGTATAGCGAGCACGACTTTCGACACGCACTATAATAGCAACTTTGAAAGTTCTCCAGCCCCTCCCCAACAAACGACGCAAAGTAACCGACGTCAATTGTTATTGTTTCGACAAAGTTGCGAGTCGCTTATCTAGACGCGCCGGTCTGTTATCTCGCGCACGATTTTCATTTAGCCAGTTAGTGTATAGGTACTAACTTGGACTATAACCATAAATATCGATTTTACATTGTTTGAGCCCTGTGCTGGTGCGCCCTTTCCATTCTTTAATATTTCGTTTAAATTTGCAGTGAAAATAACAATGTACTTTAATGTATATGCTACAGCGAAAGCATATTTCAAGTGAAAATATATTTTCACCAATTCAGACAGTGAAAATGAATCAAACAATGAATTTACAGTTTCACTGCTCAGTATCGGTGAAAGTACATTAAAGTAAGCGTTTGTGTTTGTGACTTGTTGATGTTGGCCTAAGTCGAAACAGTGGCGTTGTTATATCTGAGGATTCTGAGGATAAGGGTAGCAACACGTGCTCTTTTCTTCTTAAACCGATCATTATAAGTCAATTGTTATAAAATCAAGAAAGACTCATTGTAAACTATAATTGGTACTAACCAGTAAAAGTCTACGCCTGAACACGGGCACGGCAGAAGCGACAAAATAACTAGGATTAAATATTTCAGCAGATTATATGATTCGATTGGTCATTTCACAACTCTCAAGTTTAATTTCAATGACAGTGAAAATGTGCTTGAATATGATTTCACCGAAACGCCAATGAAAATAAATTTTCACTTGAAATATTCTTTCGCTGTAACATATACATACACTTATAAAAATTGATTGACGAAATGTTGCACTCTCGTATGTACAATATTTGTAATGTTACATATAAATTTGTTTTATTAAAACACGTTTTTTTCCGATCTATGTAAAGTCTCGGTGTACTGTACAAACAGTGCTCAACGTTTCGTAATTAAAGTCAAATATTGTTTTGCTTATTTTTGCGCTCGTTACTGCTGCGAATTTTCGAATTTCTAAAAGCAAGTGTGCGGCAAATGCTCAAAATGAATTTAATCTGTTAATAAAGTTTGATTTTATTCTTCCACGTGTGTCAGTTAGATCGAATTCACTGGAAAATTGAGTTCACAACGCGAGTTGGAGGCAAATCTTCCAAACGTTAAACTTCGTTTACAAGACAGTCTTCGCGTACCGTTAATAGTTTTCTTTGTTTAACACTTCAGTGATTCTTTTGATGACTTTGATATCCTCAAAAGACAAGATTTTCTTTGTCCCCATAATCTACTAGAGCGTATCAATTGCGCTAAACCCCCATCGCTTTACGAAAAAGACCCTTTTTTTTAACCCTCTTACATCTGAAAGAATTTAACCTTAAATGATTTATCTTCAATTAATCACCCACTTGTCGTATTGTATAGCAACCTACACTTGCTTTGCAGTATTTTGCTCCACGACAATCGAATTCATTGATTACAACATCTATGATGTACACTAAACGTATGCCGTAACGATAGCAAAATTCTAACTAATCATAGCTTAACGGCTAACGTACATATCGATGGGTTAGTGCACAGATATTGTACATACATATGTATGTATGTACATACAGTTTTTACCAAAATTGAGTTGTCATACACAAAACGTCCATCTGCATCAACCCTTCATGTTTAAAAAGTATTGTATGTCCAAATAGTATATTTGAGAAGATATTGCTTTATTCACATATATAATATGTCTATTTCGTCCATAGTTTTCATGCAAAAGAGATGTACATGTCACTTAGAATATTTTAAAACAAAAATGGACATACAATATCTGTGCACTAACCCATCGATATGTACATATATACATACATATGTATACAAAATACTATGCATGCAAATGTAATTAAACACATACCGTATTTCCCGATTCGCTCTCGTATACATACTTAAAATTCATGTTAATCCACATTCTGTATAATCCGGATAATCAAGCGTCTCGACTCTGGAGCGAGTGTAAAAAGTTGTGCATTCTATTTTCAAGTACATCACAGTACACCCATCACAAAATTGTATTCATATAAGTGTGCTGACGCTTCCTAGATAAAGTTTCCAACAAAAAACTTCTTCCTTCCGTTTCGCATATTGCCCGAAGAGCTGCTCCAGCTTTGCCGTATCCGGTTCACGGTATAATTCCCCACTCATAATAACGTTGTATTGCATTTCAAACATTCGAAGCTACCGTAATGAGGGGAGTTTGCCCACCCGATCGAATCATTGATTTTCTCGAGAATCTTCACCGTATTAAGTGGGATGGGGAAAACTGTGTGATTTTCACGCCAGCTGACAGGAAAATTGCTTTTATGCGATCTGTGAAGTGTGTCGATTGTGACGCGACAGTTTCCTTGATTCGCGACAACTTTGACGCGCGAACAAGTTTAATTCCACTCTATGGAGAATAATCATACGGCCACGTTGAAATGATTGCCGTCAATTTCGAGTGTATCTCATTAAAAATTCAATAAGTATTTAAAATGTTTCCGAAACGTGAATTGTTAAAACGATTTTCTTCAAAACGTACAGCTCGCTCACGATGCCTTAGATATTTTGATAGTAAATATTTGTGGCGCAGAATGGCGGATACGAAACGGAAAATCTTTATTCGGAAATCAATGCTGACCGAAGGAGAGCAGCATCTGGTACGCTAGAAATGCAAGACAAGCAGCAAACAATCCGATCGTAAGTTACGAAAGGTCACCGATCCTGTATCCAGCGACCTCTTGTATGAAGGAGGGATTGCCAATTCGCCATGCTGGAAAATCGAATGGTCCACTTCGAAATCGATTCGCTCGGTTCGTTCGGGTGTAAAGTCACGCTTTTGAGAGTTTATCAAAGTCGAAAATTTCCACGGTCAAATAAATGCGGTGGAGAGATTGGTCACTTTGTCGCCGTTGAAAATATTTCAATTTCGTTCGTATTGTAATCTATGTACATATATAAGTACAATTTTATTGTATAGGCACATATGTATGTGCATATGTACGAGCATACCATCGTTCTCGTCCTTATAAGGGTCTTCGAATACCGTATCGATATGTCCTTTAGTGTGTACTAAAGAAAGAGTTATTGGCGTCAATAAAGCTAAATTTATGTTGCAATTTAAATCAGACACGCTTTGTTGGATATTTTTAATGAAAAAATAAGGTGATTTAGTATTTATTGAACTTGCATTGTTACTTCGTTTACTTTTTATATAATAATATGTTAATTCTACATGTTCTTCTATGTATATGTAAATAGAGACAACGAACTCTCAATTCACACTTTTAAAACAAATAACCAATGCGCGACCAAAATTAAATAACCATAATGTTAGGTGCATAATATTACATATTTATTTATATAATATAGTAGCTAAAGCTAATTATGTACATAATCCTTAACTTGGCACCTATACAGATATATTTTTTTAAGACTGCCAGGAATTTATCAATAGTTTTGGAACTTCTAATTCCATCCGGCAGTCTATTTTATTTCAAAACACCTCTGTACAAAATGCTTCTTCTATTTCTGTTTATTCTAACATTTTTTTATAATTAAATTATATTTAATTATATCTCACAATAAACTTACTAAAATATGATGGTAACATATTATCTAACTTAAATATAAATACCAACATACAAATCCTCAAAGTTTATGTATATAGATAAAAAGATCATTTCGTGAAAAGTATCCAATCAATGTAAATGTACCTACTTGCGTAGATTCGGAAATTGGTCGTTAACAAGTTTGAAAATTTTGGATTATTTACTTCGATTTCCTTATAAACTTTTGAAACGAGCTTACATCTCATATCATGATATACCTACATACATGCATATATATGTATGTATGTATGTATAGGTAGAGATAAATAAACTTTGATATACGTTTTGTTTTCATTCTTAAAGTAATACATAGTGCTTTTAAACGATATGCTTATTGCTCGTACGAGCGTACGCTCTCTCCAATAATATCCACACTTAAGTGTATTTTTTTTTCGCATTTATTTCACGTACCTACGGATAAAAAATTTCACTTTCGATACGGATAGAACGCACTATTAACATTTTAGAACCACCATTTTATATATATTAAAAACATACGCATCGTTCCGTACCATCCACATACATATATGCATATAATAATATATTGAACGAGCCACTATCCCATACACGTAATCATCAATATTTGGTACGGTTTCGCATACCAATGGTGTTCCGCCACACACGAGCATGCCGGAACATTCATATCCCGCATTCCTGCAGCCGGTTCGCAGTTCCTTTTTCATCTTATCTGGTGCAAAATTAACAAATTCCACGACACGGCGAGATTACCATGACAATAAGTCGACATTGACGTAGTAATACCCAATGAATAAATTTGCATAATTCAATATGTACTCTACAATGAAATAAAGTAAAAATAGTAATACGTCGGTCGATATATGTACGTACATACATACATATGTATGTACGTGCGCGTGTATTATTAACGAGGTGAGCTGTGGAAATTGACGTTTTCCTCGTGTCGCAGTTTGTTAGTCGGAAAAACCTCGTAGGTTTTTCGTCATTTTCGCACGCCGCAGGATTACGACCGCTCGACTCTCGCCAGGATAATTCTGCGCATTATTAAATCTGTCACTCCAAATGTGAGACGAAAATATATGAAGTTTGTATATTTTTCATAAAAATATATTATAGATAGCTATTTTTTTCTTTTTTTGCTATGAAAATATTTTATGTTCGACTTCAGTCGTATCTTAAGGCATTACATAGTTCACTTAGCTTTTACGTTCATAAAGGAGTCGTAAGGAACTCGCATTTGAAAATTCTTCAGTACTCTGACATATACATACATATGTATATATGTATGTATGTATGTATGCTAAATTTCATTTTAAATGATAATATCACTTATGTATGTATGTACATACATAAGTGTGTCTTAGAATTTAATATTTGTTAGATTGCATTACATACCCACTTATTATTATTTATATTAAAATTTAATTGACTATAGTTTTGTAGATCAATCACACTTACACAGACTAGCTTACAATTGGTTGATAGACAAATGGCCCCGTTCCCCGGTTCCCGTTCCTAGTAGGTACGTTTTCTGACGCGTGAGCAGGCCCGTTCCCGATCCCGTTCACGTTCCAGATCCCGTTCCCGTTCCCGATCCCAGTCCCGGTCCCGTTCCCGTTCCTAGTAGGTTTTTTGACGCGTGAGCAGGACCGTTTCCGATCCCATTCCCGTTCCCGTTCCCGATCCCGTTTCCGTTCCCGTTTCTAGTACGTTATCTGACGCGTGAGCAGGCCCGTTCCGTTTTTTTCCCGATTTTTTTCACAGGAACCATCCCCGGCATGATCACAATAAGTCCTGAAAGTTTCATCGCGATCGGTTAAGTGGTTTAGGAGCCTATAAGAGACAAACAGACAAACAAACAGACAGACAGACAGACATTCATTTTTATATATATAGACTAGCTGACCCAGCATGCTTTGCAATGCCACTCATCCCGTGTGTTCCCGTTCCCGTTCCCGATTCCGTTCCAGATCCCGTTCCCGTTCCCGATCCCGGTCCCGATCCCGTTCTCGATCCCGTTTCCGTTCCCGTTCCTAGTACGTTATCTGACGCGTGGGCAGGCCCGTTCCCGTTCCCGTTTTATCCCGATTTTTTTTCACAGGAACCATCCCCGGCATGATCACAATAAGTCCTGAAAGTTTCATCGCGATGGGTTGAGTGGCTTAGGAGCCTATAAGAGACAGACAAACAAACAAACAAACAAACAAACAGACAGACATGATTTTTTATATATATATGTAGATGTAGATATAGATAGATTCATATACATACATATCGCACACCTAGATCTAAACAGTATCAACTAAAAAAAAAAAAACACTATTTTCAGGAAGGACGAAAGTTTACTGTCTTTTTTTTATGAAAACAAGCATATTAAAGAAGGTTCAGATTAAAACATTTCATTTTTTTTTGTTGGTTCATGCCGCTTCGTTTGTAAAATCCGAATAAATGATTAACTAACAAATCTTAATTTTTGAGTTGATGTTGGTGTGCGATATGTATCTACTTGTACATTTTTTTTTTGGGAAACCCTTTACGTTTCACGATCATAACACTTCGTCGCCTCCGAAAGGGTTAATTATAAAACGCGCATAACTTTACGACACGTAAAAAAGTAGGCGCGTATGATAATATTAATAATTTACGATGAATACTCATACGGTCATAAATTAAAAGCGGTGATAACATTACGCGAGAATATGCTAGTGTAATAAAAGTTATTTTATGAAATTCAGTATATTTGTTGAAGGGTCGTTAAGCCTTGACGATCCCGTGTCATTAAAGTCAATTTGTTAGAATTAACTTTGATATTAAATCTCATAGGGGGGGGAGATGACTTGAGTTCTCAAAAGCCGACACTCAAAAGTATACACGAGCTATAAAATTAAATTATTTCCATAAATGTACATGTTTACATACGTTTATTGAAGTTTTCGTAGTAAAAACAATAATTTATCTATAATTCGTATATGGATAAATTAAAAACTAAGTATTTAATTATGTATACGGGCACAAGTGCGGCAAATTATGGCATAAGTCGAGATTACTCGTTAGTCGAGTTAGCGAGTGCATTTCCCTATGTTGACTGTGCATTCGTTGCTGAAATTCACTGAAGCTTGCGACTGCAATTTGCGTGCACTTTACCAATAAAGGCAGCTGAGAAGATTTCGCATTAAGTAACTTCCAGTGTAAATCGCCGACGCAAACTCATAATGATTTGATTTGACTGCACTCGACGAACTCAACTCGCAATTATTACGTATTCCAAGTTTGAAATAGTACGTACTCAGAGATACCGGAAGCGGTCAAGTGAGTTTTAAATTTATTTTCAACCGGAAATTTGCACCGTTCCAATTAAAGTCTCGGTGGTGCTTGTATTCAGTTGTTTTGAAAAGCTTTCCGTTGTGCTCAACTGAAGTGTGCAAAGTTGTAAAATTGTACATTAACGATCCTTGATATTATCCCCTTAAACTCTATATGTGCTTGATAAACTATCGATTTATTATTATTACTAACAATGTATGAACCGAGATTAGATTCAATTTTAATCTGAAGAAGCATATTGTTCGACAATATTTACATATATGATCATTATCTATAACTAGTGTAAGCCCGTTGAATATCAACGGAGCGGTTTCTCATCACCCGTACTGAAAAATAATATTAAATTTAATAGTTGTATAGATGGCGCTTTATAATAACAATTTAGCAAAGTCGCGAACTTTCAACACATTTATATGTTCAAAATAAAATTGATCTCGCACCATCTGGTTTGGCTCACCGCGTAAGCGCCCTGTTCCGAATCAGTGATACCGGGTTCAAATCCCACTCGTGCGACGTTCTCGTTTTTTAATTATTTACATCAGCGAGCGTTATCACCAGACAGACAGACAGACAGACGGATTTCAGCTATTATACATTTATATAATATGAATGAATTAGTTTATATATTTAGTTTTATTAGATCAAATTTAATATTAGGTATATTATTACTTGCAAACTATGTACATATGTACATATGTACATACATTTCAATTAATAGCGCACTTTTGTCATTCAAACTGTTACAATTCTTGTAAAGAATTCAACTGTTGTGATTTTTCATTTGCTCTATGTAGTATGTAGCCGGAACATTATTTTCATTTTTACTTTATCCATATATGTAGTATGATAAAGTAATGTTTTCTTTATAAATCTAACAATATCTACGGTTCGTGCATTTCGATTTTGTATTTTAATTGTATGAAATAATAGTTTGTAGAGCATAAAGAACCTACCAACAATACCGAATTAAGCCGAAACTATTCAAATACACCATTCAATTCTATGTATGTATCTGAACCTCAAATGAAACCTTTTAATGGCGCTGCGTGATATTAATTAACTTTCCCGTAACATAAAATAAGCCTAGAATTTAAAGTACCGTTCAAATACTTAATTCAATTCAAAAACGTATAATATTATTACATGATTAATAGACGGTAATTTAATATACCTAGAGTGTATTTAGCAGGTTGGTATTTTATATTCTGTCTGGGTCACTGGTGTCATTTCTTTTATCATATATTAACGTCGTAGTTGAATATCAGACAGGGGATGAACATCATTCAACGTCACCGCTAGTGAAAAAACGCTTCGTATAAAACAAACGCCAAACGCCAAGTCTCCTTAATTATGTCACCCGCGCAAAAATATTAACATACAAAGGAGAAATAAAAAAAATATATATAATAAAAGCTCCGTGATATTATGTGAGAAAAAGTCGAGTCGCGAATTAAATTCGGTGGGTGCGGTCGCTTGCTTTCGGGATTAGCGAAGATTAATGTCGGATCGGTTACAACGAATAACACAGAAAGTCACTTACAATGTCGGATTTTTGCATCAACGATGAATTATGCATAGACGATGTGCTTTCGTTTGCATTCATGTACGACAAGTTCATCCCCTGCGAAGCCTCGTCCATCGATCACTGTTTCGTGTACATATGTATGTACATATATGTACATATTATATATACCCTCAATGTACATTGTATATTTTACTTGGGCATATTACGTCACAGTTCAAGCCTCGAAACTTTAAAAAATTAATTATACATTATATATGTACACATTGTGTACGAAGAAATCGATCTTACGTGAACATGTACATAGTTTTCATTGATGTCTGTTTCCTTAGTGACTTTCGAGACTTGCTACATTAAAATTTGTCACAGTGAGATTTGAAACGGTTAGATATACACCCGAGTCTCTTTTTGCACAGGGACTACCGTGCAAAATAAACGTGTAAAAAAAATTCTCGAAATCAAAAATAAATCAAATTTATTTTTTATTTATACATAAAAATATTTTCATAAGTTACATACACAATGAAGTAATATATTGACATGATTTTCGATTTAGATTTAATTTAATATAAAAAAGTATATTCATTCAAGTGTCGCTACAATAAACGTGCCGCTGTTTACTGCTGTTTTTCTTTTTAACTTTTTGTAACCGTGTTAAAACAAAAATAATAATTCGTCCGTTTTCCTGGACAGTGTTATTTCAAAACCGTGCAAAAAACAATCAGGTGTATATATATATCACTTTTATTGAATACATTTTTGGTATAACATCTTTGATATAACGATTCGAAATTCACAATGTTGTATGTAAAAGAACTGTCGAACGATTCTCAAGCATATCGTATTATTTCGATATAAATATTTTATATTTGAAGTCCGAATTAATATTCAAAGGTCGTTGGCATGCTTTCGTTTCATTTGAAGACCGTATATTAACATTTCCAATTAAAATTTATTTCAGTAGTGAACTAAAAAATTCAAATAGGAGTGCCATCATAAATATTAATGTGTATGAAAAAATATCCAATTTCTTACTACCTATATAATACATCTGTATTTTTTTATCTATCCTAGCATCGGGACACACAAGAGACCTTAGCAGTCCTGGACAGGCTGGATCTTGACACCGAGAAGCCATCCGATGAAGAAATCGCCAGGAAGTTCGGCTTCGAAGAGGACTATTTCAAAGGAACCGTTTCCTGGTGGCAGAATATGAAGCCTCAAATGTGGAGTCTCTTCGACGAACCGTACAGCTCCAATGCCGCAAAGGTAAATAATATTGTACAAATACTACATAACTATGATATATACATATGGATCTAAATTTGATCAAATACATATCTAAAATTGATCAAATCCCCTTCCCCGAGTTCGAAGCAAAAATGACCGTTCGTTCGTCCCCTTTCGCGCCACATACATACATACATACAATACGTATACATTTTGTAACTTTTTTCAGACCAGCGACTTAGAAAATTACGGTCGACACGTTTCACGTACGAGGCATAAATAAGGTTCTATAAATATATGAAATTTTCACGCCCGTTATAATATTTTATTTCGGCATTACTGCGCATTCGATCGTGAAAAATTTACGTATACATATGTACATCATCGCAATTGTGTATTAATTTTCATCGCGTCGCATAATCGACAAGTGTGATGTAATTTTCGAAGGCTTGCCTGTATACATAGAGTACTTGCATATCGACGGTTAGGCGTTGCCGCATTTCAAAGGGTTAACTATTACGGCTAACACAATAACCGTCGACTGATGAACACGTATTACGTCACGTCTGCATGAATATGTAATAGTCTGAGCTTCAGCTATTAATACTTTTTGACGTGAATACGTCTATACGCGGACCAGTACGGGGTACCAGTACGGAAACCGGCGGTGTTACGTTTGTATGGGCATACATTCCGACACTATAACACGATTGAAATGAATGTTATTTTATTCGCTCGGGTATACGTCTACGGTACATTTATGACGTTGATTAGGCACCGTGCATGCGCGAGGCGCGGAGCAGGGGGCGTATCTTCCAACGGCAATTTTGGACGTTTTTGAGAATTTCCAAGCAGTACATCTCGCGACTCTAACATGCTAGTACGGTGATTTTGCTACTAAACGAAATATCTTTTTAAGATCTGTCGACTTAAGTCGTAAAAAGTGAACTGTCTAAATTATTTGTTGGTAAAAAATGAAAAATTTCACGATGTCAGCCCATACTCGGCGAAAAACCGATACGAAATACAAAAAAAACGCATATCATCAAAAAGAGGGTCTAATCATCTATCGATCAGTACCAAAATATCTGCGACAGAACGAGTGAGACGGTATCGAGAATAGCAGAAAGTCGATGCGGTGCGTAGGAAAACAAATGCGCGAGCACATCGACGGCCACTGTTTACCACAGGCTAATGATAAATTAAATTGTAATCTAGTTGAGACTTTATTCGTTATCTATATATGTATATAAAAATGAATGTCTGTTTGTCTGTCTGTCTGTCTCTTATAGGCTCCTAAACCATTCAACCGATCGCAATGAAACTTTCAGGACTTATTGTAATCATGCCGAGGATGGTTCCTGTGAGCCTGCTCACGCATCAGATAACGTACTAGTAACGGGAACGGGAACGGGAACGGGCATTGCAACGCATGCCGGGTCAGCTAGTGCTAAATAAAAACATATTAATTTATTCATTTCGATGCTTTCATTTAATTCTCATATTCCAAATAAAATATTAGCCGCTAAACCCATGGCCGTGTTCGACACAGCCATACACCGAATTTTTTTCTGTTGTGCGTACAACCTACCCTACCGTTTTTCGTGGTACATATTGTTGGAACAAAGAACTATGTACGTACGTACGTACTACGACATATACGCGATAGTACAACCCTTACAAAAGGTAACGTGTATTTTTTTTTTTTCATCACACGCTATACAATATGTATTACCGGCAGGGGTGGTGTGATCTCGTGAGCACCTCGTAAAATATTTAATATACACACCGGCGGCATTGCATGTGTTATTTGCTTGTGCGAATAACGCGTCCTTTGCGTACATAAATTAGAGATCACGTTACTTACTGGAAATTTTCCTTTTTTTTTTACATATTACTTTTCCAATCAGCGGGTCGCATCGAATGTGTTCCGTTGCAGACGGGTTCGCCATTATTAAGGTGACGTACGTGTCGCAAATATCTCATCTCGTCCCCTTTGCGAAAGGCCCTAGGCGTCTATATCGAGATTAGCACCCGCTGCCACCCACTCGTATTGATAACACATCGTTTGAATATAATGTAGTAGAGGGTGTTATGGGATGGTCTACAAACCCCCCTCAAAACTGGCACATTGACATCATCCACTGTCGTGACGGTATCCACAACAAAGTGAAATTTAACCCGAGATCGAGTTGGATAAATTGTCTCTGCGTCCTCTACGACAAATTTACCTAAAACTATCGGGTATACATATATGTACAGTTACATCAATATTTGGGTTCTGAATGTGATCAAAGCTTGAGCATTGTGAGGGTTGCTTTACGTAACAACTCTGTAGTATTATTACTGTAAATAAACTGCCACTTCCGGTTGGCGGATGTTGACCGAAATCATAATATCTCTTACACCTTACGTAAAAATAATACATAGGAAATTTCAGCTTGATAGACTTGATAGTTTCACAGAAAAAGTTAATAAAAACCGAAGACCAAGAGTAAAAGTATTACTTTCGGTTAGAAAACAAATGTATTACTTTGTAGGTCGTTTACACCATACTACATTTGCAAAATTTCAGCTTAATGTGTATCATAGTTTTGCTAGAAAAACCTTTCAAAGATAAAAAAAAAAATTAGGTGACTTTCCAAGGGAAGTATCACTTCTGGTTGACTAAAAGCCTAAAGCTGCCTGTAAACGATCAACATTTGTCAGCAATATTGCTCGTCAACCATCCAGCAATATTTTCGGCATCACACGCGCAATATGTGTGGCTCAATGATTGCCCGCAAGTAGTTGCTGTATTATTATTGCCCAGATTCGCCGAAGGTCAAGGTCACTCGTATCATGTCATGTCCGCACCTCAGCGATGTGAGAGAGCGGGAAAGAAACATATATTGCCGCGTATTTTCGTATACCGAGCGATATCATCGGCAACATGTCAACAATGCTCGCCAACACATTGCCATACCAGCAATAGTGGAACAATAGTGTCGGGAAACACATCACTATATAGCAGTAATATTACCGACAATGCTTGCCGGCAATATGTACATACATTGCCGTGAATATGTTGATCGTTTACAGGCACCTTTATGGATTGGTAATGGCCAGCAAAAAACATATAAATATGAAGTATCAGTGTACATAATAGGATAAACGGTTTTTGAATTATTAGCGATTCTATGTACATACATACAGGTACACAGACATACAGACACCCATACTTTTCCCAGAAATCATGAAAACGTGATCAGGGGATCATTCCCTGATCATCTGATACAAATCAGTCAAAATCTCGAGGTCTCGAGGAAAAATTGATATGAAATTCCAGCTTGATAGACTTGATAGTTTCCGAAAAAAAGTTTAAAAGTACACCGACATACAGACACTTTCCAGAAATCATGAAAACGTGATCAGATACCTGATACAAATCAATCAAAATCTCCAGGTCGAATTTTCGCACAATCACAATACTTACCGATTGGGATAACGTAAAAAGTAAGAGTCTATCAAAAATCAATAAAGTCCTCCAGATGTTTGTAAATCTCAGCTAAAATGTTGTCGCAAATATATGTACAATTATTTTTCCAATGAAAATTATTGCACTCGAGTAAAAACAAACCGAGTATACTTCTACGTGTACATGTATGTACATATGTATGTACGTCTGGTGCATTGTCGATGCGCTAACTGCACGAAATCGATGCACAAAGCTGCAATAAATAATGGTTTGTTTGACTGCGCGAACTTGGCGAACAATCGATAAATCAAACGCATATTGTGTATTTTTTTTTTTACATTTTTCATAGCACGCTCGACTGCCGCTGTGCTCAAAATATTTTTAATGCAATTTCACAACATGAAAAAATTTAAATCCAGAGCAACGAAAAAATAAAAACGAGAAGCTGGATAAAACAATACGAGGCCTTGCTTTTCCGACGACGTAGTAATTAAGTTTGCGGGTGGCTTTAAATCACTTAATTGGGTCCCCAAACCAACGAAGCTTATTTATTGAGTTTAATTGGGTTCGATAAAAAAAATGTAAGCGACGAAGCATTTTATTCGATGAGTTATATCCGTCTTTTTTTCCCTTCTATAATTTAACCATATACTGAAATAATAATGATACATTCTAGACTTTCATTTTCTACGTTACACTAAGCGATATGAAGAAAAGTGAGTGAGTGCCTGTATAAAAAAAAAAAAAGAGATGGGTTTGAATATTATGTCAGAATATACACACATTTATACCTATGTACATTGAGTCGTACAACATTGTCTTTAAAAGAAATCCATTTCACCTGCAAACATAAATTTCCTCTCAGCATTATAATGATTCGATCACTCGGATTCCTTGGTGAGTTTGCATTGCGAAAAATCTCACAGTGCCGTAAATCACGAGCGATACTTACTTTCCTTATTTTTTTGTCATCTACAACATCTGCTCTTTGGTTCTTTCATTTCTTTATCTCTCGCGACGATAAAAAGGGATAGTACTTACCGGGAAATGGAATCGGCAGATTGAGGAAGCGGCGGCTTCCTGAAGTTCCGCCTATTCGATTGCAACTGTTCTTTTTGTGAAAAATACAAGGTATATGTAGTTGCGGACATTGCAATAAAATAGATGCACAGCCTTACTACTGGAAAGTGTCGTTATAAGTGGAGCACTTTTTATGCAACCCAGTCGATAGTCCACATACATAAATAATTAAATCAAAAATACCTACTGTGTATGTTCGTATAATGTTTTTCTCAAAAATGGATTACTTCTATACCCTGAACCTTATTAAATTGGTGTTGAATTTAACGGTTTTTTTTTGTTTTTCAGATAATAGGCGTAATATCGGTCTTCTTCATATGTGTGTCCATCCTCTCGTTTTGTCTGAAGACACACCCAGACATGCGAGTGCCAGTAATCAGGAACATCACGGTGAATACTGCGAACGGGAGCCACGGCTGGGTACTAGACAAGACCCAGACAAACGCACACGTGGCATTCTTCTACATAGAGTGTGTCTGCAACGCGTGGTTCACCCTCGAGATTATGGTACGGTTCATATCGTCGCCGAACAAGTGCGAATTCATAAAGGCATCGGTGAACATTATCGACTACATTGCCACGCTCAGCTTCTACATAGATCTGATACTGCAGAAGTTCGCGTCGCACCTAGAAAATGCCGACATACTCGAGTTCTTCTCCATCATCAGGATAATGAGGCTGTTCAAGCTGACGCGGCACTCTTCGGGGCTGAAGATCCTCATACAGACGTTCAGGGCGTCCGCCAAGGAGCTGACGCTGCTCGTCTTTTTCCTGGTGCTCGGCATTGTGATATTCGCCAGTCTGGTATATTACGCCGAAAGGATACAGGCGAATCCCCACAACGACTTCAACAGCATACCACTGGGATTGTGGTGGGCTCTGGTCACCATGACCACTGTGGGCTATGGAGACATGGCACCCAAAACCTACGTTGGAATGTTCGTGGGAGCGCTTTGTGCGCTGGCTGGGGTAATTTGCAAAATTATTCAATCAATATTTAAACTAATTTAGTCTAAAATTCATAGTTGAGTGTTTTATTCGTTTAAATAAGATAGCTTAATAAGCTAATTACAAACAGAAAGTAACAAAGCTAAAATTACAAAATAAACTTAATTATCTATTAGCACTTATACAGAGGTGCTGTAAAGTTCAGGAATCAATCAATTTTGTTTATATTTCTGAGATCTTCTGGCAGGCCATTGTATTCAACAACACCCCTGTACAAGATACTTCTAGATCTACATACTTAATTTTAAATTCTTAACTATTATTATGTTATTTATTAAATTCTCATCTAACTTAAAAATATATATGTATATGTACTAACATGCACATTTTTAAGGTTTCCTTTACATTCGTCCAATTCAATTCATTCGACATATTTCTTATACAAAAATAACATTTGCATGTTATTTATTTATTTATTTATATACATACATATATGTATGTATATGAGTTGCCTAGTTAAAAATCCCAATAAGTCCACAATATATAAAAAACGAGTAAAAAATTTTTTCTGGTTCTAAGAATGTTTTCAAACGATGCCTTATACTTGAATTGTTCCAAATACCGCCAAGTGCGCCGTAAAAAAATATTGAAAATCAGTGTTAGTTCCAAAAACTGACAATCGCACAATGATAAAAGCTGATAAAAGCCATATTTAGAAACAAACAACGATAAGTCCATGTTTCTGATCTCGATATTTTGTTTAATATCAACAAAATTAAGTTTAAATGAGTTTAAACGCCATCAAGCAAATAAGTCTGTAGCAGAAAAACCGCGTTTGCGAACAAGTGAGTTTTATGGACTTATCGGGATTTGGAACTAGGCGACTCATATATAGAATAGTTGCTAAAAGCTAATTACATAATCTTTAGCTGAGCACCTATACAGAGATGTTTTTTTAAGACTGCCAGGAATTTATCAATAGTTTTGGAACTTCTAATTCCATCCGGCAGTCTATTACATATACATACATATTGCAAAACACCTCTGTACAAGATGATTCTCCTATTTCTATTTACTCTAACATTTTTTTTATAATTAAATTATTTTTATTACCAAACTTCAAAGGTTGATAGATTATGTCGTTATGCCGAGTAGCGTATATATGTACATACAAACATATGTTGATACATAATATCGTTAACCGTTTTTGAATTGTTTCTAGTCAAAAATTGAGAGTAATCTTTGTTTCCAAATATTTCCAAGTTAGT
The DNA here is from genome assembly GCA_022651745.1 of Parapsyche elsis. Taxonomy (NCBI): domain Eukaryota; kingdom Metazoa; phylum Arthropoda; class Insecta; order Trichoptera; family Hydropsychidae; genus Parapsyche; species Parapsyche elsis. The sequence goes on from JAGVSN010000016.1 coordinate 3,702,978, forward strand.
TATACCACCCCTTCGTATGTACATACATACATACATATGTATGTACAGTGTTTCGTGTTCTATGTTTACAGTCTACATACATAGTAAAATTTGTATCTGAGACTTTTTATGCGTGTCGGATGTGGCTAAGGGAAAATTTAAATTGTAATTTCTGAGAAAATTGTCCATATAACTTTATACATTTCTATTCGACTTTTATATAATATGCATTTTTTGTGATGTAAAAAGCGTATCTGTAAATATTTTTCGGTCTTAAATGGCCCAAATAAGCTAAATTGAAACGTCAAACAATTTTATCGTGAACATGCGTCATATAATGTTCACGTTACAATGACGATTATCGACATATCTCAGTGAATTCCCCACACGCTACATTCAGCGTGCAAATCGGAAAACAGCATACGATAAAACATGCATGTCGATTCACTGACATTATAACTCATTCGTACGATCGCTATCTGCTTTTGACAATATTAAATTTGTTCGAATTTAAGGCCGAGCGCACACTGGGTACGTATTCGTACGAATTCGTGTCGTACGTATAGTGTTGTCCCTCACACGTTTGGCGTTGTCTCACGCCCAGAGAGAGGCCACGCCATACATGAGAAGGACAACAACATACGTACGACACGAATTCGTACGAATACGTACCCAGTGTGCGCCCGGCCTAATGCGTACATTTGTACATCGTAACGTTATATGGCTTATGTAATATTTCAGGTGTTGACAATAGCACTTCCGGTCCCCGTCATAGTGTCCAACTTCGCCATGTACTATTCGCACACACAGGCGAGGGCTAAATTGCCCAAGAAGAGGCGGCGAGTGCTGCCCGTTGAGCAACCTAGGGGACCAAGGCTTCCTGGTAATAAAAAATTTAATCAAAGCTCAACTTCTCCGACATGGTATTAGATACGTTGTCATAGGATAAATTTGATTTTGTGACAGGTCAAGCAGGCCCCGGAGGAACAGCGGGCTCGTTGACGGGGGCTCCGGGCCAGGGTGGGCCCCCCGCGGGTCCAGGGGCCCCCGCAGCTCAAAACAGACGAATGAACGCCATTAAATCCAACCATCCCAAGGAGATGATGGGTGCCAAATTGGGTCAGTGTACTTTTTAATTATTTTGCTCCAAGAAAAAAATTTTTTGATTAAATAAAAAACGATATTACTATATGACAATGTCGACGCAAAATAAATATGTACACATACATGCATACATACGTATGTATGTATTTAATTTTTAAAAAATTATAACCTTGTTGGGTTATAAAACGCTTTCATTTTAATTTGAGTGATCTCCGATTTATCGATGCACAAGGAGGCGCTTTCGATAAGAAAAGTTTTAATTTTATTTTTAACGCTTTAATCGATCACTGTGTTATAATATAACTACATAATATAATCTCCTACTTTAAAGTGCCGTTAAAGCCGTACAATAATTAACGGTGCATTTGTGTATTTTGCTTGTTAAAAATCAAACGAGTTGCTTTCGACCAAATTTGTTATTATTATTATTGTTATTATAAATAATTTGCATATACTTATCAATGATGCTTGACTTTAATCCATACGTATTTTATTAATGTGCACAATAACTCAAGATTATTTTTACAATATTATTATTTTAGTGCTGTCATTATTAATCCGAAATTTATATATATGTATTACTTACGTAATAAATTAACATCATCTACATACTACATATTACTGTTGAATAAACAGCAAAAAACTTGACGCTTCAATTAATATTTTCTTTAATCTGACGTATTAATACCAGCTGGAAAAAAAACACAGTACGTTCATATGTGTGTATATACGTGCATATAAACATGGTGAAAATATTATTTCTATTGCTTTAATAGCATACTAGTTACACTATTACATTTTCATATTACAATATTCAATTTCACAATATTCGTATTATAAGACGAGACGAGATAATAACGCGCGGAGCTTTTCAAAATCATTCCGCGATAAAAACAAAATGCCTATCATTAACGAAAATCTTTAAATGATCCCGGTTATAAATTATGGTTTGCCGTGAACTTACGAGGCGCAACCTCGCTAATTACTTTCCGATCCGAAATTTGTATTACCATCAATTATGCAATTTAAATTTGAATAATCAGAGCTACGGTTAATTAAGCCGTCTCAATCGCAGAATCTCAAAATTGGGCTCGCCCGCGTCGACACACCTAAAGGAAAGTGTCAATACATGTATAATCTTTAAAGCCCCGTACTCATTAGCGAACATGAGCGTGTAATGTAATGCTCGCTAATGTGGACGCCGTGTACACACTTGCCGTGCAACCAAGTGGATCGCCACGAACGTTGCAGAGCGCACTCAAAGTATGCTCGCGAACGCGTACACATTTACAAAATTTGTTGCATTACACGCTCGTGTTCGCTAATGAGTACGCGGCTTAAAGGCGCCCACACACCGCTGCGAATTCGTGTAGGAAATCCGCGGAATTTCGCCAGTCTATCAATTGTATCGCACACACTGGCCCGATAATCCGCACTCCACCAGCCCGCGCAAGCGTCGGGATCTGTCACTCTGACATAACCTATCAAACTACCATCTGTCACTACGCTTTCGGAACGTTTGTATTTCACTCACGATTCTGACATGGACTCCTGTTAAGCTATCGTTTCCTAGGAAAGCGGTGCTGTTATCTAGCGGCCGTAATGTAGTGGTGTATGACGTCACTAAAACGTTGTCCATATAATCAGTTGGCGATGGTTTCCTAGAACGCATCGCCCGTAAAGTTGCGGTGCCGCCATTTGCACGACTTCTATTATGTTGGCCGCAATATTTATATGAATGATTAATTAAATAATTTTAATTGTTGAATGTAATTTATAACGGTATGTCATCGAGGATCGGCTGCCTGTTGACAAAATCTTCTGATTTCTGTCACTCTGACATAACCTATCAAGTCAGAGTTATTTACATTTTGAGCTATTTTTTACCATTTTTACCTATCAAGTCAGAGTTATTTACATACGACTTTTCCACAAACGTCATCGAAATCGAGCGAATCGCTGAAAATTCGCGGACGGATTACCGGCCGCGAATAACCACCGTTTTGCGGTCGGAAATCCGTCGTGGTGTAAGCAGCGCCACCCGCGGCTATGCGATACAACTCCCCACACCATACTAACCTTGCGATTTTCCTGCCGGTTTTCCGCAATGCGAATACGAATTTGCAGCGGTGTGCGGGTGCCATAACTAGAGACCGGTCAGAATTGGCATGAACATAGGCTGCAGGTACAGAAACCGGTTTGCAGGGCCGTATTGGAAATTGTCGTCAAGGCTGAAATATATGCGAGAAGTATGAAGGAGCGGGGACGGCTTGCAAAAGCTGATGTCATCGAAAAAATCCACTTTTCGAGTTTTACGACTTTCTTCGCGGTCCAAATTATAATCGTTTCCAGGATTTCATGAACTTATTTGTTAAGACGTACATAGTTCGTTGCTAAGCATGGTGATGTAATCCTGGACAATTTCCAATACGACCCTTCAAACCGCTTTCTGTACCTGCAGCCTACGTTCATGCCAATTCTGGCCGGTCTCTAGCCATAACACTTCACTGGCGGGCGCGGATGCTACGGAATAGTAACCTAAGGCACACCAATTTCACCAAAGTTTACATGTATCGTGTGTACTTACGTATGGCTAAAAACTAAGTGAATATGACAATATTGGATTATTTTGCGTGTCTTACTTTCATTGTGCGTTTGTGGTGCGCAAATTCCACAGATGGCGACCATAGCGAGCTAGAGGCCATGATCCAAAGCACCCCTAACCACTTCAAAAGAAAGAACCTGAGCATGCTCTAACGGCCACTAGGCCGAGGCGCTTCGGGAAAACTTGCCCGAACTACCCCCGTCTAGGCCAAACTAGCCCAACCTTTCCACTCACACCCTTAAAACCACTCAACTACCACCACCGACACCACCACAACTTCAGATGCACATTCTACCTATAATATAATCTATCTATTCTCTATACGACTCTAGTGTTATATATCACCTACTTACCTACCGGCCTACTTTGTTTACCTATTGTCGTCCCTAAGAGCGATATTACACTTGGCCACTTCACCAACAACCAGATTTTTCTTGGCCAGCATCTTATTACATTGCACCACTTTTACTTCACCAGCTACCTGCTCATCTCATAATCTTCATAAAAAAAAAATAGATCTAGGAAGCTATATGAAAACTAGGTACTCTATGTAGTAGTATGTAGACGTAGAAAATATATAAAATTCAACTTCTCATATTTCTTTCTGAATTTCATTGTTTTCGAAACAATTGCGTTGACAATTGAGTACGACGATGCAAAAAAAGGTCAGGTGAAGGTTTTTTTCATCGAACCATTGACTTCCAAGAATTTTTTATGCAACAGAGAATCGCACAATCTAATACGTACCATCTAAACATGTATCTGGTTGTCGAGGTTCAAAAAAAATCTGATTGTTGGTGTAGTGGCGAAGTGTAATATCGCTCTAACAATACTCACTCAACACACTAACGACTAACCTTCATCGTAATATTTTTCATAATTTTATTCAACGACTCGTGAGCTTTCGCTATAGATGTTTTGATTTTGTAAAGGTGTCCCAAAATTAACGCAAGAAGTAATTTTGACAGAAAACACGGGTTTTTTAATTAAAAATTGTAATTTTTTTATTGATTCATAAATTATACAGTACAGTGGAACCCCGATGCATCGTTTTACAAGGGACCGTAAAAAAAAAAAAAACGATGTATGCAGAAAAACGTCTCAAACCCATAAAAAAAAACTAATAAAATCATCAAAAATAATCATCCATGCCTTCTAGTTAGCGTGGTATTTTACGGGAAGTATTTTAATGTTCTTAAAACATCGGGTGCAAGTGAAGGTACCAGGTACAGATTCGGAAACAGTAAAGTAAACAAAAAAAAGGGAGTTGTACCGTTTTTTTCTCGGAATGCCAGGCACAACTACATACATACCTGCTTCCACCACTTTGGTGTAGATTGTAATCTACAGTGTAATTGTTTAGAAATTTTGAGAAAAAATGGGATGCTTCCGACTTTTGGTCAAGACTGGGTTCTCGCACGTGTGACAAAAAAAAAACCAATCTATCATGGTAAAATTTGTGACGCGATCGTAATATTTAGACGATTGATACAGAATAACGATATATAGGAGAACGATGCAAGCGAGATTATTTAACACTGTTCTTATGGGTGTTTGGCCGGGACTATGAAAAAATAGCGATATATGCGAAAAAACAATGCATGCGAGAACAATGTAAAGGGGTTATGTATGAAGTAGCATATCGGGGTTCATTCTGTGCTTGTATCGGTGAAGTTCTAGTGATTTGATTCATTCAAAAATACTCACTAGTGCACATTGTCACGACAAAGCATAATTTGTAAATAAAAAAGAAAAACCTTCAACTATTCAGAGCAACAATTTTATTTTGTTCAATTCAAGAGTTGTGAAAGTGTGATTAACATTCGAATACATGAACTTTCGGGATGTGTAAATTGTTTTTTTTTATTTATGCTACTTCATACATAACCTTATACTGTATACTTTATAATTAAAAACCTGTGTTTTCTATCAAAATTACTTGTTGCGTGAATTTTGGGACACCTTTATATGTAATCCGCAGTGTATGCTATTGGGTTTATTGTGCAGTATTATTATACGCCACGATGTTCTCACATTCCTAGTTAAAGCGAGTAAAAGTTTATTACTCAGTTTTATTTTTGCTAAATTTTGCAGTGTCTTTGCATTGTTTAAGCTTAATGAAAGGAGTTTCATTAATTTTTAATTGTACAATTATTCATACATTGTATGTACATATGTACATAGATGCTCTGACTAACATAATTGCCATAGTACTAACATAATGAGCGAGCTTTAGTAACTTGTATACGATGCAGAATCACAATAAAGCCTGCTGTTTTTACTAAAAGTGATATTGTTTTTATATATGTACATATATATATATTTTTTTAATTCAGATACATTAAAATATTGAAAAATATAGTACGCTACTCTTTTTTCCTGTCTATGAAGAAATTTACGCAAAGGACTGATAGTTTTTGACACTGAAAATAAGCTCAAAATATTTTTGGTTTATAAAAGTCGATATACATACCAGAACAACATACCATACACAGTAATTCCTGAAAGTTTCGAACAACATCCCTCCATAGTCCTGAGCAAGTATACTAAGTACACCACCGACCACCGCTCGTAGCTCCCAAAATTAGAAGCTTTAGCTACCCGCTTCCCGACTGCCATCATTGCAGGTTTGATTTTCAACTTTTTTTTTATTATTATTTTTCATCTTCAACGTGTCTTTGCTTCTCTTTCATGATACCCTTGTAATACCGTAGAGACGACTTTCTGTAGTGATTTTTTGATCCTCACACTTTGCTTGCACCACTTTTACGTGTCTCTTAGCTTATTCTGTTGGTCTATTCTGTTTATTCTTGATTTTTGGCGTAGTTTAAACGTGGATTATGGTGTTGTGCTTTTGACGTGTACGTCGGTGTATTTTCTGTTTATTTTTTTTATATATAGCAAAATGGCGCTTTCTTCGTCGTCAGCTTTATGTGTTCTAATATAATACTAATATGTAACATTTTTACTAGCGTTGCTGTTAGTATGGACGTTTTTTTCGGATGGCTTAAAATGAAAGCGGCAAATTTTGAAATTTAGAATTTAGATAGGTGGCGATCGATGGCGTCCTTTGAATTGATTTTAAAAGTGTTTTCAGATGAGGAACGACGCAACTCTAATTTGGGCAGAAATGGAACTAAAGCCTCGGTGGATGTAGGGCGGGACTAGACCGCTATAGGGTACAAAAAAAAAAACACTAACTATAAATAATCGTAATTTTCTTTTTTGGCCACTGTTTGGCGTATGGTGAATGTACATACTATATTATTAAAAAAAAAAAAACCTATTTAGTTAACTCCTTTCTATTAATAACATTGACCGATATTTTATATACATTATACGCTTAGATCGAGTTTTTATTCAAATTTATCAACCTTACGATTATTATGTTATAAATGCATCTATTTCATATTTAAAATTTGGTAGTTATAAGCGCTAGAGTGTATCAAATTCGCATGCTTATGATTGAAGCATATTAACAATCCCATAATTAAAACATCATTGATAATATTGACATAGCATGTACATACATATACTTGTATACTCCGATTTAGGTTATTAATGATCAAATTGTACTTTATTTAATATTTTCGTATATTATGCATGATATGTTTTTTGAATGCGTGTATTTTTCAATGTGATTTTATATCAAGTACAAAAAAATCAAATAAAAGGTTGTCTTCTTTCTCACGTTTTTACTTGTATGTATGAAAATAATGTATCACAACTACGTGTCAATAATCACTATATTTATGTGAGTATGAGTGCATGATTTTTTTCTTATGAGTACAGTATTCGTAATGATCGATTGGATTTTATTATTGTATTTACGATATTGTTATTCACAAAGCATTTATTATATGCATGCTGTGTGATATGATATGTAGGTTTCATTGTTACCAGGTTAGTGGTGATTATTCATTTCTATTTCGATTATATTTAACATAAACTTATTCATGCAAAGACGTAGACTGAGAAAGCTTCATAAGAGCATTACTTTTCCTCGATTATATTAAAATACTTTGGCGCGTTCGCAATTCTTTCAAATCCGCCAGTTTACGTTATATTCAAACAAAGTGAGTCACATGCAACATTTGTATGTAAGCTTTATAATGTAAAAAACTTTTGTCAACATTGATCAGATGGTCCATTTATCTACCTTAGTATACGTCGACACATAATTTTCTATTTAATCGTGGACAAACGGTGTTATTTCGAACGCGCCTGTAGTATGATGTATTTTTTTATGTTTCTAATTGATTTTTTTGTATTTTTTTCGGTATAGTGACGTTGAGCATGATGCCAGGGGTAGGTCTTACAGCCACCCTGAGCCCGAACGGTCTTGACATGAATCCGGCCCTGGCCATGATAAAGGCCACACAGTGCTTCGAAAACTTGGCATTCAGTGGAAAACCGTTAGAGCCCGAAACCAACTTGCTCAGCAAGGGTCTGATGGAGAAGAACGTCACCGAAAAGGGATTCCTGGAGAAGAACATGGTGGCAGAGTCACTGGAATTCACCAAGGAGAGCTCGCTTGCTGCAGCGGAACTGGAAGTGGATTCAAAGACGAACCAGTCCGATGATAACGACTGCGACGAAGAGAAAAATGGCGAACTCCAATCGCTAGTCTCATCGTCGTAATTTTTTTTTATATTATTTTCATAGTCAAATTGATAAAAACAACATCTATCGTCGGAAAATTATGGGAAAAATTTTGTTCGGTCTGTGTGTTTAGTTCATCTTATGAAGAACAACGTGGCTCGTAACAGTAAACATTGTGCATACAAGAGCGTAATGTTTCACAAACACATTAATCTCTTTAGTGTAACAAATTCACTGATATGATATAAATGATGGTGCAACTTATTTTTACCAAATCGTGTGAGTTGATTTTGACATGGTATTTATTTAAAGCAATATACATACATAAGAGTTTCACTAATTGTGAACGAATTGAATTTTTCATTGTCTATTGAATAAGCTTTGCAACATTTGCTTTTCCGTTTTTTTTTTATATACGAATGTGTAAACGAGAAATTCAAAAGTTTAGAATTTATGAAACTCTTTGGGTGTTATATGTACATACCTATGTATGTATGTATGTACATACATATGTACAATGTACTGTGTATAAAAGTATAATTTTAGTAATAATGAAAAAAAATCACAAAATTGTGTCTAATCAATAAATTTCTTTCTAATTTTAATATGTAAAATTCTCTTATGGTTTTCTATTTATACAGTTTAAAAGAATGAATCGTCATTTTATACACAGTGCGTGTTTCAAAAGTATGTACGTATGTATGTATGTACATACATATATATATGTATATAATTGAATTATGAAAGTGTTTAAATCTAATATGAATTTAGTATTCTATAAATTACTCATAACGTCATAACGTGTTAAAAAAAGTATATAAAATGAAAAACTTACATGGTTTAAATAAATCGTAACTGCACATAAATAAAATCAAAAAATTATTAAAATTCAAAAGTTTAAAATATAAAATAAAGACGTGATCGGATTTTCTATTTGCGTGGAAAAAATCATCGTGAGACGTGATTTTTTCACATATCTAATTATATTTTTTTATAAAATAAAATGTGCTGAAAAACATACATACATATGTATGTAGATATATATATATATATATATATAATATATCTACATATGTACGTTTATATGTATATATATTCATATACATATATGTATATATAATTCAATAACCATTTTAATGTGTGAAATGATATGACTATTCAAAAATAATCGATTTTCCGATCACATCTTTTCAAAACTATTAAAATTCAAATATATTAAAATATCGCTTTTTGCATATAAAAATCGTACTTTTTATTATACAAATAAATTATTATAAACATTCTTAAATTTAAACTATTTTGAATTGATTTGTATGTATATTTTACACATATTCATATATTCCTAATAGATTTTTACATTCATAGATTCATATAATGGAATTAATATAAAAAGATTTTTTATTAACATCACATCACACAGTTTTTTTTTTACTTTATTTTTTTTAAATAAACAAAATATACACATTTTATTTATGACTCATTATATAAAAGTAAGATATAATTTTTAGAGACTAATGTAAATATATAGTATAATTAAGCGTTAATTGAATTCAATATTCAAAATTACAATAACTTCGTAATTACGAGTATTTTCACAGATGTTAAGATTAAAAAAAAAAATATATTTATAATTTAATATATATATTTGCAATGGATTAGTGAGAATCACAGAGACTTTGGACCAAGATTTATATATTATCTTTGTGATATAAAAATACGATATATAGAATGATTAAAATGTGACACGTTGAGATGTTTTTCATTGGAATTTTATCTATTGTTATTATAAAAGTTTTTCAGAAAACGAAATCAAAATTTCTAACAGCCTTTCAAACAAAATTAGAATCAATTTGGTATTCTTTTTAACTCAAATAACTATGCTTTTGCGTTGTTTAGTTTTATTGGGTAATTTAGCCGTAGTAACAAATCAGAAAAATATTATAACGTGAAGTGCGGAATATGATTCGTGTCGTTTGAAAAAAATTAAAACATTCATAATATTCATTGCTCATTTACACATTAAATAATAATATTTTTAATGAAAAGTTAACAAAAAAATTAATGCGAGGGTAATTTATTTTTATAATTTTCAAATTGTGAAAATACCATATATATAATATACATAAACAAAAATAATATATAAATATGTCAATGGATAATAAAAGATAAAAATATGTAATGAAATGCACCATTGCAAAAAATACGCCTGTAATTTTATAATGTAATATCTACTGTACTTGTAAAGTCATTACCTTCATAATACTGGATGAAAAACAGATAGATATACCTACATACATATATGTACATATATTTTATTCGATCTGATGATATTATTATCATATTCGCAGGAGTTAAATGTTTTCATTCATCACAATATCCTAATCAATTTTATATTACAAACTTACATCAAATTAACTTCAACGTAAATAAATTTGTGGTGGGTTATAATACAAAATTGCACAAAATTTGCACGATTTATTTTTATTTTTAAATAAAACATGTATATCGTCAAAGATCGAATTAAATGTATAAAAAAAACATATACATATACTTAAATTCGTGTCCATATTGATTAGATATGTATATTCGCCGCTATGCTGTTGGGTCGAGCGTTTAACAATTATCGGCTTTACGCGACATAATCATGTATCTAGTTACAAAAAAATACATATACATATATATATATACATTATAATAATAATATTGTGTAAACACATCAATCTAAAATATTTTACTCTTCCTTGTGGTGTTTTACTATTTATAAAATAAAATCAAAATGCAAACAGATACATTTGGAATTATTCTATTATTAATATCTTATATTATTATGAGTTTTCGAAATAAATTCAATGATGAAAACAAACTCGGATTTCATTTTGATGATGCTTAAGGCTTTCTGTTTGAATTTTAATTGAAAAACTTAATCAATTTCAATTCAGTGTCGTCAAAGTTCTAATTGGTGGCCCTGAAAACAAATCTGCCCCGTCTTTCTGACTTAAGTATCGAAATTTCCCATCAGCCCTATTGTTTTCCATCGTAAAACAATTAAAAAATATATAAAATGCAATCGAAAGCTTCATACAGGAATACATAACAAAAAACCGAAAGAATTGAATCGCAATGAAATAAAATATGTACAATTGATTATTTATTTAATATTACATAACAAACAGCTCAAAGAGTACAATATAAAATCAAAATAATATTAATTTGACTACATCCAAAATAGTTACAAACGAACAAGCAGATCATAACAAGAAAGGAACTTAGGAGTTAGGGCTGGAAAGCAATTTAAGTAAAAATAATCTGAAGGAGGGCAAAGAATAGTGAAAAGGATCAATATGTGCCGGGATTTCGTTGAATGACGAGCAAAATCTATAAATTAAGAAGTTTTGCGAATAATTAGTGGAACAAAGATTCAAATGAAACAATGGAGGATTTCTGACAGATCTAGGGGGACAATGTATGTATGTAGAAGGATCCTACTTAGTAGGTAAGGGCTATCTGATAAATTATTTAAAAGCTTAAATACAAAGCAGAGATCCAAGACCGTCCTCCTGGATTGCAGAGAGACGTAATCACGGGAATTTGCAGAAGAAGAAGAAGAAAGACGAAACCTGGAAATGGAGTACGTATGGAACTTCTTATTAATTTTTTTCCAATTTAGTAATGTAATCTTGTTAAAACGGGTTCCATATAGTACTAGCAAATTCCAGGTGACTTCTCACAAATACATTGTATAGTAGAGACACGGTATCAAAGGACTTAAAGGGTCTATGTAGATCGGGGATTCCCAACCCCGTGCCCGCGGGCACCATGGCGCCCGCTGAGCGATTTGTGTGCGCCCGCCACTATTCGACCACGACAGATTTTTTTAAACTTGGAGTTGCAGGGAAAAGACAAACATGTAGCTAAAATTATAGGCTCTGTAAACTCATTTAAAGCCAAACTGTTTTTGTGGATATCACATCTGCAGATGAAGTCTCTCGTGCATTTCCCAAATATGAAGACAATGGCAGGTAACAGTGAATTCAACGTGTCATTATTTGTTAAGCACCTTCAAGTGCTTCAAGAAGAGTTTGAAAAGAGATTTCAGCAGTTTACTATCATGGTCTCCTTTTTTATCAATCATTTCACTTGCCAAATAAATATAATGGAAATAGCTGCATACATTGCAGAGCTTGTTCAAGTGAAGGCAGAAGAACTGGAGCTAGAAATTTTGGACCTTCAGAATGATATTATGCTAAAATCCTTAATATCAGATAAGGACTTCTGGAATACAGTGGACAGAAAAAAGTTTTCATTCTTAAAAAAAGCGGCATTATTTTTTTGTGTATTATTTATTACCTACATATGTATGTACATATGTTCAACTATAAATTTGCTTTGAAAAAATAGGTGGTGCCCGCCGCCCTACCGATATTTTAAAATGTGCTCTAGGGTACAAAAAGGTTGGGAGCCCCTGGTCTAAATACTTTCACTATGAATCCCAAACACCTATGTATAAACCTTATTGACGGTCGCATCAATATGGGAATTAAATTAAATTATATCTAAACAGTTCAATTACTCGAAGTGCTAAGACCATTATAACGAGAGTACGTATGTATGTATGTATGTATGTATTCAAAACTGGTGTATTTCAATCGTCACTAGCCCATTCCAGTGTTTGCGTACAACGGTAATTTATGCCCTGCGCGGGCGCGGTCTTGATTGACGTGTTCGATCGAAACCAATTGAATAATGGCCGGCTTTAATCGACAATAGGTAGGTACTCAGTAATCGTTCCGTTTCGCATTCTACGGGCAAAAACGTTCGGCGAATTCCGATCGAATTAATTCGTCGCAGTGAGTGTCGTTAACCGGCTCCTAACCAACGATGGACCCATTCAGAGCACGTCCGTCCGTCCGTCCATCCACTGTGACAATCTCACTTTCGACGAACACGTCTTGTGACATGCATTCGTTTAAAAAATCGGCCTACTCCATTTTTAAAACGCGAACGTACCACGCATAACGTGATTTGGTCTTGTTTTTGTACAGGTAGTTAGTTAATTGATTCGTGGTACTGCTATATTCGATTTTCGACACGTCTGCCTATAATTAATGTGTCGTTACGACATTGCCTTGATATTTGTGCGAGTATTTTAAAATCCGCCACTCATTGTAAAATTTTGACTGATGTTATACCACAGTTAATCCGCTGTGGTTTGTGAGGCCCTTTGCGGTTGACATATCTGTTGTAGATAATCATATTTTAGAGATAGTTGTTAGTTATTTATACCTAAGACAATTGGTGAATATGGCCGGATGTAAAGAAAAATAAATAAAACGAAGAATTAATATATGTAGTTTTTAAATCCAACATTCCATTCCATACGACCATTGCGTACTGCCAGTTATGACGTATGGATGTGAAACTTGGATGCTAAATACAATAATGTTACGTAAGATCCAGTGCACACAGAGAAGCATGTAATGATGTATGCATGGTATAACAAGAAGAGATCATAAAAGGAATACATGGGTAAGAGGCATGACCGAGGTGGCAGATATAGCGGAACGTGTGAAAAAATTGAAGTGGCAATAGACTCGAGAAATACTGGAATAGTATTCGAGAGGATGTGAAAGAAAGCAAGGTAGACCGAGTGGAAGATGGGCTGATGAATTTTAAAGAATGTGTGGAGTCTGTAGATGTATGTATGTATGTATGTATGTACAAATAGTGTGTATAAATTATGAAGATTAGTCAATTTGACTTCATATTGAGTTCATCAATGGTTTTCAAGGTAAAATAATTAATATAACAAAATTTAACTAAACGCTAAATTTCATGAAGAATATTTCACAAGCTTTCGTTTACTTGCGTTTAAATATTGTGTAATCGAAGTGAAAATATTGTAAAATTACACAAATTTTGAATTACATATTATAGTGTAATTAATCATTGCGATGAAACTTTGCGCAATATATTTCGTCGTAAATAGCATTTATTAACACTAACACTATTGATTGAATTTAAAAATCTTTATACTCACTTTGTATCATTATGATTTATGTAAAGAGGAAAAATGACATGTTACACCTAAATATAAATAATACAAAGTGCCAGGCAAAAAGAAACCAAACCCAATCCATCCCACCCTAATAAAATAGCAATCAAATTTATTCTAAAATTATTCTAAAAAAAAAAGTATAAAAAATCAAATAAACCCCCGCTTGAATTCGTTCTGGCTGACCGCCTCATCCTATAATTATCAATAATACAGGAACTATTCTTCTCTCAAAATATAAATAAAAATAAAATATATCTATATACAAGTGTACATATATAATCGATATTTTTAATGAAGGTTCGGTATACATATTATCAAAACAAAACCAAACTGCTTAATTACAACGCACGAAAAAAGTTTTCCCTTTGTCGACTGGGTTCTCAAAGACCGATACAGCTCATCCAGTTAATATTGACCGTGATTAGTTTACTACGCTTGGATGCTGTCGAGGTGGGTCCTGTAACCTTCTTGGAGCCCTCACTAACTCATTAACATACCCCTAGCAAGGGTGACAAAGGCTTATTGGAAAATTCACCAGGCTCACACAAGCTCATGATGACGAACGGTATAAACAATCAATCTGTGTAGATGTTCCCTACACGGTACGGTACCTTGATTGAAATTAAAAACTTTCACCTTATATTAAATTATAATTTGGGTAAAAAATTTAATGAAATATCTCACTTAGGCCGTGTATGGAAACTTTGCATTTCGAGGTCTCTTACTTAACGACTAGGGCAAAGTTAGACGGGGTTAAAAGGGTTAAGTCCGTTGTAAATTCAGTGGGCGTTGACGAGAGCGAGAAACTCCAATATTGGTCGCCCGAGCCAAACCCACACAATAGTAGAGGATTTCAAGTTAAATCACTGCGAAAACCCTTATACAAACAATTTGAATCACCTGTAAAATCCACCTGTCTTACTCTTCATTAGCATCTTTAATCCTACCAAGTTATGTATATAAAGCAAACGCCGTAATTTAATAATATTCATTTTAAATTCCATTATACACAAAGTGGGAATTTAAATTTGCTTAAATATTCCATTGAACAGTGTTCTATATTCTATAATGAAAAATACCTGAAATCTTAAATTTTAAACAGATTCAATTACAAAACTCGCAACTTAAAACCTGAGAATAAATTATAATTTAGATCAAATCTTAAGTTTGAATAGTGATTCGTTAAAAAATTGATTTATCTATGCCAATGACTACTTAAGCAAACACGTTTGGCACATTAGTATAGGACAGTGATCGTGAACCTTTTTCGAGCTAAAAGCCAAATTAGGGAAAACCTTGTAAAATTGGTAAGTTATTTTCGAATTATATGTATGTTCAAAATTAAATTAAATGCTACTCGTCAATGAAATGGATTGCTGTAAAAAGTAACTTTTATCTTCGTGATATTTCTTAGCGTTCGATAATGTATCAAGTTGTTGAAATAGGATTCATTTTTATTCTGTGTAAACGTTTTGTGTTTCACGCAAAACGTTGAATGACAGCGAGAGCCGCAGGTTTTCGTACAAAGAGCCGCATGCGGCTCCGGAGCCGCCGGTTCCCGATCGCTGGTATATGATGTCACATTAAAATAAAACCACCAACGTCATAGGTAAGTATAAGTATACCAATTGTAATAAATAATAATTAATAAATTGAATAACCGAAATTTCTAACATAACATAAATCACAGCCGTACGTACAAATTATTATTTCAGTCTTGACACATTCTATCAAAATACATATTGTATAAATTTTCAATATCAAAAAAATATATATAATTGTATAGAGAATTTCGTTGATTATTCTACACATGGCAATTGTTCGTATCTGAGACATGCTCCAATGTTTTCCTCGGGACTCTTCTTAACGACTGGCGGTCCAAATTTGATGCCGACCGCAAAGGGTTTGACCGAGGACTCTATGCGACACACCTTACCGGATGATAAGTCCGGGCAAAGGGTTGAACCGCAATGGTAGGGGTCACAAACACCCGGACTGTAAGCGCTGGTCTGAAACAAATAAAAAATAAAGTATATTAACAAAACCGCATGCTGGAAACGTGATTAAAGCGCAAATAAAAGCACTTTTAAGTGAACCTGTGGTGGAAAATGTGGTTTTTGCGTGTCGTGATCGTACAAATGTCAGTATCAATACGTAAATAACCAAATATAAATAAACTCAAAGTGATTGAAATTGCCTGTCGTATTATAAACAAGCTTCAGCGCAATGTTTTGTATTATAGATTTTCTTTCATCGTAGAAATCCCGTCCGGAACAGATCATTTGTTAAATTTCGGCACGGACAAAGCTTTCGTAGCGAAATATTTTCCATTTTTAATGTGATATTGTGATGAATAAAATAAACTACTAGTTGAATATCAACGTATGTTTGTGTGGGTGAGTATTTAATAGTTTTTATAGTTGTTGCATAGATGGCGTGTTATAATACAACACGTAACAATTTAGCAAAGTCTATTGACAAATAATATTGTCAAATCGTAGCAGGCCCGTCATCGCCTCCGTTGAATGATAGTGTTAGCACGATTCTTCCCAACCCGGTGATTGCGGGTTCAAATCCCACTCGCGCGCCGACGGTTCGTGTCTTTTAATCATTTATCGAGACGAGCGTTATCAGCACACAGACGGACAGACAGACATATGAATTTCGGCCATTATATATACAATTATATATACTCCGTTGAATATCAACGGAGCGTTCTCATCACCCGTACTGAAAAATAATATTAAATTTAATAGTTTTTTATAGTTGTTGCATAGATGGCGCGTTATAATAACAACGTAACAACAACGAGCCTATTTATTATATAAATTGTCAAGTTGAAGCCGGCCCATTATTATCCGGTTTGGTTCACCGCGTAAGCGCTCAGTGTTCCGAATCAGTGGTACCGGGCTCAAATCCCACTCGCGCGCCATCCTGGTGTTTTAATTATTTACCGCGGTGAGCGTTATCAGCAGACAGACGGATTTCGGCAACTATGTATGTACATACCAAACAAAACTAATAGCTAGAGATACGTGATTATCGCGTTTTGCGATAAGTGCGATATATATGCGATAAAACCGATAATCGCGATATAGATGCGAAAACAGTAAAATATGCGAATAGATGCGAAAAATGAAAAATATCTCGTACAAATATCACTTCTCATCTTCAATGTGTGTTTTTTAGCTACTTGTTTTATTAAAAATTGACCGTGTAACTTGAAATCTAACTTATCATCCAATATTATTATACCTTTAAATTATACTTAATAAAATATTAAATTATATTTAATAAAATATTATACAATTTAAAAAAAAATATATATATATGTATGTACATATACATATATGTATATAAATAAATTTTACTCACTTGCAGGCTGTAGAGATATTACTTAACGTTACACAATTCAGCCCTAAAAAAATAAATATTTTGTCTGAAAACGGATTTTAATGTTATTTTTAAAAGCTAATGCGTCTTTTGAACTTGTACATTTTCGGAAAATTTACATAAATTCGGAACGTATTTAGTGTTCTTCAATTGCATCAGTGCATTAAAACTTGATTGATTACGGTACGAATTTTTCACAAATTTCATCGAATAAAAAAATTGTTCACAATATTGTATGTGTGGAACCAAAAAGCATCAAGACAGCAAATGCAAGCTTCCTGACGTTCGAATAATTGGCTGGAAATGATTGCCAAAATTTGAATATAATACCACTTGCCGTGCTCTTTTTGGTGGTTAAATTTATTTCCACTTGTCTAATTATTTCCGTTAGTTTTTTCAGTTCAAATACTTCTATTTTTAATTTCTATAAGACGCGAGTAAATTTAGGGTAAAAAAAAAACTAATTTACATTTTTTTTAATTTTATTTTACGAAAAGTGTTGGATTATAAACGGAGCTGCCAATTTTTGCGCCCGGAGCCGCATGCGACTCCGGAGCCGCCGGTTCCCGACCACTGTACTAGATTAAAACAATCATCTATAGAAACATGTTCTATGCTGAGTTTTAATTAATTTTAATCATATTTTATTTTTGTATCCATGTTTTATTTTGTTTCTCTATTAATTGTATTTAAATTGGACTTGTTAACTTCAAATTTGTGAAAAAGATATAAGCGCTAAATAGATGCGAAAATTTGTTATTTTATTTGCTCCAAAACGCGAAATTTTATAAAAATAGATGCGAAAATCACGTATCTCTACTAATAGCCAATAATCTGCCAATGTCAGTTGCAAACAGTTGACCGTTAACGGGCAATACTCCAGTTAATAATGTTTGAATACAATAATTCAAAACCATCCCAGATTAATTTTTTCAACACATTTTTTGTGACCCACTGTGTATGGAAAACAATTTTTTCCGCAAACGATGAATCAACTATCCAATTTAATTTAAACATTAACCGGAAACGCGCCGTTCCAAATTCGCGAGCGGCAACAGCGTCACGCTCGCAACGACCCCCCCGCGGCTTAAGGATTAATACAAAACGAAATAATTAATTTACACGAAACAGGCGCCGGCGACGAAAATGTTTAACGGCCGTCGGTTTTCGCAAACGTTGAAAAATTTTTCCGCGAACGGCGCTGACAAATCGAAAGCTCCCAAAGTGCGCGCGAAAGCTCCGTAGCTTCCGCGTCTCGAGCGTACGATACGCCCGGTAATCACTTTGTAATTAAAACCGGCACTCCTAATTAAACTTCACCCGAGAGAATATTGTGTTGCCGAGCCCTCAGGTGCGCGTGCGAAATGAGAGTTAAACCCCACCAGACCGAGCATTTTAAGTCCCGTTCGGATATTTCAGGGCTCGCTTGTCTTGCTCTCGTTAAAAATATGCGTTTTAACGTTTTCAGCATGCGTGCGTGTACGCAGCGTGTGACCTACTCGGTCAAATTAAAACCGTTGAAGTGGTTTAAAATTAAACGGAGATATTCGTTCATTTCGCTATAGAGTGTATCGACTGCGATTCGCCTAATGCTGCGTACGCACCGACGAACCGAACAGCGAACGACGAAGGGTGCGAGAGGTGCCTGTAAACGATCAACATTTGTCAGCAATATTGCTCGTCAGCCATCCAGTGACATTTTCGGCATCACATGCGCAATATGTGTCGCAGTAATGTGTGGCTCAATGATTGCCGGCAAGAAGTTGCTGTTTTATTATTGCCCAGATTCGTTGAAGGCCAACACTCGTGTCGTGTTGTGTCCGCACCTCAGCGACCGAGACCCGCGTATGTAAGAGAGCAGGAAAGAATAATATATTGTCGTGTATTATTATATATATAATAGCTGAAATCCGTCTGTCTGTCTGTCTGTCTGCTGATAACGCTCGCTGAGAAAAAATAATTGAAAAACCAGAATGAGTGGGGGATCGAACCCAGGACCCCAGGCTCGAGAGGACTCGTACTAATGCTATCCGCTATCGCCCTTGGCCAATTTAGTCCTTTTTTTTTTAAACATTACCTATACAAGGGATCGTGACTCTGCTAATAATACATAACGCTATAAAAACTATTTTTTTTTTTTTTGATTTTTACAAAATTATAATTATCTATTATATATACATATGTAGGTATAATAATTAATAATTATAATATAAATAGTAAAGTAAAAAAAATATATTTTATCAATTTGGCATTCGTTGTATTATAACGCGCCATAAATGGCGCATTGTTGCATAGATGCAACAACTATAAAAACTATTAAATTAAATTTATAATTTTCCAGTACGGGTGATGAGAACGTTCCGTTGATATTCAACGGGCTTACACTAGTATATACATAATAGCCGAAACCCGTCTGTGTGTGTATCTGTCTGCTGATAACGCTCGCCGATGTAAATAATTAAAGAAAAAACCAGAACGTCACACGAGTGGGATTTGAACCCGGTATCGCTGATTCGGAACAGAGCGCTTACGCGGTGAGTCAAACCAGATGATAATGGGCGGTCTTCAACTTGACTATTTATTTAATAAAAAATAGGCTCGCGACTTTGCTAAATTGTTACGTTGTTGTATTATAACGCGCCATAGATGGCGCATTGTTGCATAGATGCAACAACTATTCAATTTAATATTATTTTGCAGTACGGGTGATGAGATACCGCTCCGTTGATATTCAACGGGTTTACACTAGTATATATATAATAGCCGAAATCCGTCTGTCTGCTGATAACGCTCGCTGAGGAAAAATAATTTAAAAAAACCAGAACGAGTGGGGGATCGAACCCAAGACCTCAAGCTCGGGAAGAACGCGCTTACGCTAACTGCCAAAACCAGTTGTCGATTTGGTCCTTTTTTTTTAAACATTACCTATATAAGGGATTTTGACTCCGCTTTACCTATAAAAGGGATCGTGACTCTGCTAATAATACATGGCACTATAAAAACTATTATTTTTTTTTTTTTTTTGATTTTTACAAAATCACTTACAAAATTATAATTATTATATATATATAATAATTAATAATTGTAATATAAATAGTATAGTAAAAAAAAAATCGATACCGTGCGATTAATTAGTGGGGATTGCTATAATACATAGATGGCGCTATAAAAACTATTATTTTTTTTTGTCACTTACAACCGTGCGATCAATTAGTGGGGATCTCTATTAAAAAAGCGCTTTACGATATTTAAAATTCAGCGGCGTATTTTTAAATTCACTAGTTTTCGTATACCAAGCGATATCATCGGTAATATGTCAACAATACTCGCCAACACACTGCCATACCAGCAATAGTGGAACAATAGTGACGGGAAACACGACTGTATTTCCGGTCCACATCGCCATATTACTGCAATATGTAACGGTAATACCACACAATAGCAACCCTTCGTCGTTCGCTGTTCGGTTCGTCGGTGTGTACGCAGCATAACAATCCGTCGTGAATCGTTTTCGATTACACCCCGTCGTATTCGTGAACTTTCAACCGTAATGAAATTATGCACAAGAACAAACTTGTTCGCATTAAAATGTGCACATTTACAAAATCAATCAAATTTTGAGAAATCGTTTCGTTTTCCGTTGAAAACTTTTCTCATTATTTTTCGCGGTATACTGTTAATATAATTCATCATTGTCGACGACAGTCACGATTAATACACATATATTTTCCGGTTAATTAAGCTTTCCTTTAAACAAATGAGAACGTTAAGTAAAATTTTCATCGTATGCAAATTCGAAACACTTTAACAATAATTAGATTCTTTTATGCTGTGCATATTGAAACAAATGTGGAAAAGCGCTGTAAAAAGTAAACTACATCTATGTAACTTAAATTCAATAAAAATCCTTTTAATCGATTATGAGCTGCTTTATAGCTTTTTCCAATATCATATCAAAATTAAAATATATACATATGTATGTATTTACCATAATAAATTCCTCTCCATCGCACGGAGTAATGATACGATCTTGACAACGTTGACGACCAAAACTGGACACTCCATAACCGTAATTACCGTAACCCCAATACCTCCACAATTGATCGTCCTTTTGATCGCTGTTTCCCAAATATTGAGCGTACGGACTCCAACGATTGAACTGTCGAGACGTGGATATCTGCAAAAGACGTATTTAAAATCAAATTAAGCATAAAACAACAAAAAAATCGCAAAAAAATTCGAACATACTTGATTAGTCGCAATGTCCGGTGCTATACCGTCTCCAGAACCTGCAAATTCCTCAAGAGGCATATCTTGACCAGGTTCAGCGGCTGTAAAATTAAATAATTAAGTATGTACACATGGATATACCTACTATATAATAATAATTCTAAATTACCTTGAACGCCTTGATTTAATCCAGTTTGGGGTCTTAGAGGTGGTCTTCCGATGAATTCTGTACCGGGTCCTCCAAAAGCTCCAGGTCCACCAGGTCCTGCTGGTCCTCCAGCTCCTCCAGAGCCTCCATATCCAACGTTACCTTAATTTCAACGCACAAAAACATAAATACTTGAAACTTTAGGTGTAACCAAACATACCTAGTACATACAAAATATTCGTACAAATTTGAACAAGCTTATCCGGTTCCGTTAACGACAATGTCGTTAAAACCGGTTAAATAGAAAGAAACAGACTTAAAACCGTATAAAGGTATGTACAGATATATGTATGAATAAAATGCATCGGCGCGCCGATATAATCACATTGTGTCTAAATACAAGCGACTCACCGTTCATTATCGACCACTGAATAATTCATTAGGTTTCGTTTACACGTTCTAATTGTCTCGTCTTGACTTTTAGTTTCAGCGGTCTTTCACTTGTTTTCGAAAGATTTTCACTTTATTTTCGGCGATTCGAAGACCGGAAATCTCTCGTAAAATCCAAGTGTTAAGCACGCTGAAACACGCCTCAAAACGTTAAGTGAGAGTAGTTATCACCCGTGTAACCGTGTCGATTGAATCGATTGGTCGTTAAGATTTTTACGACACGGAAAACTCGACAAACGTACACATCCACCGAGAGAAAATCAAGTGACACTAACAAATTGGAAAATATTACAAAATTATGTAAATAACTTGAGTTATAAAACATGACCGCAATTTTGCCTAAAAAAACGATTAATAATTTTTTTCTAATATACATATGTAGGTTCTTTCAAATTCTATCAAAATTACGATACTACATATCGATGGGTTAGTGCACAGACATTGTATGTCAATTTTTACCAAATTGAGTTATCATACACAAAACGTCCATCTGCATCAAACCTTCATGTTTAAAAAGTATTATATGTCCAAATATTATTGGACATACAATTATTGCATTATTCAAATATATAATATGTCCATTTCGTCTATATGTTTCATGCAAAACGAGATGTATGTCACTTACAATATTTTAAAACAAAACTGGACATACAATATCTGTCCACTAACCCATCGATATGTACATACATACATACATACATACATATCAAAGCCTAGCAACACGTATCAAAGCTTTCGAGAGAATGTTGTATATGGCAATATTATTAGATATTATGATTTTGACTAACAATACAAAATATTTAACTGTCATTAAATATTTTGAATACAAATTGTCAACCTCAAACATCTCCTTACACTTTCCCATATTGCCTTTTAATATATCATACTCCACTCTACATTATGAAAGCAATATTATATAAAATAGCTTACCTTGGTACATCAAATAAACCAATGCCAACATTTCTCTCCGTGACTTTTAATCTACATATGTACCTATATATGTATATAAAAAAAATATATTAGCAACCTTGTAGTTTGACGCATATCTAACGTTAGACTGGCGCGTACCCGCACGTTAACTCTACAGTAAATCCTAAGGAAAAAGACGGTCCGTTGTTGTTGAATTGAATGCGACGAGGACGAAGGGCTGACGTGAGGTCCCTCCTGTCCTCTCCCGAGGGATTAAAATGGCGACATTTACGAATTCGCATAAATCTCGCTCGTGCGGAGAATAATAAAGCGTCGCCGCGCGTGATTAATTGCTCGGCGAGCGTTTCCGGTGTGAAATATGGTCAAATTAATCTACGGGGACTAGGAGAAGAAGAACACCATCCCCTACCAGGCCTGGAGTCCAGAGCTGAGCTTCGTCCTATCTTGAAGCTGGAAGGGTCGCAGGGCTCGTAAGCTATGGAGCACATGCCTCTCGAGGGACGAACGCACGCATTGTAGTCTTGGTTGGCGAGATGGCGACCATTTTCAGCAAAATTCAACGTCTGGATCATACCTGAAAAAGAAAACATTGCACAATATACCGTATGATGTAGGGTGATGTCGATGTGAATTAAATATGGTCCAATTAACACTGAATTTGTACTCGGTCGCAGTATATCTATGTAAATCAATGAAAATAATTGATGTTTCGTGATTTGATTTTAGATAAAAATAAATCCAACATTCCGCTTGAAAAAGACGTACTGCCAGTTATGACGTATGAATGTGAAACTTGGATGCTCAATTCGAGAATGCTACGTAAGATCCAGTGCACACAGAGAAGCATGGAAATATGTATGCACAGTACCCATATTGTAGAGGTAATTGATAATTATTTGTATCTAAGGCAATTGAAATGAAACTAGGATGAAGCGCTTTTGGAAGAATGAACATTGTTTTTAAATCCAACATCGCGCTATGCTTAAAAAATAAGGCATACGACCAATGCGAACTGCCAGTTATGACGTATTAATGTGATACGTGGATTCTAAATTCGAGAATGTTACGTAGCATCCAGTGCACACAGAGAGCGTGGAAAGATGCATGCTTGGTATAACAAGAATAGATCGTAAGAGAAATACATGTCTAAGAAGTATGACTAAAGTGACAGATATAGCAGAACGTATGAGGATGTGAAAAAAAGCAAGGTAGACCGAGTGGAAGATGGGCTGGTGAATTGAGAAGAATGCATGGAGTCAAGTGGATGCAGATTGCTCAAGGCAGACAGGAATGGATGAGGATTGTAGAGGCCTTCATCCAGCATTGGATAGTGAAATGATAATGGTTAAAATATATGCACATATACTTAAACCAGATTTATACATCATTACATAGTTTTATACTTGAAATGTTTCTATAAATATAAAAATGCAGCACACTGTAGAATACTTAAAAGTTTTTAAAAAATTTACATAAAAGATTTGAACGCCCTGCAAACGTGAACTAAATTTATATTTCAATATTGTATCACGGTAGTTAGCATTTAGAAAAAAATAAAAATAAAATCAATTACAATTAAACAGTTTGTATATTACCTGTTTTCCCCGTGTGATATTGAAGGCAACCTTCAGGGGCACGTTTTCCGAAAGGGATCTGCGACACCTTTATCTCCCACAGACGGTACAAATTGGGTCGGGATAACCTCATAGTGACCAAAACCCTATTGACCTCCTTTTCTATATCGTAATACACTGAAAAACGACAAAACGCATCATGATACACATTCACAAAGAGCAATTAGTCTCGCTTTAATGTATGTACATGTACTAACCATGTTGTTCGCTATTTTGACCGCACAATCTAAAGTCTTTCCCCTTTCCTCCGGATAGTATAAAAGCGTCCGAGTCGCATTCGCCGGTTAACCTGTTCGGTTGACCCTTAAATGCAAATAAGAACATTTGATTTCACGAATTGTGAAATGCTTCTAGTTGAAATAAAAATCTAGGATAATTTTCACCCACTGTGCAAATGGGCACAAGAATGCCGTCTGCATTTATAACGAATCCTGTTTAATAGATGCACTTGAACTTTATTTAGAATTTCAACTATAATTATCATCATAAAAATTACACATTGCAACGCGGAAGTCATTTTACAAAGTGCAGGATATAAAATATGATAGTAATTTTAATTTACAACGCGCTAAATGACCTAAAAACTTAATTAATTCTTAGTGAGCAAATAAATATTGTCGCTTTTTCTATTTAAATATATGCATATGTGCATATCGCACACCTAGATCAAAACAGTATCAACTCATAAAAAAAAAAAATTCGGGTGTGGCCAACCCATGACTTTATCCATATATTTCAGGAATACAAAGAGTAACGAAATAATTTTTTTAAGTACGTAAGTAAATAAAACGCATGCACACCACCACACCAACCAAAATACATACATACATATCATGAAATTACTGTGTTGAGTGCGCGCGCTTATATAAAATACGATCTTCGGCATATATTCAAATAGGAAAAACTGCCACTTCCGGTCGTCAGATATTGACCAAAATCACAGTATCTCTTACGGCTAACGTGAAAACTATAGATATGAAATTTTTACAAAATTTCCGGTACAGTTTCGGAAATATTCTGTGGTAACAGAATTTTAGAATTTTCTACACGAAAAATCCCTACTTTCGGTTGACTGATGTTGACCAAATTCCTTATGGCTCTTACACCTTACGTGAAAATAATAGATATGAAATTTCAGCTTGATAGACTTGATAGTTTCGGAGAAAACACACATACAGACACACACACACATAAGTACACAGCATACAGACACACAGACATACAGACATTTTCCAGAAATCATGAAAACGTGATCAGGGGATGATACTTGATACAAATCAGTCAAAATCTCGAGGTTGAATTTTCGCACGATCACAATACTTTATCCGATTAGGATAAAGTAAAAAAAAAAACAGTAAACTCCTATCACTTATAGCGACATGACTAAGTTTTTCGTCGTTCCTGAAAATAAAGTGTTTTTTGAGTGGATACTGTTTAGACTGGGTGTGCGATGTGTTTCTACATAAATATTTTGAGTTGAAGTTACACTATAGTATACTGAAAGCGTGTTACAATTACCAAATTAAAATGTACAAAATCCAACCGCAACTGGGAAGCACCCTCAATTTTCTTTATCATGACGTTGCACGTGTCCAAGCTTCTGGCCAAACTGGGAAATTCTGGCGATACGAAGTAAGTTATGTTGTTTTTAATCTCTTTGCCGCAAGACACAACAACTGAAATATAAAATTATAATTATTGCGACATGGATAAAAGTCGGAGATTGGCCACGGCGATGATGGCAGAGTAGCAGCGAGACGAATCTGTTCCGTTAGTTAGAACAATCTAGCGCCAGATTGAGAATACAGTAATTGCAATTGAAAAAAATTAACGTTTCAACCGTTCACTTTTATTCCGTTTTCGATTTTTCTTATTTCATTTTAAACTCACAGATACAGCAGACGCCGAAGCCGTGCGCACAGGAACCACTAGAAGTGCCATCTTGCATTCTGCACGTGTAAGGATTCATACACAGTCCAGATCTGCGACCGTCTTGAGCCAAACACTCCTCTTCCTCCGTCGAAAAGAAGAAGTTCAATACTGAAATGTGAATATAAAATTGCGCTTTACTCGAATGCGTCGTGTTTTAATTAAAAATTCGCGGTGCAAATCAATCAAATTGCGAACGAGGTGCGTACGTAATATATGACTGCGATACGTCACACAAGAATTCATATTTTTTTTTTTTTTTTTCACGTAATTTATGTTGATGAATCATTTCCATATGACAAAGCAGTTTAATCGTTTAAACGTTCAATCGAAAACGGAGTTTAATTGACGCTGACCTGCGCCTAATGTCGAATGTAAAATTGGGTAAAAAGGTAATTCATTTTATGTATGAACATGAGGTTTAAGTAATTCCTACATTTAACCACAAAAAAGGCAATGATTATAATAGACAATACGTAATCTAAGAAAATGTTTTAAAATGTGTTATTAAGCACAGTAAAAGCTTACTTTAATGATGTAACACTTCACACCAGCGGCTTCCAAGCTACGTATGGCTAGTGACCCACTCACTAGTATGTCGTGAAAAGTTTTTTAAATGTGAATTTTTTTAATATTATTTAAAGATTCGTGGAATGGAGACGAAGAAGATTCACGGTCGCAGTGCGTTATTTGCTGCAATGTACTCGCGAACGATAGCATGCGACCGAACAAATTGCGTCGACGTATTTAAACAAAGCATCCGGATTTGAAAAACAAGCCAATAGAATTTTTCGAAAGACAACGTACAGCTTGTCGTTGAAAACGAAGCAATATTGAAAAATCTCTCCGCGTCTCGTACCTGATCAGTTTGCGAATCGTGCAAGCTGGTAAGCTGCACACAATATTGGTGACTCTTTAGTCCTTCCAGTAATAAAATACACGCTTGGAGTTATGTTTGATGATAAGAGCCAGAAAGAAGCTTAGAAGTCGAAACGATTTCGATTTGATAAAATGACCCAGTGCCAGTGGGCAGAAGATGAGCTGAAAAATGTACTCTGAATAAAAGAGTTGGTGAGAGTACATGTTTCTCATTGCCACTGGAAGAGTCCACGAATGTCCCAACTTCTTCTTTAGTTAACAATAAATTATATAAAAATAAATAAAACTCTGGATATTGTTAAGTATAAAACAGTATTAAAAATATTTAAATACCCCCACCGTGTCCATTAAAGCTATGTATGTAGGTGGGTCGCAAAATTGTCGTTCTAAAAAGTGGGTCGCGGTAATAAAAAGTTTGGGAAGCACTGCTTCACACGATTATATAGTAAGATTATCATTCTGAGTCATCCGTTCGATAATGCAGTTAACCCAAGCATACTTAAACCTTACACACACTTACATATTTACAGTACTTAAAAAATAATTTATAATTTTTTTCTAAACACCGATAGTGTAAGTGCTGTATTGAATTAAAATGAAGACTCTAGAGATTGAACGCACACGGACATTCGGTATATAACATAGACATTTCAAGTGTTGAGAGATGAGTTTCTGATGGTACTGTGACGTCATAACCATGGTAAAAACTCGCTCCATTAAACTCAAATTGATCGAATGACTGACAGTTGGAGATTAGCATACGCGTATCAACAGAGATACATTTAAACGTGTAACGGCACGTGTATGTTACCTGTACAATATAATAAATTTTTCACAAGCTGAATTTTGTATTAGGGCGCAATTATGTACACGACCCTTCAACGGCACAAAATGAAATTTCGTTTTAATATTACGCTTTGACAAATGTACAACAACAAAACAATGTGAAAGATATTCCGTTTTGTTTTTGTACATACATACATACATATGTATGTATGTACATACAATGTAGGTGATCCAACAGCGCAATCGTACATACCTAGCACGATTTTTATTTATTTTATTATTCAACTACAAGTATTCTATCTGAGTACTTAAAATTCTCATGCAAGCCACTTGGAATTGATAATTTATATTATTAAGTCGGTCATACAAGTCATACGTACGAGCATCATCAATCATTCATCAATTCATTATACATCGGATATTTAACGAAGAAAAAACGTCAGATTTGTGGGTGTGTAAATTTGATTCGATTGTTCGATTCTTTTGCACACATCCTTTTATCGACACTGACATATGGGTCAGGCAGTTTCTGTGCACCCTGTATAACGGTACATGACACCACAAGTGCGCTATAAGGTAAATCCAGTTAAATACGCGGACAACTCGAATAACAGGTAACCAACAGTCAGGTAGCCTGGTGAGCTGAATTCGCATTAAAGGTTCGCCGGAATCGAACCCGGTATTTTTTAACCGAGTTTATACACCCACACTGTTGATAACGATCGATTAAAGAATGAACCTGCACTTCAAACAAGTCTTTTGTGTGAACATTTCAACGAATTTGATTTTTGATTACTCGTATAATCCAGACTGAACCCGCAGATGATGAGTATAATACAATTACACGTTTGTCAACACGTTCAATGAGACCAATGGTAAATAATGTAATCGGACGATCTCATTGTAATGGTTACGATTACAATCGTAAATTATGAGCGAGCGCCTTTTGCGGAACGAGAAAGTCTTTTGTACAAAATTTATTTGTACTACTAGCCTTAATCGCGTGGACAAAAAAAAAAAAAAACGATGGTAGCGAGAGTGAATTTTCATCAATACGGTTTAAATGATCTGTGTAATCAAAGCGAGCCTTAACATGAACGTAATGTGGTTAGGTTTAATCAAGTCTGCAATGAAGAATGCATGGTGATTTTCTACAAGGAAAAAGTGATCAAAATTAACCGCAAACATTTCAGCAAAAATAAATGGAAAACAAACGTAGCGAGTGACCTATAAATAATCATCCAACAATTAAACAATTTTATAGCAAAGTCACAATTCATTGTGTTTAAAATTTTCCTAGATAATCTTGTTTGATTATTTATATTAATTAACATATCAATAAAACTTTTATTTCAATTGCTGATTAATTAAGCAAATATTGTGATTTTTTAATCAAACGAGGAAAACACTAAACCCGTCATTACTGACATTATGAAATCAAGCTTTATAGTATTTTTATACAATTTTATACAACGCCACTCCAGTACTCTAAAATTCTGAAATACCGACCTACCTCAAACCAGTATAGTCTGAAAAAGCACATACTATTGTGGCAGCTATTCAATGGGTGAAAGCACTTTATATAAAATTGAACCTTAATAATAATGACATACAACAATAGTGATAATTACTGAATTTTAGCTCAGTCTGTGAGGAAGAAGACTTACTGCTTTTCCCTTTTCTCTTGGTCGCGTTCCTGAATCTTCCATCGTGAATTTCCACGGCGTTTTCCGCGGATTTTCTCAACACGTTCACACTTGCGTGACTCCTCTCCTTCTTCTTGGTGATTTTGGCTCCGTCGTTCCAAATGTCGTAGTTGGGAAGAAAGGGCGACTGTTCGCTGAGCGGCAAAATCGCCAGAAAAATGGCGAACAGTTTCCACGACCTCATCGTCGATTGTTGCAAAATTCGAGCATCGTCCAAAGAGCTCACGTGCTATCGTTCCCACGTTCCACCAGCTTCTGGTCAGAGACTTTGATGGTCAAGTTGACGGCCGCTCGCCAAAACAGTGCTTCGTGGGATTGCGCAATGCAGAGAAGAGTCGGTGTCTACTTATATTGACTGAACCAGCTGGGGTCAACCGGAACGCAAATTGCACTTCTGTTGCTCCATGGTTCCAGTTCGATGCTCCAGTGTGACTGCTTACTTACCTTGACCCGGGACTGTATCGACCTTCTCGTCCAAAAAGTGCACTAAGCAATACCAGATATACGAGTTCTGCTGTGGCTTCAAGATAGAACTGAAATAGAGTATTTTCAGCGCTATTTTGATACTCTCGGTGATTTGGAATCAAAATAATCATCAATTTGAAACAAACCGCACTACAGTAATTTAATCGTTTTTGTGTAATTGTATTCTTTGCAGTTAATTTTTTTAGTTGGTCACTTAAGTTGACTAACATTGCCTGGAGCTTACAGGAGACGTACGATTTAAATCCTAGTAGTTATTGCACTTCTAGTAACTGTTCAACGCTCAACCTACATAGCAACGCTGTGACTTTTTTTTTAATTAATCAATAACATCTGATTGAATTCAAGAATGTTACGTTAAGATCCAGTGCACACAGAGAAGCATGGAAAGATGCATGCTCGGTATAACGAGAAGAGATCGTAAGAGGAATACATGGGTAAAAAGTATGACCAAAGTGGCAGATATACATAGCAGAACGTGTGAAAAGTGAAGTGGCAATGGGTTGGACACATACCGAGAATGGATGGCATGGATGACAGATGAACGCGAGAAATACTGGAATTGTATCCGAGAGGATGTGAAAGAAAGCAAGGTAGACCGAGTGGACGATGGGCTGATGAATTGAGAAGAATGTGTGGAGTCAACTGGATGCAGATTGCTCAATACAGACAGGAATGGAAGGGGCAGACAATCGGCTGACACATAGCGAGAAGTACTGGAATAGTATATGAGAGGATGTGAAACAAAGCAAGGTAGACCGAGTGGATGATGGGCTGATGAATTGCGAAGAATGTGTATTGAGAAGAAATAAAACGAAGAATGAAACTAGTATGGAGTGCTTTTGGAAGAATGAACATCGTTTTTAAATCCAACATTCCGCTATGCTTAAAAAATAAGGCATACAACCAATGTGTATGGATGTGAAACGAGGATGCTAAATTCATGAACGCTACGCAAGATCCAGTGTACACAGAAGCATGGAAATATGTATGCTCGGTATAACGAGAAGAGATCGTAAGAGGGATACATGGGTAAGAAGCATGACCGAGGTGGCAGATATAGTGGAACGTGTGAAAAAGTTGAAGTGGCAATGGGCTGGACACATACATAGATGGATAGCAGATGGACGCGAAAAATATTGGAATGGTATCCGAGAGGATGTGAAAGAAAGCAAGGTGGACTTAGTGGACGATGGGCTGATGAATTGAGAAGAATGTGTGGAGTCAACTGTATGCAGATTGCTCAAGACAAACAGGAATGGAAGAGGATTGGAGAGGCCTTCATCCAGCAGTGGATGGTGAACGACTGAAAATGATGATGATGACCTATAACTTGGGTGCTCAAAATTTCAATTCGCATTTTCAACTTGTGTATTATATATAATTTTCCTGAAAGTACAACGCTCAAAGCATTTTCGTAAAAAGAGTTAACGCATCGTTCCACCCAATTATGTATTATTTAATTACGAATTTATCGCAAATGGTCAAAGG
Organism: Parapsyche elsis; assembly: GCA_022651745.1. NCBI lineage: Eukaryota > Metazoa > Arthropoda > Insecta > Trichoptera > Hydropsychidae > Parapsyche > Parapsyche elsis. The sequence goes on from JAGVSN010000016.1 coordinate 3,735,382, forward strand.
ATCGACAAATCTCTTAAATCGGTCGTAAATTACCACCAGAGTCGAAATGGCGAGCGCCAAAATCTTGCACAAACAAAATTAAAGGCGATTTAAATAAATTATTAGTGAGACATAAACTGGCCGGCCCAAATCTCGATAATTGTTACACGCATTAGCTGAATAAATAAATGGTCGCGGCAAATGGTGTTTGTCCAATTACCGACCGTAATAATGGTTACGACGACTTGGAATACACTAAAAGTACATCGGCTATAATGTAACGGTTCGTTCCGATATAAATACCAAACAAAAAGCGATTTATATTTTACTACTGTACATACTGTGTATAAACGACCGTCACTTTGCATGGAAAATCCACACGAACGATGCGCGGAGAAAGTGAGCTAGTGCGATTTTCATTTTTGGGCCAATCGGTACGTAGGAATAGCAATAAAAAAAATCACTAGTCGACTTATTATTCCGTGCAGAATGTAGGACTCGAAATCAAATACAAACAGGGTCGTTTTTTTTTCGAATAAGGGAAACTAGGCCAGATTCAGGAGTTCCGGTTTCATTGTAAACCATCCTAGAATAAATAGTTTTCCTTGTTAGAAGCGTAATATTTATTTAATGATCATTTGGATTTCGCAGGAGCTGTACTTGAATTTATTGTAAACTATCATAGGAGCACAACTATTCCACTTAATGACATACTTTATATACATATGAGCCAATTTGAAAATGTATTATCTTTGATAAACTGAATGGACTTCAAAGTGCGTTGAAAAATGTATTTTTTAAAGGAATAATATAAATCATTAATCAACTAATTGCATATAGTAATAATGATAATTTATTCCAGAAGTGAGATCCTTACCATCACACCGATAATAAAATAATATTAACAATAATAATAAAAATTATAATAATAAAATAATAAGAATAAAAAAATTAGTTAAAAAATGACTAATTGTGGAGAAGAAAATACGATATTTTGTATATATTTTATTTTTAATTAAATAACTGAAAAGTAAAAAAAAACAATACTTTATATTAAATATATTTGGTATAGATATATGGATAAAGTAAAAAACACAATTAAACCTTAAAATTTATTACCATGAATTACATACATGTGAACAAGAAAATAAAGTATACAAATAGTAAAACTAAACACAATATTGTATGGCCATGAAAATAATAAAAATTTAATAAGTAATAATAAAATGAAACGTATTATTATACTAACTTGTAATTGTAAATTCATAAAAAAAATATATTTTAAACAAATTTGGCATAAGTTGGTAGCTATTCCATATTTCCTCAAACAAAACTGTGTTCTACAAAAACAATAAACAAAATTTCACAATTTGACAATAAAACTAAAAAATGTTACTACAGAAACATTTTAATTATATCTGAAATAAAGCCGGTTTCTCAAATTATGAGCTATTTATGAAGTCCATTGATTAAACACACCAACTATGAACATTGAACATTAAACATTTAAAATCTTTCTAAAACATTTATTCACAACAATCCACAACACGGACTTAAATATTAAACAATCACAGAATGTATAATACGCAAGTACTAGTTAAATAAAATCAAAGAAATATTTCACGTGTTTCATTTGTGTAATGAACTAACACCATTAAATATAATGCTACGTGGGTATTGCAATCCCAGAAAATATTTAAAATCCCGGGAACAAACACTTTCATTCAGATGATTTTTCCATATTTAAAACATTTCAACAGTTAAAATTTCAAAATTAAATCAATTTCATACACATACATATTTTACTGTGTACTCGTACGTTGAATTTAAGCAATTTCAATTAATAACAATAACTAACTTAATCCCAAAATCCCGGGACTTTTAGATCAAGAAATTGAGCGGGATTGCAATAGTACTGTTAAGTGAATTTTTTTAACAGTACAGCAACTTTCAAACTAATCTCAATACAATCAATAACCAATTTAAGATAAACGAAAAAAATGTGCTCACTAAACTAACTTTGTAATGCATTGATAAATTACAAAATGAAAACATTTTTATTTCAAAATAAATCAAAAATGATCATTTTGTGACATTTGAACAATTATGTAGGTACTAACATTTTTAAAAATAGCATACCTCAAAAATAAAGACACCCTGTTTGAAAAATACTATCATCTAATAAAATACATATGTATATCCACATCACTTTATAATGTAAAGAGATGAAAAGTTTATAATTGAAATTCTTAAATTGATTGATATAGTTATCTGATATATTAGTTTCAAAAGAAAACTAACACATTTCTCCCATTGTAAACTCTCAATTTATTTTAACACCAGGTTTAACTAAAACTATAACATTGGACGTTTAAAACATGTTAAAACATTAAATTTTGAAACATAACTCACAATATTTAAGTTCAAAAAAGTTTATAATTATGACTCTGTTCCCGGAATATGAATACTCATTCAATTATGTATATGTATTGGTAACTTTTAATTTTTAATTAATTTTATGGTATGTTTTATATGTACTATGTATGTATTATATATGAAATCACATTTTTAAACGAAATGCAATGTTTAATTACATACTAATAAGCGTACAGTAAGACAACATTTACGTTTAGGACAAACCTAAAAAAATTGACTGAATATTGTCAACACATAATATTATAATACTTTCACCAGTCAAACAGAAAATATTTTAAACATCGTTCATATTTGCATGTTAGTTACGTATTGTGCCAATCTATGTATTTTCTATATACACTGACATTAAATTTCGATATTTTTCTGCCCAACCGAGGGCAGTACATGTATGTACGTGCCTTAATTCCAGCCACCTCAGTGTCCAATATAAATTATTTAGTATAATAAATTTCAAAATTTCAATACTGTTCCAAAATTACAATTTGTCACTAATTAATTTTGTAAATATTCAATTTTTAAGCACCATTCAATAAAGTTAAATTTACCCTTTATATTTATCAATGATAAACAATCTTTCCATAATAGAACCATGGCAATCACATTTTAAATTTTTCACAAAAAAAAATTATAAGTAACAATGAACTCTCTGTCTCCCTCTTTCTCTACATTCTGAATTAATAATATGTTTATATAAAATAGGTATTTTTTTATATAAATTGAGGAATGCTCAATGTATGTATTATGTACTTCATTAATTGATTTAAGGAAAACGTACACACATTCCATTTTTGAAACTTAGATACATATATCAAAACTAAATCTCAATAAAAGTATTTTACCAAATTTAAAAAATCAAAACTTAAAAATAATTAAATTATAATACATACTACAGTAAGTCATGCACAATTGTACACGACTATTAATCCAACAACACGTGTACATATATTGTGACCTACACATGTAACACTGATTAAAATCGTAAAGATTGGCATAATTAAATGGCATGCACATTGAGATATATGTATGTACATAAATACACATCATATATATTGGAGTCATACGTGGAAACAATTGGCACATTCATACATCCATATTATTTTAATAATACATATATAAACCAGTGGTCGCAACAAATTTAATGTGGCGTGTGCAAAAATTTTTTCATATAAACTTATTTTCGGTGTATAGTGGAATTAAAAATATTCTAAAACATTTAGAACCTGAAAAATTAAAAACATTTTTGATTTTGAAATAATTTCAATAATAGGCCATGTGTTATGCAAATCACGTTAGTGGGTCACTTTTGACCCGTAGGTCATAGGTTGATAGGCTGATCTATACTATAACAACAGATGAATAAACAACTTTTTTTTCCAGTATATGTATGTGTAGTATAATATCTCAAATAAACATTTAATTTCAGAGATATCTTAAGAAATATTAGAAGAACTTGAATTATTGCAAAATTGATTCAGATGTTATGCACACTCCAAGTAATCCCGGATTTATTTCATAGAAACTGAAATAAACATAAGAATGATAAATTAAGATAAAAACTGTTGCATCAATATCATAAGAAAATATACTTACAGTAAGCCACGTTCAAGAAGTCGCTTTTTTGTTGCAGGTTTGATCCGCGGCTGACGTCCAGGACTGTGACGACCACGACCGGTAATCAAAAACAATTTAGAATTAACAATCCCTTTGTTCGATGACTCTTTTAACTCCGATATATGCTTGTCCAGAAACATGTCTAATACTTGTAACGCTTCAGCCACAAATAAATGGTGCAAATCTAAAGTGAATGAATCGGTTCCCGAAGCACTGACCTGGAAATTGTGATGTAAAATTTAAAGTGTTAACCACAAACTTAATTAAAATAAATAAATACGTTAGCATAATAATTATTATGAATTGAATTTTCTTACCTGCATGAGTCTGCTAGCAGCCAAATTGTTAGCATAGTCATGCTTCTTCTTGTGAAGCATGGCTATTTCAGAGTAATATGCAGCGACTTGCATCATTCCTTTGGATATATAATTCTTGGCTTTGAGAAAGTTTTCATTGCGGATAATTAGATGATGTTTTGCTTGCTGCCTAAAATTTTTGTAATGTGTCAATAAAGTAAAAATTATATTAAGTGGGTCAACTTCCACGTCTGAATGGGCTCAACGTAAAATTTACCTAAAATACTGTACTGCTAACTTATTATCGATGATTATTTCATTCCCATCATCTCTTTGAATATTTATACCATCACTATCGTCGAACAAATCTGGAGCCAACGGCTAAAAAAAATTTCTGTAAAATAACATATGTATAACAGCATAAGCACATTTATTATTGCAAAATTTCTACCTTTTCTTTTTCTCTGCTGGCTCTTTCGAGCAAATCTCTTTCCATATCAGTCAAAAGCTTTTTAAAAGCATTTTCATCTATGCCTTCTGTTTGCGATTGAGATATTTTACCGGTGGATAAAAGTAAAACCTATCACAAAAAATATATGTACATATATAATTTTCAGAGCATTACCTACTGTGATTTTAAAATATATATATAAAACGCACATGAAAAGTTTGCTCAAAATTGTTATCGTGTGCATTGTATATCTCCAAAAGAATTTCTTCTTCGATATCTGGAAACATCTGACATAATTTCTGTTGTGTCAGTTTTGTAGCTAAATCTTCGGGAGCCTGTTTCCATTGGGAAATAGGCTGATTATTATTATACCGTGCCAAAGCTAATTCCATATCCATAATTTCAGCCATATTTGCCACACCAGGCTCGTGCCCCTCAGATCCCTGCTGATGTTCCTTAGCTTCCAATTCCCTACAAATATTTCCTGATTATAATCATTGCAAAATATTAAAACATTAATTTATATAAATTTATTACCGAGCTAATTCTTCATCTTCTTTTAGCATTACTAGCATGTAGTCGCTCTGCACTTCAATTTGATTGCACACAGATTCAAGCCAAAGTGCGTGAATTTGATTCAACAGCGATATTGGTAAATGGATAATGGGTTCTACATTATCGGCCCACGCACTATTCGTACCATAAATCATATCCAACTGTCGGAAAAATTCACTACCCATGGAAAACGATACTACTCTGTCATTTGTTTCTGGCTCATCCGAACTCTCACTATTAGATCTACCTGCATCCTCGTTATGTGACTTCAGATTCACCTTGTCGGTGTTAGTCAGATCCACTACATCTCCATGTAATTTTTTCTTCAATTTCAAACAATGCTCAGAATAATGATCATTGCCAAACTGAAAACTATCTTCAATCTGTTTCTTTAAGTCGGTGGAAACTTCTGATGAAGATTTGTCTTTTCTGATTTTAACTTGAGATTTGTAAGACTTCAAATCGCTGTTTGAAATTCTTTTACCTGATTTCTTTTCGGAAGATTCGGGAATATTTGATGCAACTATAACTTTTTCATGACTGGGATTTCCACTTTCAATTGTGTCCGATGTACAGTCAGTTAAGTCAATGAAATTTTCACTTTTTTCGTCGAGCAAAATCTCAACTGCCCAGTGGACGTTTCCATTACAAGTATCTAACATGTCGATAATATATTTCTCAGGAATATTTTTAAACAAGTCTTTCAATTCTCCGATCGATTTAAGCCTCGTGTGTTCATTTTCTTCAGATACTGTCACACCTTTCTCGAAAGTTACCTTAGTTGATTTCACAGTATTAGGCAATGGTACGTATGCCGAATTTATTTCTCTACTCTGTGTAGGTAAAACCTAAAAAAAAGTATTATTATCAGGATTTGTATCGCAAATTTGAGTGTTTGTCGATGCTTCAGAACTGTCAATTGAAATTTGAGAAAAACTATTAAGTCCCGAATTATCAGAAGTTATGAGACTGTCACAGTTATCCCAGCTTGAAAGTGATTCATCAATCGGCTCCCAATTGACAGCAAACAAGTTTTTTGCTTTGTCGGGTGTTTTTGCAAATCCCTTTGGCGTATTTCTCTGTGGCTTTGGCTTATGACTCTTATCATTGTTGTCCTTATTGGATGCCCATGTGTCTGAGCAAGATTCGTAGCTACCGGATATTTTCATTGTTTTATCGGATTCCGTACCATCTATTACATTACAATGTACATTTTTCACAGTAGCCCGATCTTTGGGATCCCTGAGATCGATCAAATCTTGAGATAATAAATTTGCTGGCGACTCATTCAAATTGATGTGTCGAGAGAGTAAAGAATTCATGTCAGGTGGCTTTTTTTTTGTGATTTCTGGATAGTTCCTTTTTATCGGAGGTTTGCACTGTGGCGAATATTCGAATTCAAAATATTTCAAATAGAAGTCCACTGTTATATTGGTCTGAAACTTTTCCAACATTCTCTTTATTGTGAGAATGGGCACTCCATGAGAATTCCTTCGTGCCAATTCGGCAGGCTTCAAAGCCCAAGGGGTTTTTGGTTCAAGTATTTTTATTATATACCCATTGCTTATGCCTGATGCGACGTACGGCTTCATTTCCCAAAGCTCCAAATTTGTATTGTCAATTATTATCGGGCTAACCCCCTCGCTTAAAAATTGGTTAGCTCTACGCTGATTCCACGAATGAGCGTCACTTAGTTTTGCAACATCGTAAACGTATCTACCATTGCTCGTCTTAAAATAATCGTCTGTACTCAGAATATGAGTTATATTACTATTGTTCATAGTCAACTGAATAATGTTTTTTGCCAATGTGCTTTTCCCGCTGCCCGGTAAACCTCTCATAACAATCAATACTCGATATTCATTATTTATGTCTTGTGTGATACGGCTGAGTTCATTATTGAATTTCGATGGATTATATTGATTATATGCAGCCATTTTGTGTTTATTTTAATAAAAATATTAAAGAACGAAGACTTATTCAATTACCTAAAAATTATTGTTTATAAATTGTATGTTTATAAATTCAAATATGAATATAATGTCACATACCTTTTTGTAAACGAAAAGAAAGCAATTCACCATTTGCTGCATAACAGACAATGAAGTCAGCTGTGAAAACAATACTAAGCAAGTCTGGTCTCCATTCTAAAAATCTGAAATACGCATACAAACAAAATTTGATTATAACGATCGCATTAATAGTTCGATATTGCAATAGAATAAAAAATATCTCCTTATGTGTATTTCGGCTAATTGTGTTAATGTGTCTGTATAAAAAAAAAAGGGAAGTAACAACTAAGTAAATCCAATAAATAATGTGATTTTAACTTTCCATTGTATTAATTAAGTCCAATCTCACCTGAACGAACATTTCTAAACTGCACACTAACTTCGCATCTTTTAAAATTGCTTAATTACACACATTATATTTGCGAGCAAGACTATATTTTGAACAAAGAAAGAGATGAAATTTAAAACACAGGCCAACCACCCATTAATTAAGTTTATATTTATCATCGAGATTACCATTAAGTTCAAGTTTAAAATCTTGTTTAAACTTGAACTTAACAATAATCTCAAGAACTTAATAATGGGAGCCAAAGAAAAAATAACGTTTCGAGTTCATCTAAACAATATATGTATAATATCAATTATAAATATAATATAACTCATTATTACTGATAAATAATGAAAAGTGATGAACAAAATGTGAGCATTATCTCAATGAAGCAATAGCTGCAAAAAATACAATATGCGCTTTGTATTATTCAAATGTATGTACATATGTATGTATATAAAATGCGCAGCTGGGATGCACAATAGAAATACATACAATAGAAATAAGAGTGATGATTGTTTATGAAATTCGATGTGTATTTGTATGTACTCGTTGCCACATCCAGATTATGAATATGAAATCAATCATTAAGTGGAAATGCATACATTCCAACTCATGTGTTACATACATACATGTACAAAATTGTACGTGTATATGTATGTATGTACAATTATTATATGTAAGTGTTGCAAAGAAATAAATGCATCATTTATTAACATACATAATACAATTCACCATCTCTAAATGCATATAAAACTTGATAATAAGTAATACAATTTCTAATTATTTCAGCTATAAATGTAAAGAATCGTAATTTTGTTACGTATCAATATTATGATAATGAAATATATCGATCATAATCTGTCTGGCATTTTAAAGAAATAACACTTGCTTTACAAAGTTGATTATATCAACAGAATTCAAAGTGTTAGTAAAGTGACTCATTTAACGGTCTACTGTAGGAGTAATGTACTATGTTATCTTATTCAAATTACGTAATTCGATCCAGTGTAAGTAATTCAAGTTCGTCAGCTACTGAACGAAGTCAATATGTATATTATTTTCGAAGACTTGAAAACGAGATAAAACGCGTGAGTGAAAGGAGACAATTCCGCGATAACAGCCACATTCCGCGCTGATACAACTGGCTACCGTAAATATTTTATGGCCATGAAAGCGTTCGAAAGTATCTAGTGGCAAAAGTAAACCTTGGTATTAAACTTGATTGGGTATATAAAAAGGTATTTTGTGCCTGAGCCCGAGAAATTTAATAACACTTTATTGATTTCTAAAATAGGTAAATAGGTCCGAGGTTTGGGATTTTGGGAAATTTTAAGGAATTAGACTGGGATTAGGCAGGGATGCTGAAAAGGGCACCAGGTACCGGCTCGTCTCTACACATACAAGGTAATACAAATATGTATTAGAAAACTACATACATATGTATGTATGTACATATGAGAAAAAAATTGGGTCACGTCTGGTCACACAACAACAAATCTCGAGCCTCAAACGGCTAGAGATGCATAGTGGTAATATTTTATCATTATCGGGTTATCGGTTATCACTGGTAATCAGACGCAGGGGCGTTCCTAGAGCATTGTGATATTGATAACCTAGACGTATCCTTCTTTTGACATCCTCTCTAATAAAAAAAATTTTTCAAATGGGCAGCAGACGAAATTTTTAAAGAAATATATTTTTTCGCTATTATGTATATTCTAATAAACTATCAAAAAGGTTAACACGGTCAGTGTCTTCGAAAGGTTTATTGAATTATGGCGATGGTGACGCACTGACGATCTAATAAAAGTTACGCACTGACGCTTGTTCACACTGGCAGCACTACAACTGAACTAGTCAACTAGTCGAAGAACACTGGCCGTGTAGTTTTTTTCAAAGAAAATTCTAAATAATAAATTTTTAAATAATTTTAAACTTAAAAACACACTTGAAACATAAAGGGAATATGCGCAGCGGGCGAAAATTTTATATTCAAATAAACGCAATTTTAAACTCTCATACATATGTATGTACATACACTTTTAGACACGAAAAGAAAATACATATGTATATGACCCCTATTGATGCACCACTGCACTGTCTAGACGTTTTCTTCTTCTTTTGACTCTTGATGTACACTTTGTCTTCGTGATCTACATATATACATATGTACATATATTTGCCATCTGGTATTGAAAGAGGTGTATTTCTGTTACTATCCGAATTGTCGTGGTGTTTGTAAACCATTTTGGTCATAAAATGGGGTCCAAAAAACGCATTCATCAAATACATTCGAGTGTGTATACCAATGGACAAAAAAATGGCCCTTCGAAAAGTGTGTGAGCTGATACAAAATCAGGTGTAAACCAAAGAATTCTGTATGAATATTTGACTGGGCGATTGGATATTGTGGTGGCCATTTGGTCTATCGTACATATATGTACATATGTAAGTAATCATGAATTTTTATATACATAAGATCAATAAACAGACAATCTCAATCTTACCCATATACAATAATATCGATTATACCAGTTTCTAGTAGTGTTGAATTTAAAACTTAAACAGCTACAAACGAAAACAACTTTGTATGTATAATATGCAGTTGTTTTTCAATGACCAGTTTTCAATCGATCAATCAGCATCGTCAAACAGTGATTTACGATCAGCAATGCGGGGTACATACATATGTATATCGCATATCATATCTTTTTGTTTTCGATAAACATGGAATGCATTGTTTTTTTTTATTACACATTGTATATAATATTTGGCACTTCTGCCCGTCAGACATTGGACAATATAATCGTGTACAAATCATAAAATATTATTACCAATTATTCGTCAAGTACACATTACAAATTATTTAGTACGCGTTTATTGATTTACCAGTATTGCGTATTACGCATCATTGAAAGTAATGAGTCGTTTTTGTGTATAAATAAACTTTCTTGTATTGAATGTTACAGTATTAGATTTCAACCGTGGTACATACATACATATGTAGATAAGCGCAAGTTATCTGAATGATTGTTGCGACTGAATCGGCATGCAATTGTATCATATTGCCGCGAATATTGTACGTTTGAGGGGGACAGATGTGAAATACAATATATTGCGGGAAAAATATTTCGGTCGACTTGAATGTTGTAAAAAACCTCTTTTATTAATTAATATTGCAAAACTCAATTTCAAGCAACTGCAGATAAGTGCGCACTATCTGAAAGGCTGCTGCGACTGAAAATGGATGTACATAATTCTATTGATTTTCTCGAAAGCCCATATTGCGCATTCGAACGTGATGGATGCGAATACACTAACTCATTTATGACTGCGATAAAATTTAGAGACTTTTTATTTAATTCATAGAATTTCCAAAAAAAAGGCGCCAAAGTTCCAACGAGGATATTTTTCAATTTAATTATCATTGTTTTCGAGTAACCTTTAGAGAAACATATTTTTAATCAGTTACCAGTCGTTTCCCAAAAAAAAAAATTATAGCGTCTGTTTAATAAACTGACGCTATAAAATACGGTAACCGGACAAAAGAGAACAAGACAAAACAGAACGCGACAAAAGAGAACAAGACAAAACAGAACGCGACAAAAGGGAACAGGACAAAAGAGAACAGGACAAAACAGAAAAGCGATAAAGAGAACAGTGACAAAACAGAACAGTGGAAAAATAAAATATTTATTTTTGTCGAATCTATTTATTAATCACATACATATAAAAGAAAATATTATACTGTTAAACTGTTAAACTGTTAAACTGTTCTCTTTATCGCTTCTCTGTTTTGTCCTGTTCTCTTTATCGCTTCTCTGTTTTGTCCTGTTCTCTTTTGTCGCGTTCTGTTTTGTCCTGTTCTCTTTTGTCGCGTTCTGTTTTGTCTTGTTCTCTTTTGTCATGGAACCATAAAATACATACATTATTACCTTAGAGAGTCCCTACACGCTCGTGCTTAGCTGCGCAAACTTGTTCGTGCTAACTTTACGCACACACATATGTATGTACATACATATGATTACTATTGCCTAAATAAAATTGTGAGGAATACATAGGTGAGAAGCATGACCAAAGTGGCAAATATAGTGGACACAGCGAGAAGAGACAGACGGACGCGAAAAATACTGGAACGGTATCCGAGAGGATGTGAAAGAAAACAAGGTAGACCGCGTGGACGATGGGCTGATGAATTGAGAAGAATGTGTAGAGCAGGTGTCGGCAACCTTTTTCTACGTTGGGTATAAATTTCAAAAGGTTGTAACCAAAATTATTGTCATTAAACAATGTTAGCTTCTTAGTTTTGACGAAAATTTCAGTCACATTGAGAAACATGCGTATAATGCACCGCAGCCAAAAATTTTCTTCATATAAACGTGTTTTCCGTGTATATTTTTAATGGATTTTATTGTGATAGAGACCGCTTCAAAGACATGGGATATGATCAAGCTTGAACATTGAACTTCACCTTGCCGCATACCTATTGCTTTCGAACTTTTATAAAATTTCATTATCATCATCATTTTCAGCCGTTCACCATCCGCTGTTGGACGAAGGCCTCTCCAATCCTCTTCCATTCCTGTCTGTCTGTCTGTCTTGAGCAATCGACATCCACTCGACTCCACACATTCTTCTCAATTCATCAGCCCATCGTCCACTCGGTCTACCTTTCTTTCTTTCACATTTTTTCGGATACCATTCCAGTATTTATCGCGTCCATCTGCCATCCATTCTTCTCGCTATGTGTCCACTTGAACTTTTTCACACGTTCCGCCATATCTGCCACTTCGGTCATACTTGTTACCCATGCATTCCTTTTACGATCTATAATAAATTGTTTAAATTTCAAAAATTTCAAGTGGGTCACTTGAAATTGTCAAATGGGTCTCTTGGTGACCCACGAGTAGGGATCCCAATCGAATATTCGAATTATTCGTCTGATTTTTCAGCATTCGATATTCGAATAATTCATCAACTATTCGAATATTATTCGTGTATATATGTATATATTATGCAAAAAAGTTATTTTTTTAAAAGACTTCATAAACAAGTTATATTTCGCGATCTTACAATACATCTTATTTTTATAGGCTCGGTCGTTTTTGGAATTTGGAGGGGGACCCTTTGTTCATAATTCTGAACATTTTTAGCAGTTGGGTTATTCCATATGAAATATTTGTAGCTGCCTTTGGCCGGTTAGACATAACAATACATAAGTTACTCTTTCAATCACTTGAAAATTTCTACCTCTGTTGTTTTTCGACCTACATATGTATGTATTTGCATCTCGTTTTGTTACATGTATAGCTGAGAGTTCTGTTTTACCCTTGTGCGTATTTTTTTTTTTTGTATTCGAAGAATGAAACTAAAATGTACACGGCAGAAATCCAATACAATTTGAACATGATGAATGTACCTATAGGCACAGTATTTAACATCATGCATGTGCAAGTATGTATATTCCTCGATTGAATGCCACTTGCCGATTCTCAGAATTATATCATTTGCAATTGAACTGATGGAAAAAATACTAGTTTCAGAAAGCACTAACTCTACTGACTCTGACATAGAAGAAATTAACACTAACAATTTAGAAACAATTATGGAACAAGAATTGATGAAAACCATTTCAGAAATTACAGAAAAACTGAGTTCCATAAAAAAAAATTCGGGTGTGGCCAACCCATGACTTTATCCGTATATTTGAGGAATACAAAGAGTCACGAAATTAATTTTTTAATGTTGAGTGCGCCGCGCGTATGTAAAATACGATCTTCGGCATATATTCAACTACCACTTCCGGTCGGCGGATTTTGATCAAAACCTTATCAACTCTTAATTTTAATATGAAAATTATAAATATAAATTTTCGACAAGATCGCCGGAGCAGTTTCAGAAATATTCTGTGGTAAATTTTTCGACAAAAAAAACCTACTTCCGGTTGACTGATTTTAATAATTTATTTTTTCCTAAATAGCAATTTCTCTCAGGATTACAACATTACAATATTGTGACGATACTACATATTTAAAAGGCCGAAAAAAATAAAAAACAACAAATCGTTCAAGAGTAAACTGCCACTTTCGCTCGTCAGAAGTTGACTAAAATCACAGTATCTCTTACGGCTAACGTGAAAACTATAGATATGAAATTTCGACAAAATTCCCGGAGCCGTTTCGGAAATATTCTGTGGTAAAAGAAAAAAACCCTACTTCCGGTTGACTGATGTTGACCAAATTCCTTATGGCTCTTACAACTTACGTGCAAATAATAAATATGAAATTTCAGCTTGATAGACTTGATAGTTTCGGAGAAAACACACATACAGACACACACACGCATAAGTACACATACACACAGGCATACACATTTTTTAGAAATCATGAAAACGTGATCAGGGGATGATACTCGATACAAATCAGTCAAAATCTCGAGGTCGAATTTTCGCACGATCACAAATTTGAAAAATTTGAAAAAAAAACAAACAGCCTAGATATCCTACACCGTGCCCTATTAACAATTAAGCTGACATCAACAGCGTGTGAACGAGTATTTTCGATTGCAGGGTGGACAAAAACAAAAATTAGAAATAAACTTAAGGATGAAACATTCAACGCATTATTATTTCTGAAATATTATTTTTTAAAATTAAATTAAGATTTTTCCATTTCTAATTGCAATTTTCTATTTTATGTGTGTGTATTTTAGTTTTATGTTTTTTTAATATTCTCAATAAATTTTCTTAAAATTATGTTTTATTAATTTTAATATATTACATATATAAAAATAATGTAATTGTTGCTTTGTACATATGTAATTACTTTTTTTTTAATTTTCGAATATATTCGAATAGCTCTTGATTTACTATTCGATATTCGAATAGTTGAAGTCGACGAATATTTGGGATCCCTACCCACTAGTCATAGGTTGCCGACGCCTGGTGTAGAGTCTAGTGAATCCAGACTGCTCAAGACAGACGGGAATGAAAGAGGATCGGATGGGCCTTCATCCAGCAGTAGATGTTGAACGGCTGACGATGATGATGAAATAAAACTGTTTCTACACGCTTACTTCGAACCAAGCACGAGCGTGTAGGGCCGCCTTAAAAAAAAAAAAATTAGACAACCTTCCAAGGAAAGTACCACTTCCGGTTGACGAAAATTTTTAAAAGTCTTATAGATTGTAATGGCCGACAAAAAACCTATAAATAGGAAGTTTCGGTGTAATAGGATGAACGGTTTTTGAGTTATAGCGATTCTACACACATCCGCCTTAACCCTAAACACACGACATACATTTTCCAGAAATCACAAAAACGCGATCGGGGCACGATACCCGACACAAATCAGTCAAAATCTCAAGGTCGAATTTTCGCACGATCACAATACTTGATCCGATTGGAACAAAGTAAAAAAATATTGCACCCAAACTTTGCGTTACAAAATGCCGTTCGAGCTAATAAACATCAACCAATTAATCAAAATACAACATGGAGCGTATACACACACAGAAAAATACATAACATAATCAAAAATGATTGACCGAAGAGTAAAAGTCAAAGAAAGTGACAAAAATGTTTTTTACCTTGTGATGTTTGAATAATTGCGGGAAGCATCGCAGACGAATAAAGTGCGCATGCGCAACCTTGAGCTTCTGCGAGGAAAAGGGTAGATGGACGACTGCGAATATGTTTTTTGGCGATTATTGGAATAATCAAGGGATGATTGTGGCTCCAATTGTGTAATGGGTAGAGAGGCTGTGTGGTCAACAGCCGATAAGAGCTCAGAGAGAACTGCGTCTTACCGCGAAACTGTCAGTCGATACACAAAAACACACGTGGCCCTATCAACGCGAAACACGACCTAATGCTCATGCCCACCGATAAACGTACATTTACGTAACACCACTGGCAATAAAATCAATACTTCCCTTTGTTTGGTTCGCAGGTGGATTACATATTTTGTGATGTCTCGTGCAATATGCATCCGCTGCGTTTCCCATGTTCTAAATATAACTATAAAATCAATATCTTGTTTCGTTTCTTATTATTTATGCATTCCGTTGCAGCTTGACTGTTATTTTTTTGTAGTCTGGTGATGGTTGTATGTTTGCTGTTCAAAGTGTTGTTTCAATGACTTGGTCAAATTACTTTAAAAACATCAAGGGTTGTTTGATGTATGTACATATACATAAGTCGCCTTGAGGAGAAACACCTCCACATCCTTTCTCCCAAAACCCTCGCATGAGGCCCCCCCCCAAGGAATATAATCTGTTGACATTTCTGTTGGGGACATACAGCTGTTCAGCAAGGCCGGTACAATCAAACTTGCTTGTTTGATATAAATAATATACTGGTTTTATCGATTTTGTTAAAATTCAAATTGACTTTTTGCAATCCAAAATAGACACAGGCAACGCCAGGTACTCCTGCTTGATCAGGAATAGGCTACCGAAATTTTTCAAGTCGAACAATTTTCCGCAAGAGCTAAAATTAAAATTTAAAAAAAAAAAAATACGACTAAAGCATCATTTTGTTAAAATATTATTTTTCAACAAAATTTTATTGTTTTTAAGGGCGACTAAAACTAATAAGGGAGCTACTTTTCAAATGAGTGGCCAGTTACACGTTGCTCAGCCCTGAGCTAGTCTATGAATAATAAATATACAATACGTTTTTATTGATTTTGGAACACCCTCGAAGATCATAGTTTTAATGTTAGCCAAGTGCGTAATTGTTTTTAGATGTGACTGTTTTCCTATAGTCAACTAGTTTGCCCGATTAATCATCTTAAAAATTTCTAGATTCGTTTAAAAACGACGTTTAAGTATCTAAAGGTTTGGTTTCGCGAGTGGCCACGGCCTTTTTCCAGGCATCTGTCAAATTCTATACGAAAAAAAACCACAGGCTAGCCGTTTCCCCGCACCCTACTACATAGACGGCCTACCTCGTTTTAATAACGGGGTATTATTAATGAAAAAAAAAAAACAGATAATTTATTATTGTTGACGACACGGCGAGTCGGTGGCTTTAGCGTTTTGCAATTGTGAATAAGCGCCAACGCAATCGGCCTGGTTTTTTTTTGTATAGAATTTGACAGATGGATGGAAAATTCCATACAAAAAAACCAGTTGCCGTTGGCGTCAGTCAGCCCGACGCACTCGCGAAATCAACCCTTTAAAATTGCAAAAATATTGTCAAATTCCAAGTGACTATTTTATACTAGATGAAAAATATTGTTTTACTGAACATTTCAAATGAAATAGTAAGCAAAGTCGAATTAAATTAAATTCTTGCCAAAATATTTTAAAGTGGGTGACAATGGTCGCCATTTGAAGTGCTGAAACCAATTGAGGTTAGATATCTGTCAGTTGGTTTTGGTGCGGTTTGACAGATACCAAAATGGCGAGCGGAATATTTGCATTTCGGCGTTTGCAGGGTGTAACACCATCTCTGTCTCGTTCCATATCCTTGTCAGCTGTTCAAGATGGAAAGCACAACTTCCGCAAGTTCGTGTTGCACAAACGCGGCCCCAGACTCTTCAAACAATCTCTGGAAAGGGGAGAAAAGTTGGCGAACTACGGCCCTGGCCCAAAGGGACCCATCTTGCCGTGGATGTGTAAGCTGGATGGCTCCAAGGTGTTTGTGCCAGAAATGATTCCCGAGTTGATAGTCCCCGACCTGACCGACTGCCAACTACGTCCATACGTTTCCTATCGCGCACCAGACGTCATCCAATCCCAATTCACACCCGAAGAGCTGTTCAATGCAGTGTACAGGAAAAAAATCGTTGCAGACTTCCAAGCAGACAAATTAGGACCCGAAGGTGAACCATTGGAGCCATCCAAACAAAAAAAACTATCGGTGGAAGAGGCCAAACTATCTGCAAGGAAAACTGGATCTGACATTTTCTAACACATAATATATCAGTTTCCATTTGTAATTTAGTAATAAATATGTATATACGATTTCGTTACGATTAGTTATGTAGAATTCTCATTTACAATAAAAAAAAAAAACATTTTAAAATTACTTTATTTGAATGTCTTAATAATAAATAAACAATACACGACTAATCACTATCGGTCAATAGTGCTTCGACTTCATTTTTAATCTCATTTTCGTCGAGCACCGTGTCCAGTAAACCCCTAGATTCCAAATATTTGCCGTATTCCTTAGGCATCTTCATAAACTTCTTAATCTTTCCACGCAACTGTCTCCACGTCTCTTGATAATAGTTCCGGCGATCTCTCTCCATAGCTTTGTAGTCATTTCCATACTTGTCTAAAAGGTAAACTATAAAGTCTAAATGCGACTTGGGCAATCTGCAATTTTGAAACAACAAATTAAAATCAATTCAAAAATACTTTCAGTATCAAAACACCCGTTCCTAATACCTCAAACTAGATTCTCTCGGTGCTTTGGCTTCCGCTTCTAGTTCGCGAACTACGCTCACTTTATGCGGAAGCGATGGGGTCGTGCTGATTTCTTCCGTCACTGTGAATTCGCCATTCTTCAAAGCAATTGCGACAACTTTATCTGTCTGCATCTGCTTGTAGCTTGGAATTTTTAAGGCTTCGTTGGGATCGTACGCCAAGCCCATATCCCGGAGGTTAGATCTTGCAGATATTTGATTGTTCCACGCACGTCTGATGGGAATACTGGAATAAAACACATCGCAATTTAGGTCGAGGTTCAACAACGGAATTGTTAGCCGGAAAGTAGGGTTATGTGCAAAAAAGTTTAGAGCAGACAGAAACGGTTTGGATCTTACCAATTAATGTCTCCTACATTTTCAAGTCGATTGCGAAGTCTCTTCCTGTTGATACAAGTGTTGAAAGACTTCTTTTTTTTCTGTCTGCGGACTTTCGTCATTTTCTAAAGAGTTTGTATACCAGTGACAAACCACGTGCCAAGCAAAAGTGACAGCTAGGAGTTGGCCGTAACAAATTATTTTCTGACCAAAGCTTTTCACCTGATAGTTTTTTTTTCTTTTCAATCAATCTTATCTTTAATTACTTCAATCAATTTTAATATATATTATTATTAATATAAATTTTAATACATATATGTATTAATATTCATTTTAAGAATTCATACCTGAAACTTGCTATGTGATATAAATTTTCAATAGCTCACCTAGATGACACTGATTCTTCATTTATGAGTTTTTGATAATAAATATCAATGCGTTGTTGCCTTTCCAATCAAGGGTTCTTAACCTTATGCGATCATTTCAGGGGTAGATTCCGGGGGGGCAGCTTTGGCATATATTTTTTTTAATTAAAAATTACACCACATCCAAAAACAGTTAAAATGTCCCACTTATACAATCAAAGGATTACAGAAGGAATGGAAGAGGATTGGAGAGGCCTTCCTCCAGCAGTGGATGGTGAACGTTTGAAAATGATGATGCTGATGAATTTATCAAAAGTGCGTTTTTTAACTAAAAATTTCGCCTGCGGGTTTTATAAGTAGATCGTATTTTTTATGACTTTGTACTTATACAGATTAAATAATTATGCAGACTTTAAAAAGACTTACTTACTAACTATACTTGACAGTCTCTCTACCTATACATATGTATATGTATAAATGTATATATGTATGTACATATAATTTACGGAATATTTGTAATTAGAAAAATGGCTTGGATCCGCCACTGGCTCATTTTCTCCCTTGGGAGTGAACACAATGTTCTTTCCTCCTCCCCCCTCTCATATCCTTAATTCATTGAATCAATCAAGGAATAATTAAAATAATAACTGATTTTTCATCACCAATTATATTCAGAAATAAAAATACATCAAGATATTTAAAATATGTCCAAACTGTCGTCCAAAATATTCCTAGCTTTTATTTTATTTTAATACTAATTTTTTTAAATCCACATCCGCAAGGATAGGTCCTAGCAAATGGAATTATTAGACTGAAAGTGCTTTATTTGTCAAATCTGGATAGGCAACTAGCACCGAGATTCATCATGGTTCTGATTTGAAAATTGTTCCATCATCCATGGAATCCAAATTAAAACTGATAGGGTTTCACTCTTCACTTTTAAAATCAGGTTGAAAATAATCGTCAAAGGACTATTAGATTTTTCAAATCCTCAAAATATCGCTTTGAATCCAATTTGGAAGCGTACCTAACGAGTTATTGCAATTTTTTTGAGAAATACCTCATTCCTCCCTTGCGGAGCTTTCATTTCGCCCTGGGGAGGAAAACACCATTGGTTAAAAGCCCCTGACCTAAATGGAATAATATAAATCTAAAAATGAATAAAACAAAAATATTTTGCAGTCATTGTAATGATGCCGAACTTTCTCGGTTACGCATCATTGTACATGTATGTAGGTAACGGACCAATAGATAATTAATTATTTTGTGAATATACATACTATTGCTGCTCGCTTATCGGATAAGAAAAAGTGCGACAAAGAAAATTCATAGAAAAGATGCACTACTTACTCTGTACAACGAGTTAAACGATCGGAATGCTAAGGTGTCTATTTTCTTCTTGGGGTCAACTGTTGTGTCTGGGCACCTAATAATTCCAATCATTAACTCGTATAGAAAAGTGAACATTTTCCGCGAATTTTCTTAGTTAAGAGAATTAATTAATATTATTTATGCATATACCAATATACATATGTATGTATTTTCGTAAATCTAAGTATGTACCTATATATATTGGTGGGAGCGTTCCGCTGCTACCCGTACTGCGAGTGTATGTGTACGTGCCGTGAGGGTATACGAGCGTTCCGCGACTACCCAGGGAGCCGGCCAGCCAGCCAGGGACGCAGACCCTTGCACTACAATTTATAGTAATAATTCATATTTGTATTTGAAAGTATAATTTTTACTTTTTATATACTACAAAAATATAAATACATATTATGCACCTACATAGATAAAATATTTTTTTCCTTGAAAAGTGCAAAATATGCAAAATTTAAAAACTATATTACATACGTCAAGCTAGATTTTCATTTAAAAACTATAGTTGGCCTAAAACCAAAAGAGATACCTATGTATGTACATCAATCAGAAAGACTTTTTTTTATTATTCATAAAGCTACACGTGTATGATAATCCTTTTTTCATACTACATATGTACATATCTACATACATACATATGTACATATGTAGTATACGTTAGATTTTTAAATTGAAAAATATTTAGCTTTCACACTCACCCTGTGTAACTTCAAATTCAAATATTAAATTAACGTTCTAAAAAGCACACATTATAATATTACTAGAATATTGCCCATCGACGATCGACAGGTATTTATTATTGACATGCCAACAATATCGGGAACTACTGTATGAGCTACTCCCGAAAACAAATTCCAATATAACTTCTGACAGACATCTTTTTATTTTATTACAGACGTTAATGTACAGCAGTGGTTCTTAAATAGTGAAAATGAAAACTAAAACGAAAAAACCGCGAAATAGTGGAGGCGTCAATAAGGTTGATGAATTGATTGCCGTACAGTTAAAACCACATACTATAGCAGAGTCTCTAATTTTACCTGCATGTTGTGAAATTGTAAAAATTATGTTTGGTGATGAAGACAAAAAAATAAATTATGAAAATTTCTCGTTCAGACGATACAATAAAAAATAGAATTGTAAATATGTCGGGTGATATTGAGAAAACAGTTATCGATAAACTTTCCAAACGACATTTTGCTTTACAAGTCGACGAATCTACTGACATTAGCGGCAAGGCACATATGTATACTAGGATTCGTTCGTTTCATAAATGAAAACAAAATAGTGAATCAATATCTATGCTGCAAAGAACTTACCGAGCGTACGACAGGACAAGATGTTTAAGATTCTATTTCTTCATATTTAGAACAATTTAAAATATCATGGGAGTTATTGTGTAGGAATTTGTACGGATGGTGCTCCGTCAATGGTAGGCTCATTTAAAGGATTTGTTACCCTCGCAAAGACAAGAAACCCTAATATTATATCTACACACTGTTTTCTACACAGAAAATCACTAGTTTCGAAAACATTACCAGCAGCACTAAATATGGTTAATTTCATCAAATCGAGACCTTTAAAAACACGCATTTTTAAAAAACTTTACATTTCTATGGAAGCTAAGTACGAATGTTTGCTTTTTCACACTGAAGTGAGGTGGTTATCTAGAGGTAAAGTTTTATGCCAATTCATGGGACTTAAGAATGAATTGATCTTTTTCCAAAAAGAAGGTATGGATGATTTTGTAAAATGTCTTCAGAATGATGATTGGTGTGCTAAAATGGCATATTTAGCAGATATTTTTAATTACTTAAATAACGTTAACACAAGCATTCAAAGGAAAAATGAAAAATTTTGACATCCACTGACAAATTGACAGGATTTCGGAAAAAAATAACTTTTTGGAAAAATCGAATAATAGGGAAAAATAAAGTAGATATGTTTCCTTCACTTAACGAAAACATTGCCGAGGGAATTATTTCCGCTATAACAGAACATTTAACTTTATTGGAAAAAAAGATTGCATATTACTTTCCTTCCTTAAATATAGAAAATTATGACTGGATACGAAATCCATTTGCTACGATTGATACATCGAGTTGTGAATTTTCGTACCAAGAAGAAGAAGAATTGGTCACCTTGTCAACGGATCGTACCCTAAAAATTAAATTTTCTGAAATAACTATGGAGGAATTTTGGATTTCTGTCCAGGACGAATATCCAGCTCTCTACACGAGGACACTGAAAATCTTGTTACAGTTTTCAACATCATATTTTTGTTGCCTCGGTTTCTCAACAATAACTAATATAAAAACTAAAAAAACGAGAAAGACTTACGAATTTAGACGAAGAATTGAGGGTAGCTACATATGTACGTACATATCTATATCAAATATTCGACCTAATTTTTCTGAAATCTGCAAAATCCAACAAGCTTCAGGTATCACATTAATTGATTTTCACATCAAATAAATTCCATTTTGTTAAGAGTAATTTAAGTTACAGTTTTTCTATATACCTATGTACCTATATATCTTTTCTTTAATTATTTTTTTCTTTAACTGCTATGTAATCTGTTTAATTTGTAATAAAGGTAATATCCGCATATTTTTCTTTGTTTTCTGACCGTTTGATTTTGGTGCACCGCAATTTTTTCTTATGATCAAAAGTGCACCGTGACTTCGAACCACTGATGTATGTATGTATAGTATCCGTAAAATCATAATATTCCACCCGCATCTCTCATATTGAATTTCAATTACGTTCTCTGAAACAGCGAACGTACAAGTTTAAAATGTATTCTCAGTGTAAGCTAACTACAAACTCAAAAACACAACACTGACGAAGATATTCGATCGCTTTTCGCTTTCGAGCGAGAGTTTGACGAGCGCAGTTCAACTTCCGCGTGCAGTTTAAAACTGCGGTTCAAAGTTAACTTTAATGCGAACGCCCCGACCAGACCGAGTCAGTGCCGTAGAGACTTGCGTAGAGAGCAGACGTCTACGGTTTGGCGTAGGTTTGAGCTTTCGTGAAACTTTGACAAAGTTGAAATGACAATACGATTGAAAAAAATGCCTAAATTAAAATAATATATTTAAAGTCACATACATATACTAAAAATAATTTGTGAAAAGTGGCCCAGTTTAAAAATCATCCCTTCCTCTTCCCGTCCTTCTTAGTCCCCCCCAACTACACAGTGATTAAATAAGTTTTAAATTCAGCAGTGGTAAGATTTTGATTTAATTGAATTTTATTTTATTTTAATTTTTGTTCCATAATATTGTATGCTCTCATAACTCAAATGAAAAGTACATACGAAACAGTTATTCTAAAAATTAGTTCTATCGATTCAAATGATATTTCTCCTACTACTTACTACACTTACATATACTTACATTATAATGTTAACTTAAATAATATTTGAGTGCACGGCCGCTATCGTACTTTAATTTATCGTTTTACGCGAAGCATAATTCTTGCTAATTTGATTTAAATTCAATTTATAACGTAAAATGAATCGGTAAATCTTTCAACCTGAAAACAAGAGCACCTGCAATTACGGTATGATTAAAAATTAATCTATAAAGTATGACGGTATAAATTCGATGAAAATACAGGTATTTTGAAAATTTATCGCGAAATATTAATTAATACCCTTCTCATAAAATTCACGGGAAATTTTATCGCCATCCTGAATACACGAACATTATCTGATGTGACACGACTTTTTGTTTAGTTAATCGTATTCAGCAAAATGTATTAAAATTCCCCATTTTCATATGCTAATATACTTTTTTTTGTTATTTATACTACGTATGAATGAGTACCTGTATGAAAGAAAAATGAATTAATCCGGGTATTAATTAATAAAGTATCGGTGTAATTTAGGAGTTTACATATCATAAAATTCGTAAAACCGATTTAAGGGTAGTATGTATGTATGTATGTATGCACATAAAATGTGCATAAATTTGAATAATTTTACATACAAACTCGCATGTAGTAAATCATAATAATTAGCAACACAAAGTGAAATATAAATAATCATAAGGTTTATGAAATTAGGCCGCCTTGTATGATACACTTGTAACATAAACCGCTTGTCATGCGATAGGCAATTTTAATACAATTAATTATAACGTTGTACATATATGTACATACATACATATATACGCAGTGAATATATGCAATCTTGTGTTTTTTCACCTACGATGAATATTAACTCGTAATTTATGCAAAATATTCACAAAAGTTTGAAAAGGTATACCTTATTCATGAAAATAAATTGTTTACGTATACTAACTAACCACTTTTGAGGGGATTATTTCCATGCGTTTTTCTTTGAGGATTTTCTTTGAAAACGATATATGTATGTACATATATGCATGTTTATTTGGTCGATGTTATTTCTTCCTTTCTTGTATATTTCTGGAACAGATATTTTTGTACACGTTGTGTATTAACGTGTGTGATTTTATTTTGTTCAACACAAACGATAAGGTGGGCCCCGTTTGAATAGAATGGCCATTTTCAGCGTGCAAAGTGATTTTCGATAATTTTTACGAAAACAAATGTAGCGTGAACGGACGCCTCAACAATATGAGATAACTTATATTTAATTAAACTATACGCATACACGGTGTTTCAAAAGTATCCTTTGTATTTTTCTTTGTCCGATTAATTTAATATACATACATACATATATTGTTGGATTTCTTTTTCATACTACATTTATTAAATTATTCAAATCTAAGCTTAAATTAAAGGTACTACTATATTCGAATTATTTTTCCTAATAAATAGTAGATACTCAGATATTTCGTCGTTTTCCACCAATACGATTTTATATCAAAAGTAAATGTTCATTCAAACCATTCCGAATCAATGCTTTCTATTGTGAAATTTTTACAGTTAATCGTTTCGAGGGTTCTTTTTTAGTAGCAAATTAAATTCACTTGCCATCCTTCAAGTTTGATTAGCTCTTAAGTAAATTGATTTTGTATTTTATATTAGTCACTTAAACTTAGAATCGAGTTTTCCAATACAAATATTGCAGTAGCCTTTCAATTGCTATATAAACTCTTTACTTCGAATAAATCTAATTTATTTACTGTCCATTTCCCATACGTTAAATTCAATTCATTACCTTTTCGAGCTCGACGACCATTTCGATCTCGATTTTCATCTAATTTTATTCATAAATTTGAGAGTCAACTGTAACATCCACACGCTCCGCTCATAAAAGGTATGCGAAATTGCCATTGCTCGAAGCTTTCGCAGTAGTACCAGACGCGGATCACTTTTATTATTAATAACACAGAATAATATTTACGCACTTTATATAAGCGAGGAGATAACGGCGAGATTATTCGGAAAGCTCGCCGCGCACAATACAATAATAAGGGTGGGCCGGAAGTGGCTTATGAGACAATAATGTCACACTTGGGCGAGTGGTTTGGCTCGAGCCGACGAAACTTTTCAAACTGGGCTTTTCATAAGGCTCGTCGCCAGAAAAGCCTTTGAAAAATTGTCATTTTACACGGTGAAAAAAAGCCCCGACTACCACTACCACTTCGTAGAAAAATTCAACATTAAACGAAATGAAACTCTCAATTCAACTCTCATTGACACCATTGTGTGCCATTGCGGCACTCGTTCTCCAGTATCGGAACAATGCTCTGCATTAACTTAACAAAAGTTTACTAAACTATTAATTGGGGATTTCCCAAGACCGAACTATTCTCAATTAGTGAGTGGAGGGGTAAGAGTATCTAGAATTTTCTTTGTCGCCTCCAAAGATATAATGCCGACAGAGGTAGACCGCAATGACAATTACGACCTGTATCAGAGTGGGTAGCAAGTGTTGTAAGGTAGCTGTAATCTAATAATAAAGTTTCGCAAACTCAAGTTATCGGTTTGATATTGTCGTCGTCGAACAATACCCCATAATAGTTGAACGGAAGCCACGTCGTAAATATGTATACAGTGTCAAATTTTGCGAAAGCTCTGTCGACCGGAAGCCGGAGCTTTCGCAAGCTCGATCGTTTCTCTTCATTAGCGAGAGGATCGTTACCGTTTGAATCGAAGCTGAGTTTCGATTCTATAGATTTCAATTTACAAACGGGACGTGCAAAATGTTGACCCGCACGGGTCATTGGGTCGAGTCATTCAGCTCATAAAGTAATCCTTTTAAAATTAAGCCCTTTTTATTGATTTGAAGTCGCAAAACAAATAGTGTACTATTCAAAACAGCGGTCGTCAACCGGTGGTGTTGCACATTTTTCATAATCATCATCAGCCACTCCAATCCTCTTCTATTCCTCTGTATCTTGAGCAATCTGCATCCACTTGACTCCACACATTCTTCTCAATTCATCAGCCCATCCACCACTCGGTCTACCTTGCTTTCTTTCACATCCTCTCGGATACCATTGTAGTATTTCTCGCGTCCTTCTGCCACCCATTCTTCTCGCTACGTGTTCAGCTCATTTCCACTTCAACTTTTTCACACGTTCTGCTATATCTGCCACTTCTTACCCATGTATTCCGCTTACGATCTCTTCTTGTTATAACCAAGCGTACATCTTTTCATGTTTCTCTGTGTGCACTGGATCTTACGTAGATTCTTGAATTTAGCATCCAAGTTTCACATCCATACGTCATAACTGCCAGTTTTCATAATGAATAATGAATAGATCGTTTATTTATTATAATTTTTCTATCATTATAAGGTGATATCTAACTTTTTGCAAATAACTTGGAGTGCAAATACAAGTGTAATTACCATTTCATATTAATTTAAAATGTTACTTTTATGGAAAAATTCATGGTAGTGGTCGGCGGGATTCGAGATTTTGAGTTTAGTGGTCCGTGAGGTCCGAAAGGTTGGCGACCGCTGATTTAAAATATAAAGGGTTCTATTTAAAATTATAATAATATGTATGTATATTCAAACAGAGCTATTTCCGAGCGAGAGGTCATTCGGATAGAAAAAATAACCATAGATATTAACAACGCCTAGGGTAGGCATTTGACGAGACAAGATTTTTTCTCCGAATGATCTATTTTTATCAGAAATTATGTATCAAAAGATTTTTTACAATAATAATCAAAATACCCACCCATACCCAACCAATTATGTATATTTGAAATTATACTTAATCGTAATTATAGCTCGCGGCGGTTCTAATTTTATTTGAGTTTTCTCTGGAGTCCACATTTGAATCATTAAGAAGCGCTGTATTTTGTCCCTGGAAGATAAACAATAGACATTTCTCACAGCTACCCGCATTACTAACTGTATCTATAGGTACAATGCGAATACGTTTCATCTTAAAATTTGTGATTATAAATATAATTTGGTATAAAATTGCAATTGCCGTAAAAACTAAAGTATTTACGACACCCGATAAAGCGGAACGAGTCATTAAAATACGAGACTCGACACTCCAAATTCGGGAAGATTGGTCAACCTAATTCAATTTAGAGGAATGCGGTGAAATTCCAGACTTGACGTTTTTCTTTAAATTACATACTACTCCTAACAACAGAAACTTAATTTTCACTAAATGGTCACTTACATACATTGGACATTATTATATCGTATTACCTCTTTCTCTAGTATCATAGATATTATTTAATATTGTCTGGTTTTAACGTAAAAATACGAAATTGATATAATGGAGCTTGTGATTAATTTCACTCATGATATTATATGTATCAAGATTAGTGGATAAAAGTTATTTTAATTTGCAGATAATAGTATGTATTATACTTATACACATTTTTTGGCAAAATCTGACTCTCCGCAGTTTTACCCCGAAACTATGTATGTACATACATATCTATTCATTTCCTATATTCCTGAAATTTTCCTGAAATCCTGAAGGTCTCTCCAATCCTCTTCCATTCCTGTCTGTTTAAAGCAATCTGCATCCACTTGACTCCACACATTCCTCTCAATTCATCAGCCCATCTTCCACTCGGTCTACCTTGCTTTCTTTCACATCCTCTCGGATACCATTCCAGTATTTCTCGCGTCCATCTGCCATCCATTCTTCTCGCTATGTGTCCAACCCAATGCCACTTCAACTTTTTCACACGTTCTGCTATATCTGCCACTTTGGTCATACTTCTTACCAATGTATTCCTCTTACGATCTATTCGTGTTATATCAAGCATACATCTTTCTATGCTTCTCTGTGTGCACTGGATCTTAGGTGGCATCCTTGAATTTAGCATCCACGTTTCACATCCACACGTCATAACTGGCGGTACGGTACGCATTGGTCGTATGCCTCGACAGGGATTATAATCCATCATTACAGAATAACAATGATTCTGATTATCACATCACTGTTACCAAGTCAATTACCAATCACACAAAATCACACGGGCGGTGTTTTTGATCCGTTATTGGGTGTAAACAAGCGCCAGTGCAGCACTTTTATTGCGTCGTGGGTGCGTTTTCATTGCTGCAATTCAATAAACTGACCCTGTAAGTACAATATAATATGACGTACCCTAACCTAGCCTGCGTTATTCTCCTCTTCTGCAAGGGTCTCAACTAGGGATCCCAAATATTCGTCGACTTCAACTATTCGAATATCGAATAGTAAATCAAGAGCTATTCGAATATTCGAATATATGCGAAAATTAAAAAAAAGGTGATTACATATGTACAAAGCATCAATTACATTATTTTTTATACATATACATATGTAATATGTATATTAAAATTAATAAAACATAATTTTAAGAAAAATTATTAAGAATATTAAAAGAACATAAAATAGAAAATTGCAATTGGAAATGGAAAAATCTTAATTTAATTCTAATTTAATCTAATTTTTCTAATTTTTAATTTTCTAATTTTTTTTTTTGTCCACCCTGCAGTCAAAAATACTCGTTCACACGCTGTTAATGTCGGTTTTATTGTTAATAGGGCACGGTATAGGATATCCAGGCTGTTTTTTTTTTTTTTAATTTTTTGAAATCTTCTTTATATTGTGTATGGATATTTTTTTTTTTTATGGAACTCGGTTATTCTCTAATTTTTTAAATGGTTTTCATCAATTCCTGTTCCATAATTGTTTCTAAATATTGTTAGTGTTAATTTCTTCTGTCAGTAGATTCAGTAGAGTTAGTGCTTTCTGAAACTAGTATTTTTTCCATCAGTTCAATTGCAAATGATATAATTTCAGATTTTGAAGCATATTTAAAAATTTCGTCTGATTTTGGAATAATTCATGTATTTAGGTAAATTAGTAATGTTAATACCGTCTTATTACGTCTTTCATTCATTCTGTTTTCTAAAATTTGTGAAAACTTTTTGCTTGTTTGAGACCCCTATTTCTTTTAACTTCTTAAATAAAAATTTATAAACTCCTTCTGCTGTTATTATTTTGCTTAATTATTTGATTGAGGTTTCAACGGGAGTTAAAACATCTCAGCTATACATGTAACAAAACGAGATGCAAATAAGTCGAACAACAAGAGAGGTAGAAATTTTCAAGTGATTGAAAGAGTGAAGACTTATGTACATATGTACATACATGTACGTCCATACTCCATACTGCTCAAAGGGTTAAAATACATTTGTGTATACGAATATCATATAAATTTACATGTATTGTAAGATCGCGAAATATAACTTGTTTATGAAATCTTTTAAAAAAATCTTACTCAAACAACTGGCAGTATGCATTGGTCGTAGGTGTGCTTTATTTTTTAAGCATAGCGGAATGTTGTATTTTAAAACTATGTTCATTCTCCCTAAAGCACTCCATCCTAGTGTTTCATTCTTCGTTTTATTTCTTAACTTGCAGATAACATCAAGTGAAATAAAAAAAAAAATCTCCAATAATATCACCACAATCAATCGGACGAACCAAGTTCCACAGTGCCGATGTGTCCTAAAAGTGCTAGTGAGTGTTAAAGCGCATTGATGAGCGGCACCACTTTGGCCGTACCACGGTCTGATGTCAGTGAAGAAAAGTGTCTCGAAATGCACCCAAGTCGATACCGAACTGGTGGCAGTTTCGTCCTCGTTCGACATGGGTGGCGAAGCCCCACGAGCGGGGGCTTCGCGCCCCATTGGGGCTCGGCCCCCCAGACACGGCCGCCGTCTACGAAGAACCTTCAGCGATGGCCATTCGAGGAACACCAGCGAGGAGTACCTCCTGGATAGCTGCACCCTGGACAGCTCCTTCGGCCTGGACGACACCAGAGACTGCTCCTACAGACCCCAATACTCAGAGGAACGCCTCATACCAGACAATTTCTACCCACAAAGGCAAGAGTTGGTCTGCAGCTGTCCTCACAACTACTACTACACGAGCACTCTGCCCAGAGACAGAAGGAGCGATACGTTCTACTCGAGCGAGCAGAATATACCGGGCAGGATCGCAACGGACAAGTCGAGCGAGGAGTTGATAGTAAGCCAGCGGAGCTTAGATAGGAAGTTCAAATCGAACAAACCGTACGTGTCGTCCGTAGATAGAAAGAAGCAACAGACTAAAACGCGAGTACCACCGACCAAGTACGAATTGAGCTTTTTGCCAGTGAAGGAGAGGTCCTTAGACGGTAGTGACTATCAATTCAGGAATTACAGGAACGCTTGCTCTCCCGGCAGGTGTGTCCACTCCAGCTTGTCGGAACCGCGCGCGCCACATTTTAGCAATCGTTTCGATTTTTCTGGGAGCTTCGAGAGGGATGCTTACGAATCCCAGCACGCGTTCGCCAACCAATGTGACGGAACTTTTGACAGCTTCTACGCCGAGGACGTTGACGGGGGCAAAAGTTGTGCTCGATCGTTGCCGCCGCACTTCGGCGACGATGAAAGGAGATTTCCACCGAGAGGTACCGAGATCAAGTTGGATTCGAGACCCAGGAAGAGCTACGGTCTGGGTGGTAGGAGGGTTATCGTCCCCGATGGGTGCGAACAGGATGAGGGGTTCGAAGCCTTGTATAACATGAGCGGATGTCAGTGCGAGAGGTGCGATCACGCTGGATATCCTGGAGGATACTGTCATTCGCAGGTGAGCGTTTCGCAAGACGTTGTGTATAAAATAAATTCGATTATACTTGTACGTGAGCAAGACTCAGTGAATGTATGTTGTGGGTGTGTGTGACGTTACAGGAAATTCGCAATTCCGAAATTCGTTACAGGAATATCGGAAATCTGCATCGTAAGGTGAGAGTTTTGTATTCGAGCTGTATGTGTATGTTTTCAATGGGAAACGCTTTTAGTATTATGTTAAAATTAAGTCAATGTGTTGATATAAACGCTTAAAGATCAAAATAAACAAAGCAGTCCCAGCTGTGGATGTTTGAAGCTCGCATGTATACATATATTTATGTATTTGTGTATTCATACATACATACATACATATATCAATGCATTACCATTTTCGAGTTATTAAATTATGTGAGAAATGTTTCGGTTCGAATAATTCAACAAGGCTTCACAATGAATGTCGGAATTTCATCAGTTATTGAATTTCACATTTAATTTCGGTGAAAATACTTACATATGTAGGTGATAGCAGAAGTCATTAACAAAAAATATATATACGAAAATTTTCATTTTCTATTAAAAAAAAAATGGTTTGCCTTTATTTAGAGGCGAAACATTTTTGTTTGGCAAGCTAATTTCAACTTGATAACGGCTAACTTCCGAACCTACATACATATGTATATACACATGTTCGTATGCTTTTTTTTTTGTATAAAAACTCCCCGTTCACCCCTTACAATACACACCATAAACTTTGAACCATCTGTATAATAATGTTTAAAATACACGCGTATTCAAAAGTTCCTATTTACCAACTATCATTTACACTCATATTTAGTACGTATTTTATTAAATATTGTTATGACAATAGCACATACTACCTACTGTATCATATAATAGCCCTATTCCGTTTGTCTGTCTGCTGATAACACTCGCCGAGGTAAATAATTGAAAAATCAGAACGTCGCGCGAGTGAGATTTGAACCCGAGATCACCGGTTCTGTTACAATTTGACAATATAATTTCACAATAAGCTCACGACTTTGCTAAATTATTATGTTGTATTATAACGCGCCATCCATGCAACAACTATAAAAACTATTAAATTTAATATAATTTTTCAGTACGGGTGATGAGAAAGCGCTCCGTTGATATTCGACGGGCTTACACTAGTTGAATTATAATAAACGTACCTTCTAACATACATATTGTAATCGAACTATACGTCTACAATGTGTGGAAGATATTTTATATGTAATATGTATTGACGATCATTTTTTGGGTTAATTAAATTTTATCCTTTTCTATCTTTTCCCCTTTGATCCTTTTCCTCTCATACCGACGTCGCGTCCACTTTCTTTCTCTTCAATCAAATTTATATTTTTTGTTCGTATGTACGCTGTATAGGATTTTTATGTGCCTTGTGCTGAAAAATAAACAAATTTTCAGGAGTCTCTACGTGGTGAGAGTCGTCAGAGCAGCAGAGTTCTATCCGGAAGTGTCATAGGAACACCATTAGGAGCACCACCCAGAGCTTTGGCCATCAGACCACCAAGCCTCACATCCAGTTCTACGGGTACATCTTCCAGTTAGTAAGAAGTACTGATTTGAAAACTACCATCGCGTGCACTTCGGAACAGATGCCGATTGTAGACGTTCAGTTTGGACTTATAGAGAAAATATTCCGCGGAAAGTCTTGCGTAAAGCCGTTTTAATAAAGTGTTATTCCCCATATGTAATCCTTTCGAATCGTTCGCATTTGCATGAAAATGTTCGCAGTTTTCCAAAAGAGCTGCCGTCGAGATTTACATAGGCCGAGTGAGGGAAGAGGGGGATTTTCATCAGCAATGAGATTTTGGCGCGGACTCGATTTTTCCGATGGTGAAGGGGAAAATAGGTCGAAACTGTCTCTGCAAAAAAAACTGAAATCAAGTCACCTCAAAGGAAAAAGGGAACGTCGTAATAAATTATGACGACTTTTGTTGAAATATTACTAGCACGAATTTTCCCAGTAGAGTAAGATTGCACTGACTATTCAAATATTTAAAAAAAAAAGGAATAAGTCTAGAATTATAATTTTTCTTTTTTTTTTTACATTATATTTTTGCACAACGTATCGTGATATACGTATGTATGTATACACTATTTTTATTTTATGCACGCTAGAAAGATATTGACAGTATAAAATGCGAGTGCGAGCGAATTTTCATTGGTGCGACGTGGTAAATTGAATTTTCTTTGGAAATTTTCATCTTGGTTAAGTGACAGTATAGAGACGTCAATAATTTTCAAGGGAAGGACACTTTTCTTTTTAAATATGAAAGTCTGTGCGAAAAGCTCGCTTGAGAATATTTTGACAGCTTTCAGATATATCTTTCACTTTTGTCGAGTCGAACAACTTTCTTCCCTTTTCTCTTCACATTCACTTGCTAATGCTTGCCATCTTTTATTTCTGACACACTTTTCTTTTCTAAAGCTATTTTGGCTTTTAATAAATACATATATAATAGTTGACACTCAGTTTTTCTCAACTATACACAATATATGTATATATATATACTTTTTAATTAAAACATTAAACTGATATTGCGTCATTATGTGCTTATCTTTGACCCAAATACTCAACAGCAGTTTCCCAATTTTCGTCGCTGCGAAATTCCCGTGACCCATTCAAAACAAAACTATAAAGTTAACCGTAGTATGACGCTTTTGTACGTGAAACTATAAAAGTCAAAATCTGCAATGCATGCAAAGAGTTTAGTAAAATTAAATTCAACGGAAATATTCCAACAAACAATTTTCGTATAAAATGATGTTTATGATAAAATTATCGTACGTGATGTTCTTGCTTGTGAGGTCTCAATTTTGGCAGTGGTTGACTAAGCAAATTTCTCAGTTTTGCAACAACCCCTATTTAAGTAAGCCCCTCTTCTTGCAAGGTCTTGTTCTTCTTCGACCTATTAAGGTCTTGTTAAATTTTCCCTCTTTAGCTTAATTCATTCTCGTCGCCACTTCTTGTACTTCCAACGGTTTTCGTTGTAAGTTTCATCCTCTTAATTGTCCTATTGAGCGTAAAAGCATAGTTATAATATATTTCCTATTTTTAATTTAATTAATTTTTACTCATGCTATACATTCTTTCAGAATGATATTTTCTATACGAACGGTGAAAAAATTTTCGTTTCAATATATTAATACACAATTTGTCGCACATTTTTCGATAAAACGGCTTGATACTTTGAGTGTAGATATATTTTCTTTGTGTACGTGCAATTTACGGACGAAATATGAGTATCAGACGTGGAAGATGAAACTGAATTCGAATATCTCTACGTGCGGAGAGATGTCTATCGATTTTCTCGTGCCTTCATCGCGTTTAATGTACTGGAAAATAGTGAAAAGAAAAACACGTAAAGCCGGCACGATGACGTTATTCGTCACGTTCACTTCCTTCGTAAATTCTTTTGTCAAAAAAAAAAAGGATCCTTTCTCCTCATTTTTCCCGAGAGGCAGAGGGTACACGTGCTTGACCAACCGCATTCTTTTTCCAATACGTCCTTCTCTCCGAGATAACCGCACGAAGGGTCCATTTTACAATGGAAATACTTCGATAGTTCGGGTCCTGTAGATAAGTCACACAACACTCACATTACAATATAATTCCATGATAAATTACACCTAATTGAACTGTCGTTTGCGCCAGAAGTAGAGTTGGCCCAGAGGCACTGGTACGCGATTGCAACATTTCTTCTGGTTGCTGGAGCTGCTGGAGTAGCAGTTCCTCTGGCTTTGAGGGTGTCTGCAGGAGCCTCATTGGACGAAAGGCTAGAATTAGCTGCAGCTCTATTGGGATCATCACCTCTAATAGACGGACATAATGATTTGCCTTGGAACATTAGAAAATTCTTACACAACAAACTTAAAGACTTCAGGTAATTAATTGTACAAGTGTAATTGTACCAAATCTACATCATTATTTTTGTATGTGACCATTTAAGTGTTAATATTTTATTGTAGATTTAGCGAAGACCTACGAAATATTCCACCTTGGTCTACAAGTCCTTGGAGTCACACAGATTTACCTAGGCTTAAGCAGGGTCTCGTTTCAGCACAGGTATGTGTATCTATGTATATTATTCTAAAAAACTATCCTTACAAAAAAATACAAGTATATATTAGCATTATTTGTGTGTTCAATATGAAATTTTGATTTATTCGCCTATTTTAATAGCCATTAATCACGGTTATTGTTCGACGTATTGTGTGGTTGATTTATTGAGCACTCAAATGCGGGTTCCAAATTCAACATAAATTATACATTCCGTGCGTTATTAATTCGTCTAAAGTCTGGTTTTACTCCGTATAATATTTCTAATCTCTTTTTGAAATACGAAGGTACATACATACATATATGTATGTATATATGTATACTTGTAAAGTCGTAAAATGGGACTATCGCATTTGACGCTAGTATGACTCCGTTTGTCATATGGAATGGATTATGCTAAATTAAATTCTGGATTTGATATGAAAAGCCACAGGAGTTTTGCCATAGTGTCGTAAGCACTAAATTGCTTTAGATATTCTCATGAGACTGAAATTCTACGTGGGTTTTGCGTCGACCGCAAACGTAATCGATGCTCACTATAATATAATATGTATTGTGTTTGGAAAGCTACGATTCTAAAGTCACGACCACGAAGCAATATGTCTTCTATTCAAAGATTTGTAAAAGCAATTTAGACTACTTTCCGCAAAAGCCATGTATAAATTTATAAAGCTTTTTGTCGTTAATCACAATCGCCAAATTTAAACGTCTCGAGTTACCGGGTTTTTGCGTAGTAAATATTACCTTTTCATTTTTACGGGTACAGGTGGACTTTGTGGAAATTTCAGCTGTTTCAGAACAATAGTGCAAGACGATAAATTTTGACTCAAAAAACAAAGCGCATATGACTTGCATTGTTCTCGTCGTGTACTTGAATTAACCGAGTTGAAATATAACTTCAACTTGACAGTATATATATACATACTTTAAATTAAATGTCACAACTACAATTATTGCAATTTTCTGTGTGATAATCAAAATTTTCCTTCAAAGATGACGATACAACTCCACTGGAAAAGTTTCCGTATTAAATGTAGTAGTTCTATGTAGATAATTAACAGTTTTATTTTCGTAAAGCTGTAAACGTGTAACGACTAATTACAGCGGGAGAATCGATATTGGAACTCGCTTCATTTATGTAGGTCGAGTGACTATTTTATAAGAAAACTTACTTGTATACTCGAGAGACTTTCATAAATTACACGTTTCAATACTAATTAAAGTTTTTTTTTTATTTATAACTTGGAATTAAATTTATTTGATAAACATATTTTGCGGTTTTTCTCGTGCGTAAAATGCTAATGTGGCATTGCACATTCGTCATCGCCTGTTGCTGTGTAATGAGGCAAAAAGCACATTTTTTTCCTTCTTCTTTGCCAGCTTTTATGACGATGTCATTACAACCCCAATATTTTGCAACCCGACTTAATAAACACAGCAGTAAAAAATATATATTTTAACGAGTAATTCAATTAAGCGCGATTTGCAAGCGAAACGACTTAAGGCCGATAAGCGGCCTGCTTTCGCAATAAATATTTAAAGTCGCCTTTAGTTAAAGCTCTGAAATATTTTACAAACAAGAGACATTTCTTATGAAATAATTTTGTTTAACAACGATAACAATTATATAACACACCAGACATTTCAAAATATTATTTCAAATAATTCCTCATCTTCATAATGTACCTGGACTAAAAATTTCAATATAAATATTTGAGTGATTTAAATTGGAATTCTCTTCGGTTGATTTTCTTATTTGATTGGTGTCACACAAATACATTTGTTTGTCTATAACTATGTACTCAAATATTTATTCGTTGAAGCAACCGCTTTGTATTTTTTTTTATAATTCACAAGTTTAAATGCTACCTACATATTATACATAGATATAATAGCTCTATTCCGTCTGTCCGTCTGTCTGTCTGCTGATAACGCTCGCTGAGGTTAATAATTAAAAAAAACCAGAACGTCGAACGAGTGGGATTTGAACACAGTACCACTGTTTTGGAACAAGGCTGGCTTCAACGTAACTATTTATAGCCGAATATAATATGGTTCACAACTTTGCTAAATTGTTACTTTGTTAATATAACGCGCCATAGATGGTGCAACATATTGTTGCATAAGCACAACTATAAAAAATATCAAATTTAATATATTTTTTTAGTACGGGTGATGAGAACGCTCCGTTGATATTCAACGGGCTTACACTAGTACATATATAAACTTCAAACGTATTTATTTAATTGTGTTAAAAAAAACTCTTAAAGTTAATGCGCTGAAATGTGGTATTCCGTAAAGGGCAAACGCTATTCCAATTCCGCAACTACATAAATTAAGTCCAAGTTACACGTTGAAAAAAAAAGCTAAAACTATTCATAAGTTTGCAAAGGCGACGAAGTATTAAAACAAGAAACGTATTTCAAGGAGCTCGGGGCTCTAAGCAAAGCAGACTTTTGCGAATAGAAAATGGAGAAAATTCTCGGCGAAAAAAAAAATTTAGCCGGTGGTAATCCGCACAAAAGACAACAAAGTAAATGACCGTCGATAACCTTTTTTTATGGTGGCTTGTTGTGGTTGATGTTAAAAATGGACAATTCACAAAACGGAATTGGTTACACCGCTCAACGACCGGAAAGCATTCATTTTACCCGGACTGAATCGACTGAAAAATTGTCTTGAAAGTCTTTAAGTGGTCTTTTTTTTTCATAGAGGCAAATATTCGAGTTCGGTGACTTTCTCGTTTTCACTCAAATAAATTCAATTAGTACATATGTACATATGTACATATGTATGTATGTACAGCGATATACATATGTATGTACATACATAGTTGAGAGATATTTTGGTACATGCGATGTCACATCGGGATATTGTTGACAATTCTATAAAACAAACTCTGCATATCAATACATTTTTACTTTATCCTGGTCGGATAAAATATTGTAAAATCGTGCAAAAATTCGACCTTGAGATTTTGACTGATTTGTATCAGGTATCATCCCCTGATAACGTTTGCATGATTTCTGGAAAATGTCTGTATGTCTGTGTAGAATTTGTGTAGAATCGCTAATAAATCCTATCCGATTACACTGAAACTTCATATTTATATGGTTTTGCTGGCCATTAAAATCCATAAGGCTTTCAAAATTTTTTCGTCAACCGAAAGCGGTACTTTCCTTGGAAAATCACATAATTTTTGTATAATCTTTGGAAGGTTTTTCCAGCAAAACTATGATACACATTAAGCTGAAATTTTTCATTTGTAATAACCATCAAAATAA
Organism: Parapsyche elsis; assembly: GCA_022651745.1. Taxonomy (NCBI): domain Eukaryota; kingdom Metazoa; phylum Arthropoda; class Insecta; order Trichoptera; family Hydropsychidae; genus Parapsyche; species Parapsyche elsis. The sequence continues at coordinate 3,773,964 of JAGVSN010000016.1, forward strand.
TGTAATTTTAAACATTTTTTTTCCAACCGCAAGTAGTACTTTTACTCTTGGTTTTTGGTGCTTTTAACTTTTTCTCCGAAACTATCACGTCTATCAAGCTGAAATTTCATATCTATTATTTTCACGTAAGGTGTAAGAGATATTATGATTTTAGTCAAGATCCGCCAACCGGAAGTGGAAGTTTACTCTTGAACGCGATTTTGTTTTTTTATATTTTTCGGCCTTTTAAATATTTTAATATTATAATCCTTAAATCAATACCTAGTTTAAATAAACGATTTTGTTCTTGTACGATTTTATGTAATGTATTGAAAAACTATGACGACGTACATATTTTTATACGCATAAAAATACGTCGCAACATACAATGCAACATTTTAGTTTGCTGAACAACGCTCTCTTTGTCAACTTTGCTGTGTCTAAAAGTGCAAAATTGCAACGCCCTTTGTTCACAAAACTGTTCCATTTTTTTTTTTAAACATGAAAGTTTCAACTCTTAAAGGCTACACGTTTCTGTTTCATATGTTTGTCGGCAAAATGACATCGTCACATTATTGTGTCGAACTTCGTCGAATCTGTGTGAAAATTCTCATTTTTACCGAGTTATTTTTCGTGACGTAAATAAAACTTTACGGCTTCTCTTAAGTGTGTCGGTGCTGAAGAAAGAAAGTCAATTTCAACAAGTGAGTGACACCGGAACATCACCACAAAGTTCTTCATTATTGACTGACATTCGTAAAAGTCGTTGGGTGCGCTCTGTTCGTCGGAAAAGTTACGTCAAACTTTTCTACCATGCAAAATCCGGTAAAACCTACCGACTTACACGGCCTGTACAAGATAAACTTTCGGTCTTGGTATGTCTTTATCTGCACAGTTTATGGTAACGTTGAAAAATTTCAAAACTTCTCTTAAAATTCTCATCGTTAACTTCGGACCGGTCGGTCGGGTCTCGCGAAAACAATTTGTTACTTTTGAATCGCATCAGCAATTTTCTTTTGATCTGAAAACATAAATTCGCTACATAATTCGAAAATGTTTTTTCTTTGAATTCGTCAACAAAACAAATTATATATCATACAAAAAATAGTCCTTCTTTGGGCCATTCTTTCAGCGTAACGGCCGTAAAAAGATCTTGTCTAAATTGGTTCGATTTTGCCAAAGGGAGTTGTTATAACACAAAGTATTCGTACAAAAAAAAAAATAATAATAATATCATCTTTCACGTTTATTATCGCACGTAAGATATGTAAATGTTGAACGATCACGTCATAAAGGAAAACATGCAAACCACATTTTTCGAGCTGCATATATCAATATTTAGGGTTGTTGGTGACCCCTTTTGTGTCGAATTTGTACAACGTATATAATATTTGTTGGCATTTTATGGCTACGATCATAGTACTGCGAGGCAATCTTACGCCGGAAATGTCGATTTAACGACGAATTTTTCTTTGGCTGTAACACGAATTCGGGTCAATTGTTATATTATTGTACTATCTGGTACAGGTTTGACAGGTATATTTTTAAATAACTATCAAAACAATACCTATTATATAACATTTTCCATCATGTACATAATAAAATTTATATCAAATTATGATGGTTCAAAAATTTATATTTATATATTTAATTTTAATATCAATTGTTAATTTAACTATCTATTACATATGTTTAATTTAAATATTTGTTAATTTTATGTTATTGTTTAAGTTTTGTTCTTTATATTTTGCTAATATTATTTAATATAAATATAACGTATTAAATGTCATGTCACTATGGTATAATTTGTAAAATAAATAAATGACCAGTGTACAATTAAAAAGTATTAGGAAACTTTGCAAAGAAATATTTCAATATTCTTCAATAAATTATTAATAATATTTAAGACAGTCCTAAATACACTAATTGTTCCCAAAATATGAATTCGAAACTGGTCATAATTGATTTATAAATTTAAGGATTTGACAATTTCATTTTCTGATTTGCGAAATTTCTAATTTACAAGGCAAATTGGACATTTTATTTCATACGCTTTGCCTTTCCTCCGTTGACTCTTTCGTTCATGTTACGTTTACTTTAACTTTTTTTATAATTTAATAAACGATTTCCACACAATCGCATTTGTGGTAAAATTTTATGTAGGGATTTGGGGATTTGCGAAAATTAATTATCTGTCATATGTATGTATATATGAAAATGGTAAACGTTCGTGATCGTATTCTATCCTTTTTTATACGAAAATATAATTCGTTCAGCATTTTTATTTAGCTCTATATCTAAAATTCGAATATTGCTATTTTTTATTCATCTTATTGGACTACAGGTAATCGGACGATAAAATCCCGGGCAGTAAAATATTTTCGATAAGATTCATCAGCGAAGTTTTGAAGGAATCGTTTATTCGAAAAAGGGGACGAAATTTTCCATTTAGATAGCGTTGAAATTAATATCGGTTCGATGAACGTTTCACCATGCGAAAGCTTTTCACCGAGCAATGAAAATATGCGGACGAATGCGGCGTGAAAGCTTCGTATTTCCACGGTCAGTCTGACCGATCACGGAAGACTTATCTGCAAACTCGAATAGAATAATGTACATATAGATAATTTCATAAACTATCGTTTCACTGCACTTATAAGATTTTAAAATCGGACCGAACGAAAAAATAACTGAAAATTAGACACATACCTTTCTATGTATGTATGTATATACAAAATTTGCACTCTGAAAGTGATGAAATATTAAACTCACATTATTAAAATTTTCTTCCTTCTACTTTTGCATTTCTTAAGTCAGCTTATCTTTAAAAACCGGTTGAAAATCTGTGGGTAAGAGGATTTAGAGATTTTAGTATCTGTCGGCTCAGAAGAGTGCCTGGAAACTGGAAGTCATGCAACATCCTACACTATTTTTCTCCATCATACATTTTCGACTGTTTCAATTTAAAAATGGTACAAAATTATTAGAAAAAAAATCTGTATTAAATTTATACATAAGAGACGGAAATGAAATTGAATTTCTCCTGCGGATATTATGAAAGACTATAATATCGCAATTACGATAATAAATTCGAATATTCTTCGTGTAAAGCAATCCAATTAAGCTTTATAAAATATATAATATATATTGCATACTTATAATATTTATACCAAAGGAAAAAGTGAAGTATCGAATTACCTAGAAGAAGAGCTCGAATTTAGCAAAATATGCTAATTAGCAATTAAATATCGTTTCGAATCAAACGCAGCAGTATTAAATTTTTACTTCAATGAAAAAATTAAAATATTCTTTGAGAGCAAAAAAATATAATTTCCGTTGTCTTGGAAAAATTAAAATGAGTGTGTCGACCCGTTTTTGACTTGGCGTTCATTTTTTTGCATCTCAAATTGCGTTTAATTTTCATTTTCAATGAAAAGTTTCTTAATGAATGTAATTTTTGTGACATTTTACTGTGACGCATAATTGGAAAGTTTTTCTCTCTCGTTAAATAAAGAAAATTGAAGTCACTCTAGAAGTCCAAAAGTCACGGAATAACTTTTTATCCCCTTCATAATTTATGTTCGTCTCAATTCATAATTTATCGGCCCTATATAAATTTTTTTCATTGGTAGATTTCTAAGCGGTTAAAAGACCATCTTTTGGCGAAAATATAATATCTTTTGAATACCGGAATACTTTCCCTCTATCTCTTGGAAAATAATTAAAAGAATTAATCTTCTGGAGGGATTTTCCTTCATAATAATAATGGCATTGTGAAAATGTTATTGACGTTTTAAGCTAAAAAATTTTTAAAGTTATAACATTTTCATTTTATTAATGTCTGATATCTCGCTAACCATTTTAGATAAGAAAACATCAACATTTATTGAATCATAATTATTTTTCACTTAATTCAAGTGGACAATTTTATAACTAACACTCGTAGTTTCGCTCTAAAAACAAGCATAATTTGTTTTATATTATTTTTGAATCGTAAATCAAGATCAGATTCAAACGTTCGGTTTTGGATCTCACTCGTTCGAGCTATAAATCAAAGTTGAGGCAAACGTTCGGGACGACTGTCAAATCCACACCATTTCTATTTTATCAAGCTCTTCGCTGTGCTTTCGATTCAACGATCCGTTCGACTTTAAAGCGCTTTTTTTTGCTCAACGCCATAGAGAGCTTTCATCGTGAAAGAAATGGGAAAGCCTTTTGAGCTCAGAACGTACTAATTTAATTTCTGCACGTGCGACAAATTACGAAAGTGCGACCGACGTTCAATGTACTCATCATGCTCTTTAATATCGTATCTTTGTGCAATTTTGAACATTTACGATGAAAACAATTTTGAAACTTTTCATTTATGTATCTCCTTTTAATAAACGCTCATGTCTAAGAGGTTCACCCTTAACGCAATTCATGCGAATAAACTATTTTATTAAAATTTTATATTAGTTAAGTGTTGTTACTTATTATATTTACAATGTTCATAGAATTTTTAATTATACATGCATCGTTAAATAAATTTTTCATAAAGCTGCAAAAACATAAGATAGCTTTTGTTGAATATATTTTACTAGCTTTAGTACCCTGGGACCTAGACTATCCGTATAAACTTTGAATGTGATGAATTTATTTTTTCCGAATAACAATACTCCATCATACATACATACATATATACATATATACATACTACATACATACACATTACATATATATACATACATATTTATAATGTGTATGCATGAATCAATATATCGATGGGTTAGTACACAGATATTGTATGTATGTACATATGTCCAATTTTTACCAAAATTGAGTTATCATACACAAAATGTCCATCTGCATTAAACATTCATATTTAAAAAGTATTGTATGTATATAATATGTCCATTTCGTCCATATTTTTCATGCAAAAAAGATTAATGCATGTCACTTACAATATTTTAACACAAAACTGGACATACAATATCTGTGCACTAACCCATCGATATGTTGAAAATAAATATTGGTTTTTTTTAAACGAATAAATTTTCCTTTATTTGCCTTATATGTAAGTAAGTATGGGAAGTTATATTGTGAATTATATGTATTAAAAAGTTCGAAATTTTTACGTCGCGTGATTTATAACGCAACAGTTGTAATTCCACCGCGATAAATCATGACTAAAAGGAGACGCAAAACAAAGGCAGTGCCTAAATGATATACCTTGCTTTGTTTGGCTAAGAAAATACGAGGATGATGAAGAGGAAAGAAGCAGAGCGAGGAAAAGAGGCTCTAACTACTTGAAACGTCGAATGTTTACAAAAGTACGAACTCGCTTAACGCAAAAGAAGAGTGTCCGTTACGCGTTAAATAAATTCAAACCGAATGCGGAGAGTATATTTTTATTTATTTTTCAAGCAAACGGAGATTTTCAATTACTGTGAAAGTCACCCTTCTCTTAGGCTTCATTTTCCCGGCACTTATTTCGCTCCAACAGCGTCCAAGAACACCAGGGTCGGTGAAAAAAAAAAAAAAATGAAAGGAAAATCCGGAAAAGAAAAGGGAGAACCCCCCTCTTGTTTGTTTGTTCGCCTGTGCCGTTCACTCTATGGAGAAAAATCAAAGAATTTTCCCGGTCTTTTTCGTTCGAACGGCGGCGGTAGCTCCCGCCTTACCAAAAGCACAATAAAAGTCGTTTTTTTTCAGCGTTTGCAATGCGCGATTTTGGAACGGCGCATTAATAATTCGCGCAGTAGCACTTTTGCGAATGAGAATTTCGCAAAGTTTCGAAACTTACTTACGCGTCATCCTCGCTGAAACGTAGCGCGTTAAATATTTATGCGTAATTAAATGCGATGCGAGCGAGTCAACTCACGTGTGCGTCTCGAAATATGCTGAAACTTAGCATGTGCGATATGAAGAGCTCAGAGAAAAAGCTCTCGTCTAAGCAGCGCATGAAGCATGCATAATACATACATAGATAGTATTTTATATAAATGACAGCTATAAAAAAATGACTATACGATAATATGAAAATGATTCGAACGCCGCATATAAATAACATTTAGATATTTTCCTTAAACGTATATTAACTGTTTAATAAAAATTCTTCAAAGTTTTAAAAATTTTGTATGTTTATTTTTATTTTCAAATTAAATTTTAAAATTTCCCTTTTTCTTCGCCGCATATTATGTGACTATGTGAAAAATTTTCTATCGTACGCTTATTGCAGTGATGCACAACCCGCGGCCCGAAATGACATTTCTTGAATATAAAAAAATTCTATGTTTGATATGTTAACAAATTATGCAGTAGCAAAGGAATAATCTGAATCGTCACAAACAGAAAACCATACAGTGCTGTTTTATTTTTATTTTTATTTAGTACGACTATTTTTTCACGGGTAGAGATTTGCGACCAAAATTAATTTTTTTACAAATGTCTCACACTCTCTACAATGCAGTTGCAGTCTATTTTTAGACAATTGTTTTCAAGACACGCATTTTAGTGTTAGTTCTCCCTAGAATTTCGTCAGTGCACAACGTTTACGACACAATATTGAAAATTCGCTGTGATTTCCATTTATTTATAATGGCAGTAAACAGTTGATGAAATCGATGCTGGATATAATGACCTATTGTATTACTGCACAGTTCGTTGGTTAAGCATAGGCAAGGTTTTGAATAGATTTGTGTTACTTTTAAAAGAAATCAAAATGTTCCTTGTTAACAAAGGAAAGTCTATCGATATTTTGGAGGATCCTCAATAGCTGTGTGACTTTGCATTTCTAACAAATATTACAACACACCTTAATGATCTGAATCTTCGATTGCAAGGGAAAAATCATTGCATCTCAAACTTCCAGGAAAAACTTAAATTGTTTCATTCACAGCTGAGAGAAAATATCTTTCGGCACTGCAAAGAACATGGCATTGATTCCAGCCAAAAGTATACTTGCCACATCATCCAAATTCAAAAATCTTTTGAAAGGAGATTTTGTGCGGTCCGTGAACAATTAGAAGATGGATAAATTGGCCCTTCTATCAAATAGGTTGTGCATCACTGGCTGATTGTATTTCACATCAGATACACGTTCTGTATACAAAAGCAGTCAAATTATATTCAAAATAGAAATATTTCTGTAAAGCTCCAAGCTTGCGCTGTTTCACAAAACCGAACATTTAATTTAATTTAATTCACCGAATAATGCGAAATAGCTCTCATTTCGTCAAGCTTTCACCCCGGCGAGCTTACCGTCTCCGTTACGTTCAAGAAGCGCACGTCTGGGAAAACTCCAAAAAGAAATGAGAGGAAGACAAAAAACGCTCCACTGCAAACGGTACAAAACCATCTCGTTTACTCCCTACGGGAAAATTTGTACTTTTACTTAGCTAAAACACAATAAAAACTACACACAGAAAGTGACTTACTTAGCGGTTATTAAATAAAATAATAAGTAACGTACGTACACGTGTATGTATGTTGTTATGGTTAAAGCCGAAAACTGCTACCGAGATAAACAATGGATAAAAAGCGGTCAGCCATTTTATGGAAGAATTGTCTGGTGTTGTTTTGTGAACTTAAAACTGTTTTTTACATAAAACTGAAGAATAAAAGGCGCCCGCACACCGCCGCGAATTTGAATTCGCATTACTGAAAATAGTTGGGGAGTGTATGGTGGGGAGTTGTATCGCATAGCCGCGGGTGGCGCTGCGTATTCAGTTAAGCTAAACAGAATGCGCGAATGGTGGCGCTGCCTACACCACGACGGATTTTCGTCGATTCGCTCGATTTCAATGATGTTTGTGGAAAAGTTGTATGTAAATAAGTCTGATTTGAGTCCATGCCAGAATCGTGAGTGAAATACAAACGTTCCGAAAGCGAGGTGACAGATGGTAGTTTGATAGATTATGTCAGAGTGACAGAAACCGGCGCTTGCGCAAGCCGGTAGAGTGCGAATTATCGGGCCAGTGTGTGCGATACAATTGACAGACTTGCGAAATTCGCTAGGTTTTCATGTAGGAATTTTTTCCTACACGAATTCCCAGCGGTGTGCGGACGCCTTAAAGCTATTCGCTTTTGCTTTGTAAGGTAATCGAGACTTCACCCCGTACACGTAACAATACTTATTATTTTTTGTACACTTTTGCAATCCTCTTTATATAAACTCGTAGTAGTACATACACACATACTATGTAAGTACATCGTGTTAAACTAATATGGGGGTAAGTAAACGCCATCGCCGTCAATTCTTTCTCATACTTTACCCGCATAACTTTCGATATTAGAATCGTGATATATCGACGAGCGAAAGCGTCGAAGCCTTGGCAAAATAAATAACGATTAGCGCCTTCACGCTAAATTACACCTATCGCTCGCACATTGGCCCTAATAAATCGCAACTGCGAATCGTTCTAGATTAAAGATTGGCCTCTGGCAATCGATCAATCACCTTCGCATACATGTATTAATTAGGGCAGTATCCTGCATAGTAAATTTGTTAATCACCCTTAGTGCTGGCCGATTATCAACCCCGACGACACGGTGCGATCAAAGTGGAGATGCCTTTGTCTTATCGACAGATTGATGTGTATGTAACTCGGTTAGTTAACCATATGAAGTTATGCTATTAATGCACCGTTAAGTGTTCTTGGGCAGCCTCCATCAAGGAACCATGCAATCGAATCAGCGTATCAAGCATAATCTATTGAGCTATTAAGATAAAATAATAAAAATATAAATCCAATAAAGAATTATTTACAGTATATTTACAAAATAGGTTAACAGAATTAAGTAACGAAAGTAGGAAAGTAGGCTTAAAAATTAATTTTAATAAAACTAAAATTATGTATAATGAATTTTGCACGCAAAACGTAGTCACAGTAGATAACCATATTGTAGAGATAGTTGATAGTTATTTATACCTAGGGCAGTTAGTGAATATGACTGGATGTAAAGAAGAAGAAATAAAACGAAGAATGAAACTAGGATGGAGTGCTTTTGGAAGAATGAACATAGTTTTTAAATCCAACATTCCGCTATGCTTAAAAAAGAAGGCATACGACCAATGCGTACTGCCAGTTATGACGTATGGATGTGAAACTTGGACGCTAAATTCAAGAATGCTACGAAAGATCCAGTGCACACAGAGAAGCATGGAAAGATGCATGCTTGGCATAACAAGAAGAGATCGCAAAAGAAATACATGGGTAAGAAGTATGACCAAAGTGGCAGATATAGCAGTAAGGGTGAAAAAGTTGAAGTGGCAATGGGCTGGACACATAGCAAGAAGAATGGATGGCAGATGGACGCGAGAAGTACTAGAATGGTATCCGAGAGGATGTGAAACAAAGCAAGGTAGACCGAGTGGAAGATGGGTTGATGAATTGAGAAGAATGTGTGGAGTCAAGTGGATCCAGATTGCTCAAGACAGACAAGAATGGAAGAGGATTGGAGAGGCCTTCATCCAGCAGTGGATGGTGAACGGCTGAAAATGATGATGTAATTTAGGGATTCCAAAATTACCGACATTTGCAAAAATCGGTAATACCAAAAAACCGGGTTTTCACCGGGTTTTTTATAAATAAAAAATCATTAATTATAAATTCCCCTTTTACACAAACTTTTAATGTTGGAACTTTGATGTATTTCGTGATGAATTATGTATGTATTAATAACACTGAAACCGAGTCCTTCTATGCCGCGCGAATTACAGATCAGCGAGGACGTCAAAAGGAAAGTAAATACATTTTTGTGTACATTTTGATTTAAGAATTTTTGTGTTGAAGGGATGGTTATAGAATGTCAGTTGAATTCCGAAAAAAAAATCGGCAGATGGGTAAGTTCAAAATCGACGACATACTTGTAAACCAGTTGTAAATCATTATATGTATTCAAAAATAGTCAAGTGCAAGTACGATATTTTCAACGTACTTAGTCCTAAGTCTTTGCTTTCAAGATTATAAATTTATGGTACCTACACTTGAAGGCTCGTTTGAAAAACAATTCGATAAAGGTGCCGAATGTCGAAAAGGTGCCAATTGTTTTTTGATCTGCTAGTCAAACGAACCGGCAAACTAGCCGTTAAAATGTTGTCTTCCGAATTCAAAACAATTCAGTGTTAGTACATATATGTATTGGGGGTCATAAAATATAAAGGTTTCCTTATAAATGTGTACCCATATTTTTTTTGTATTGACGTAGACCATTAAATGCGAATATGAAATAATCTAGGGCTGAAAAAAAAAAAATATATATAAATTTGAACAAAATTAATATATTTCGGTAATTACCAGTAGTCTATTTTGTAATCCCGGTAATACTGAAGACCAGAAATTGCTAAAAACCTGGTAAAACCGGTTTCGGTATTACCGGTAATGGAATCTCTAATATGTACATACATATATGTATGTACATACATACATACATAGGTACATAGTTAAGTTGTCCCTAAAGTTTTTTCACACACATATTGTGTCATCTACTCTCCTTATTGAATGTAAAGTATCAACAATTTGAACAAGGATAACCTATTCAAAGTCACGTTTCATTGTATGCGATTTCAGTTGGATACGGTGATCACAAAGTATACTAACTTTAAAAGGTTAAGAACGGTCAAGCCTGTGACTGAAAGCTTTCAGGAATCTCTGAATATGTACACGTATAAATAAACAGAGAATTTAATATAAAACGCTATTACACAAATGGATACGTTTTATTTGCAAAATGGATAGGTCGCTACGAGCTCCTTCCACTATTTTTTTCCGTATCAAAAGGGAGCGGGAAAAAAAAAACGAAAAACGTAACGAAAATCCCATCGCAAGCATATTTCACTCACGAGGTAAACTGTTAGCACATCAATAAGGGATACACGTTTATATGAAAAGAAATTTGAGTGTATTGCGTATCCACACATATACATAGATATTCGGCGACGACTAAAATCCCAAATTCATGGGAATTTACCGCCAGTTTGAATATCGAGAGGGAATATTTTCAAATCACGGCGAGTTTTCCTTTGTCCGCTCGCGGAAAGTCCTTTTTATGCGTCGGCTTACTTTAATATTTTGCGATTTGAATATATACGCTATATTGTATATCCAACGCTTGCTTTAGAGATTTTTTCTTATTTTGCAGTTTTGGGCGGCCTATGTGCCGTGTGCAGCTCAGCACAAGGATGCTGTACAATTGGTCCTGGAGCAAATTGACGTAGTGAGAAGACTTACTGACAAATATAATCCTGATCTCGTGCTGTGTACAACTCCAAAAGGTCAGTGTGATGTTAAAAAAAAAATTTAGATGTGGTCAACCCATAACTTTATCCATATATTTGAGGAATATGAAGTGTAACCAAACACAAAAAAAGTCAAAAAACCGTGTACAAAGAAAAATAACAGGATATTTTACTTTTTTACAAAGAAAAAAATACCACTTCCGGTTGAGCGATTTTGATGATTTTTTTTTCACGGATTGTAATTAGCATAATGATTATAGTTTTACAATATTATGAAGATTCTAAATATTTAAAAGGCCGAAAAAAAAAAAAAACGAAAAATCGTTCAACAGTAAACTGCCACTTTCGGTTGGTGGATTTTGACCATAATTATAGTATCTCTTACACCTTACGTGAAAAAAATAGATATGAAATTTCAACTTGATTGGCTGAATATATTTTGGAAATATTCTGTGGTAACAGATTTTTTGACTTACATACAATAAAACAAAAAAAAAAACCAACTTCCAGTTGACTGATTTTAATGATTTATATTTTCATAACTAGTTATTGCTTTAAGAATTATAATATTACAATATTATGAAGATACAAAATATTTAAAAGGCCGAAAAAAATAAAAAAAAATTTAAATCTCGTTCAAGAGAAAACTTCTACATCCGGTTAGCGGATATTGACCAAAATCATAATACATATGTATCTCTTACACCTTACGTGAAAATAATAGATATGAACTTTCAGATTGATAGACTTGATAGTTTCGGAGAACAAGTTAAAGTTAAAAAGTACACCGACATACAGTGATTTTTCAGAAACCATGAAAACGTGATCATGGGATGATACCAATATTATGAAGATACAAAAATTAGTCGAAAAAAATTTTAATGTCGAATTTTCGGATATTGACCGATCACAATACATTTATCCGATTAGGATAAAGAACTTTAAAAGTTTCGAAGAACAAGTTAAAGTTAAAAAGTACAGCATTTTAATGTCGAATTTTCGGATGATCACAATACTTTATCCGATTAGGATAAAGTAAAAACCCGTAGCATTAGTTTGATTAGTTGATGCATCACTAGCATTGACGGTTCGTAGTTCAACACCCATTAATTATAGTGAATACACACATATAGGTATACTGACAAACGATTCATATTCAAAATTGAAAATTTGAGAAATATAAAACGCAAGAAACTTTCGACAGGTGAACGTTAATTTTAAATGAGACTTGACCCGAGAGTGACTTGACGTTTGACACGTAATGCGACACGCAACCGACAAAAGGTTCGTACAGTTTAAGCGAAACAACATTCACCGATGCAAATAATTTATATTCGAATTGGTTCGAATTCGGTCTGTTTTGGATTTGCCTCGAATAAATCGAGGATTAAAAAGGGGTGCGTACAAAGGACTCACAGATTCGGCATTAATTCAATAGTTTCACGGCGATACGTATCCCGTTCGATGGCAATTCCGCAATCCCGGGAAAGACTTCCCGATCCGGATTATGCGCATCTTATCCGGAAAAAATTCCGACCAAACAATTGAATAATGTATGCGGCATACCGCTAAATACGTAAACCACCTTGTTTGGCTATACAAAATACCCCACTCTATATTCATTTGATATATTCCAAGACTTCCCCTATCGTATAATGTACAAATAATTATGTGTATTTTAATTTTGTAATTTGAGTGCAAAGATCCCCTGCGTTTGTCTGCGTATAGCGATTATTGAGATGTACATATGTATAATATTGTGCATAAATGGAATTATATAATCCTTATCTAAGCACCTGTACAGAGATGTTTTTTCAAGACTGTCAGGAATTTATCAATGGTTTTGGCAATTTTAATTCCATCCAGCAGTCTATTACATATACTCCGAAACACCTCTGTACAAGATGTTTCACCTATTTCTATTTATTCATTTTTTATAATTAAATTATTTTTATTCCTTTACTTTCACATACATATGTACATCCATTCCTCTCACAATAAATTTACTAAAATATGATGGTAACATATTATTATCTAACTTAAATATAAATACGAACATACAAATCCTCAAAGTATCATTCACATTCAACCAATCTAATTCAATCATCATCTTTTTTATACTAGCATACCTATCCGCATTTAAAATACATCCTCATACCTCTATTTTGTAATATTTGTAATCTATGTATGTCTAGTTGACTTATCTAACATTTATAATGAACCAAAATAGATATGTAATATGTGGTCTGACAATTACATTATAAATTATTATTTTAGTTTCTTTAGATAATAATCTTCTTGGCGTAATAAATTAATTAATATAATGAAAATAAATCATAGAACGTGTAGTGTAATAAAAATTCATTATCACCTTCCAGATAGATAAACATTTATCAGGTCCATGCCGTCCTATACAAAACTTTTCATTACAATAGCACTAAGTTTTAAATCTAAATAAATTTTACACGATAGAGAATAAAGTCAAGTCAGTCACTGAAACTAAAGTTACTTTCAAAGTCAAGATTATGCAACGGCCAAGTTTGCCAAAGTGTCCGATCGCAATAACAGCATACAAACCAACACAATTACATGCATTCAGAATAATGCGAAACTCGACTATCATTCTACCTATCCGCATTTAAAATACATCTCATACCTCTATTTTGTAATATTTGTAATCTATCTCTAGTTGACTTATGTATCTAACATATTTAATAATGAACCACAATACATAAGATTGTACAAATATGTACAAATTTGCATACTTGATATGAAATGATACAATTGAAAACTTAATTCGAATTATACCATTGAAGTTGTTGCTTGTATAATATACCGAGCGATATCATCGGCAATGTGGCAACAATACTCGCAATAGTGGAACAATAGTGTCGGGAAACACGACTATATTTCCGGCCCACATCCCCATAATGCTGGCAATACATTGCCGTGAAAATGTTGTTCGTTTAAAGGCACTTTTACAATCGTTCTCAGCGTGCATTTTTATATATGTACATACATATGAACATAGACATGATAAATTCATTTTTTATTTTACAAACATAGAATGTAGAAACATGACATTACAGATTTTCAATCCATCTCGTCATGCAGGGTAAAAATATGATTCATAGTATACTAACAGTAAAAGCAAAAAAATAGTAAAAGTAAAAAGCAAATACATATCCAATTGTAATTCTACGTTACGGTGTAAAATGGACCATAAAAACTAAACATTTTTCTATTCTCTGTATTTTCTTCGAAAAATTCATTTTTAATATATTCAACTATATATAAATTTATAGGCAAATCAAATTAGGCGGATTTTTTAATTTGTTTATCCAAATTTAAATTCGTATTAGTATACATACATACATAATGTACAATGTACAATACATATGTATGTATGTATGTATGTATATGTATACTCGCATGTATTTCTAAAACGACGTGATAAACGGTTACATAAATATGTACCTACATACATATGTATAATTTTCTAATATTGCAAACGGAGGCAAAATTTTGTCCCAATATTGCAATACCACAGTATATGAGCATTCCATCAACATACATACATAATTTCCTAAGCGTTCGAATATCAATTTGCCATCACGTCAATTGCATTCCACGGGTTCGACGGCAACACATGCAGTGAACTTAAATTGAATCATCACCGAGGCAATGTGTCAGGCAATCATCAAGGCATTCGGTAATGTAAATGAAAAATTAAAATTGTGGTGTGCAATGTGTCATACTTACCTTCGCGAATCGAATGTCAAAAATGAAAACTCATTTATATTCTCGTGATATTATACCTATATATGTATGTACTGTACATGTCGTCGAATACGAAAACTCTCGAATGGCGAAAGCTTTCACAAAAATTGATTTTATAATGTGCACACAATATTCTTGGCATTCATAAAGCATTCGCAATACTTGCAACGTATTGTTCGGAGCTTTATTGTCGTCGAGCTCTAGCCAGCTCACCGATTTCATACAATTTTTTTTGCAGCTCAAAATACATTTCGATAAATTATTGTACATAGTGTCAGAATAGTACATTCAACCGTCGAGTTTTATTTTATTTTCGTTCGTCTACGGAATGGTTTGGCTTGGTGTGAGAGCTTTCGTCGACGGTTTTTTCTTTTGCACGTTGAAACTCCCATTTGGAACTTGCGAAACCCTCAAGAGTGAAACCATTTAAGGCTAAGCGGAGAATAAGTGAAACTACCACACACCCTTATTACACATACGTTACACACATACTGTATGTAGAATAAGACAAAAATAACAGTTTTATAATGGTATATAAAATTTCGAATGCTTATTCTATTTCGTGGCCACGTTTCTGATTGACATTTATGTCAGCTTTTGTTACCAGTTCGATAAATAATCATTCTAGCTACGAACAATTTTGAGAAAATTAGATGCTTCGTTTCAGCGAATAAGTGGCAGGGTTGGATTTCGCACTGGAAACATTACAAAATCGAAATTGTATAAATTAGATGAAACGAGGTGATGATTGAAATTTAATGGAAATTCAAACCATACCCCTCCAAGTTTCGGTTTCGAGTGTAGAAATGTTGCCGAAGTGACACTCGGCAGGAATTCAACCAATTTTGGAATTGAAACAGCAATGGTATAACATTCTATCTGAATATAAAAACATTAACTGAAATTTAAATAAAACCATGATTGAAATTAAATAAATAAACAAGTAAGTTCATTTGTATTTTATGGGCTTAAAAATTAATTTTAATAAATTTAAAAAATTTTGCACGCAAAGCGTAGTCACTGTAGATCATATTGTAGAGATAGTTGATAGTTATTTATACCTAGGGCAATTGGTGAATATGACTGGATGTAAAAAATAAGAAATAAAACGAAGAATGAAACTAGGATGGAGTGCTTTTGGAAGAGTGAAAATAGTTTTTAAATCCAACATTCCGCTATGCTTAAAAAATAAGGCATACGACCAATGCGTACTGCCAGTTATGACATATGGATGTGAAACTTGGAAGCTAAATTCAAGAATGCTACGTAAGATCCAGTGCACACAGAAGCATGGAAAGATTCTTGGCATAACAAGAAGAGATCGCAAGAGAAATACATGGGTAAGAAGTACATATGACCAAAGTGGCAGAAATACATAGCAGTACGTGTGAAAAAGTTGAAGTGGCAATGGGGTGGACACATAGCGAGAAGAATGGATGGCAGATGGACGGAAGAAATACTGGAATAGTATCCGAGAGGATGTGAAAGAAAGCAAAGTAGACAGAGTGGAAGATGGGCTGATGAATTGAGAAGAATGTGTGAAGTCAAGTGGATGCAGATTGCTCGAGACAGACAGGAATGAAAGAGGATTGGAGAGGCCTTCATCCAGCAGTGGATGGTGAACGGCTGAACATGATGATGATGATGATGATGATATATTTAAGTATGATATGATCGATTAAATGAAATTGAACACGTGTGTGAGAGTTGATGATGTGATATTACCGTGTGAATCAACCAGCTGTCTCAATTTGAAAATCGATTAACTAATATACAATCCCTCACAAATTGTAATCATAATATTTCGTATATCGAAACACAATGTACATACATATGTATGTACATATATCGTATAGCTATTGAATTTGTATATGACCGGAATTGATTTTACAAAGTCTCTTATTCCAGTACACATGTACGTACATACATACATATATAACATTTGATTGCTTTTATCAATATTGTGCTTTCGAAAGAATATTCGATAACACTGCAAACGAGTGACATATCATGCTAACGTATGCTTATATCCTTGCTTAACAAAGGTTTAACTAATGGGCTGCATCGCCAATATTGGCATATTGGCAGAGCCTAGTCTCTGACGCAAATCGGAAGCAAATTAGAACCATTCCGAAAGCGAATCCTTTGAGACTATAGACGTGTAGTACATAGCAACGCGATCAATTAGACCAGAACGAACGTTGATTTCGCATACAACATTAATATATTTATAGCTTTATACGTAGAATTGTTGTAGTACATTGAACTCGCTTTCCTCATTGTCATAATGGATTCGGATATTTTTACATTTGATCGTATTGCGGATACCCTAGATACGTCCTGTTTACGAGTGCTACTTTGTGAATAGTTCGGCTGGAATAACTACAGTCGTTGTACTCCTTAAGTAAAGAGGTATTTCAGGAGAAGACTCGTATATCGAATAAGAGGGCTTGCAGGCCAACCGGTTCGTACCTACGACATTGATAAAACTCGCCTAGGGTATTATTCACGTGCCCTTTGTAAAACCACACACACACAATATACGTAAATATGTACATATTGTATATTGTGTGTGTGTGTACAAATGCCTCAAAGTCTATTTGAATTGAAATGTAAAGGAAATCGAATCTTGATACCGAATTCGACTGAGGGAGCAACATTAGCATTGTATGATTTATAACTTATGTACATTACGTTCAATGAAGTACGTACTGAAGATTGGCATAATAATTTCATTATTGTGAATTGATCGATGCTGTGTACATTTTAAATTGTATGTATGTATAATACATACATACATATGTATGTATATATCGATGGGTTAGTGCACAGATATTGTATGTCGAGTTTTTAGCAAAATTGAGTTTTCATACACAAAACGTCCATCTGCATCAAACCTTCATGTTTAAAAGTATTTTATGTCCAAATAATATATTTGAGAAGATATTGCCTTATTCAAATTATACAATGTGTCCATTTCGTCCATATTTTTCATGCAAAATAGATGTATGTCACTTACAATATTTTTACACAAAACTGGACATACATAGAATATCTGTGCACTAACCCATCGATATGTACATACATACATACATAAATTGTCAATCTGTCCGTCACCCATTGATTGTCAACGAAATATATACATATATACAATACTTCTACATTCTATTCACAAAAACAATATTCTATTCTTATATGTATGTACATACATATGTACAGTCAATTTAATTATTAATTTTAAAATATTTATATGTATGTATACATATATTTCTATCAACAATATATTACACTTTGCACATACAATATAACTGTTCACTGAAAACAAAATTTCACTAACGCGACACATAAGGATATGATTGATGAATTTTAGTTGGCGTATAATGTGACCGATTTCCAATATCAACCAAAGCTCACCACTAATGCCATAGATTTATGTGGAATTATTTTTCCATCGTCGAACGTGGAGACTATGTATGTTTTTACTTTATTTTTTTTTATTAAACATACTTCATCAATCATCATTTTTTTCCCCCCCTCTCACACTCCCTATGTACTATAATTGGTTTTTTTTTTTTTTTTTTCGAAAGACGCCCGTCCTAAATTTGTGTACATATTAAGCGACATTGAAAAATCGATTCCTACGCGGAATGTGAAACATTGAGATTAATTACAGCTTGCGGATGGAATCCTTTATGTATTTCGGCCGCTGTGTACATACTCTTTCCCTTAGAGAATTTTCCGTTTTGTTTTCCTGATGGAGGTTGCTTCTTAATCTAATGTATCGCATGGTCAATGGAGAGCTGGGCTGTGATGCCCTCGGATTAATATCTCAATTTAACCGTATTGTCGAGTGCTCTACGACAGTCGACGCGAGTAATTGAAATTCCTGAAATAAACTTCGATTAATATCGAGATGTGATCAAGAGGCAGCCATGTACACGACAATGAGTCTGTTTTTATTGATTTCATAATTGAAAGTCGCCCCCATACACAAACAAAAATTTTCTCGACGCTAATGGATAAGTTGACATGTCTATTGGATAATCAATCACAGCGGAAATTTATCATTGTATATCGCGTTCTTTTTTTACGTCTTCCATAAGTTTAAAATAAACTTGACAAAATCTCGTCCAATCTAATAACGTGTTCACTTAAATGATTAATTTGAGAAAATCTCACCATTAAGCTCTGTTTTTATTTGTTTTTTTATAAATGCATACTTGAATTCAACCATTTCTAGTTAACTTATTGACAAACATTTCACCATTTGTTTAAAGTATTACTTGGTACTAATATACTTGGAAAGAGGAAAGAAAGAAGAGAAAATTAATCAATTTGTTACGTGGTGCTAATTTTGTATGGAATCCTTTTAACAACTTACATAACAGCAATCGGTAATAATCAACAGTATCGGCAATCGAACCTTAAACCTTCTTTCAAGAGTTCAATACTCTACTGCCAAGTTATCACCTTGGTAAAACTTATTATAGGGCTTACACTTGTCGACTATTTTATCGAATAGTCTCATTGCAACTGTAATACCATAATTTCCATGTGGACGTATGAATTTCGTCGTAATCAAAATGGTAATCGCCTCCATACGTCTAGACAAAATTCAATAGTGTTCCTAGAATTAATCCGTTGTGTAGGTCTGATTGAATTTATCCTGAAAACCCGTTCGTATGGTCTGAAGTTAACTTAGCTCAGTGCTGTAGATGTCGTAATTTAATTATCACCCCAGACTAGCACCATTAACCTTTGACGTGACGAAATTGGCTGTTCGAAATGTACTTTCGCCGTATAAAACACCACACTATTTGCAAGTATAAAACACCATCCGCCAAAGCTATGTCGAATAATATTCGAAATGGGAAACGACGCATTTTCAAATTCGAGCCGGCAAACATCGGATAATTGGAGCACAACGCGCGGCGCCGCACCGGAGGAAAATTTATGGGATTCGTCTGTCTGTTTTGATATGCGAAAAGGGTACAGTTTATTAATTTGAAGAGCGATTCTAGACTAATATGGATCAAAGCAAATTACAGGATTTAATTACAAATCCGTAATAGGGTTTAACCCTCTCAGCCTATCCCGTGCGATAATTCACTCCGCAACCAAACACCCCGCAAACTAAACGATTCATTCGATAAACACGAGTCGTGTTTATTTTAATATTATATATTATATGTATAATATGACTGTGTATATCTCAGGCATTATGAATACATGTGTCTCATTTGAATTACATAAATCATAAACGATATTTACTCGTTTGACATAAAATAAATGCGTTTAAGCCCATCATATGTACATTTCTACATATTAATAATATTCACGAAGAAAGCTTCGTTTTTATTTTTTATACATAATATCACAAATGTAAACAACCCGGCCAAATACATAGAATCCTTTCATATTTCAACTCCCTTAGCGTCTTATTATACATTGGAGAAAAATTTTATTTTTATATCGTACCTACATACATACATACATAAAGTAACATCATTTAACAAAATCATTTGAAAAAAATTCTTCGATCAATGGGATACAGGTTGGAAACTTTTCGTTACTAAAATTTGCAAGTACAAAACATAGAACGCAAGTAATTTCTATTTGATATTTGAATTCTATTTTCATGTCACCAGTAAACGTATACAACGTAACATTAATTAACCCCACCTTTCCTTAAGTTTAAAGTCACATTCCCGACAAGCTTTCCCAAAATTAAATAAGCAAAACTGATGAAACGATCTGGATAAATTGTAAATCCATCATTTGCATAGAGTACACGTGGGTTTGTTTTTTTGCATTTGTGTGTGCGTGTGTGTTTGTATTGAGCGTGTAAAGCTTTTGTACGTGTTTGTAAACTTCAGAACAAGTGATTAAATCCTGAAACGGACTCTACAACAAATAAAAACACCAAAATCAACATTAAACAACGTAAGACTTCGAATTCGACATATTTGAATTAGGTTTCATAATATGTACGTATATTAAAGTATACATCTATATATATATAAAAATCAATGTCTGTCTGTTTGTTTGTTTGTCCGTCTCTTATAGGCTCCTAAACCACTGAACCGATCACGATGAAACTTTCAGGACTTATTGTGATCATGCCGGGGATGGTTCCTGTGAAAAAAAATCTGGGAAAAACGGGAACGGAAACGGGAACGGGCCTGCTCACGCGTCAGATAACGTACTAGGAACGGGAACGGGAACGGGATCGGGAACGGGATCGGAAACGAGATCGGGAACGGGAACGGGATCGGGAACAGGATCTGGAACGGGATCTGGAACGGGAACGGGAACGGTATCGGGCATTGCAACGCATGCCGGGTCAGCTACATAGTATGTATGTATGTACATATATAAATAGCTTAGGATGGAAAAATTTCCAGCGACCATTTCGTATGGAGTGAGATTTTTTTCTACTTTTCCCATTTTTCCATACTATCAAGCTTTATATAAAGTTTATACTAGGCTTCCTCGTCTAATTTTCCACGATTGTGGGAATTTCCTCGATACACACGAATCACAAAAAGTAACCCGAGGATTGAATAAACTTAGATATTATCGTGTTGCTATATGTACATATGTATATCCTTAAGTGTTGGTTTAAGTCAGCTATTTTTTTTTAATTCAATTAAACTATAAGCATATTTAAATTAAAGATTGTTTGATTGCCAAATCGTTAAAATAAATTTAAATTTTGATTAAATTTTTTGGATCAAACGATGAACCCAAATACGCCCATTAGATATTTCTTCGGAATTTATCATAAGATCAACTTTCACTTATGAAATTCTATAAATTTTTCACCTTAACTTTCTCATACTCGTTAAAACGTAAACCAAATACCTTATCTCTCTAAATATAGCATAACTTTGATGCGAAATACGAAATTCGCCAACATATTATCATGAAATTTCGCATTTAAGTTACGAGGAAAATTATCAAGAAAATGATACACAATTATATACATATGTAGCATACTACTATTTAAAATTATATTAATTAAATTTATGCCATTAATGAATTCCATGTAGTCTTTCACTATATACATATGTACATAAATGACACTATATGGATATTGAAACGATATTCCAATTTCCTTCAGATCTGTTGATAAACAATTTTGAATTAACGCACGTCGAAGCAAGCTGAAAATTTCACGCATCACCACTCGCTATCCTTTCAGCAACAATCTTCACTGAAGTACTACATAGCAAGCGAGAAATCTATTAAGAAGTGCGTAAGCTTCCAACTTAACGTAAGCTTTATGGTGTAACGTAGCGTTCACCGGAGACGATGTTACTATTCACACACATCGCGACTTAACAGCCAACTTAAACAGGAAATTGAAAAAGTACGTGCCAGATGGAATTTTCAGCTGAAGTCCCCACTGAGCGATCGTATTTTCAGGTGGCGCGTGCCGAATCACCGATAAAGAAAACTACCTGACTACATACATTCCCTATTGAATATATAAATCTCACGGTGTTGTCATAAAATATTTCAGTTCGATTAGTTGATATTATTACATCTGTATTATATTCGGTTAGTTGAATATTATGTCGGCTAAGAAAATTATTATCTAAAGAAACTAAAATAATAATTTATAATGTAATTGTTAGACCTCATTTTATGTATTGTGGTTCATTATTAAATATGTTAGATAAGTCAACTAGAGATAGATTACAAATATTACAAAATAGAGATATGAGATGTATTTTAAATGCGGATAGGTATGCTAGTATAAAAAAGATGATGATTGAATTAGATTGGTTTGAATGTGAATGATACTTTGAGGAGTTGTATGTATGTTCGTATTTATATTTAAGTTAGATAATAATATGTTACCATCATATTTTAGTAAATTTATTGTGAAAGGAATGGATGTATGTGAATATAATTTAAGGAATAAAAATAATTTAATTATAAAAAATGTTAAAATAATTATAAATAGGAGAAGCATCTCGTACGGAGGTGTTTTGGAGTATAATAGACTGCCGGATGGAATTAGAAGTTCCACAACTATTGAAAAATTCCTGGCAGTCTAAAAAAAACATCTCTGTACAGATGCTTAGTTGAGGATTATAATTAATTAGCCTAAGCTACTATATTATATAAATAAATATATATAATAATGTACATATGATGAATCATTTGATAAACATTTCGGTTCATTCAAAATTTTCCGTATAATAAATAAGCTTTCTGAAACAGTTGCGTTTGTGGCAAATACTCTATACAATGCAGACGGTCTCGAAATGTACGTTTGAGTGGGTTCTTAAGTACTTTTAGTCGTTATTAATTTTAATGTACGTGGTATTATGTCAAAGTCCTGTCTGCAATGTTACGTTTACTCGTGTGTACACATATACAGTGACGAGTCCTTTCAGATTTGCGAAATTTTCACGGCATTTAAATTTCAAATTTACCTAGCCAACAACATCTTTCAACGTGTCTAAAGGCATTATGATTTCGTTACTCGCAAGGATACGTTTTAATGTAAATTGTATGTATGTATACATAGTGACGTTAAAAATTCAACGATGCAGTCTTTATGGTGAAACATTGTTGGTTTTTATTACTTTTTTATTTTTATCCTAATCGGATAAAGTATTGTGATCGTGTGAAAATTCGACCTCGAGATTTTGACTGATTTGTAGCAGGTATCATCCCCTGATCACGTTTCCATGATTTCTGGAAAATGTCTGTATGTCTGTGTACTTTTGTATAAAATCGCTAATAATTCAAAAACCGTTTATCTTATTAAACTGAAACTTCATATTTATATGTTTTTTGCCGGCCATTACAATCCATAAGGCTTTCAAAATTTTTCGTCAACCAGAAGTGGTACTTCCCTTTGAAAACCACCTAATTTTTGTATAATCTTTAGAATGTTTTTCCAGCAAAACTATCGTACAGATTAAGCTGAAATTTTGCACCTGTAGTAGGTGTAACGATTTTCAAAATAATATAATTTTTTTACATTTTTTATCCAACTGGAAGTAGTACTTTTACTCTTGGTTTTTTAAGTTTTTATCCGAAACTATGAAGTATATTAAGCTGAAATTTCATATCTATTATTTTCACGTAGGGTGTACGAGATATTATGATTTTGGTCAACATCCGCCAACCGGATGTGGCAGTTTACTCTTGAACGCGATTTTGTTTTTCATTTTTTTCGCCCTTTTACATATTTAGTATCTTCATAATATTGTAATGTAATAATTATTAAAGCAATACCTAGTTACGAAAATATAAATCATTAAAATCGGTCACAAAAATCCTGTTAACACGAAATATTTCTGAAACCGATCATGCTGAAAATTTATATTTATAATTTCCATATAAAATTTAAGAGTTTGTAAGGTTTTGATCAAAATCCGCCGACCGGAAGTGGTGGTTTTTATTTGAATATATGCCGAAGATCGTATTTTACATACGCGCTCGCACTCAACACAGTAATTTCATGATATGTATGTATGTATGTTGGTTGGTGTGGTGGTGTGCATGCGTTTTATTTACTTACGTACTTATATTATATAAAAATTATTTCGTTACTTTTTGTATTCCTCAAATAAAGGACAAAGTCATGGGTTGGCCACACCCGAATTTTTTTTTATAAATTGAATCTATTTCGATTTTGTATTAAGGGTCAACTTGAAGAACAATTAAATATGCCCAAAATGGAGATCTGTTCTAAAATTTCCATGAGTCGTAAAGCGGCACACTCAGACGTGATTTAGCCGTAATTGACGTATTTTCACTCGAGTTCTAGGCGTCGGTCGGCTTTTCCGAAGACCGGCGGGAAATGGGCGCCCATTTCCGGTCTCCTCAATTGCGGGATGCAGCCGAGCGCGAACCGCCAAACTTTGCCCGATTGTTTGTTTTGGTAATGGCTGTGCGAGACTGAGCTTTTGCCGTTGCAAAAAGCTCCCCTGGAGGTCGATTAAGCGACGGCCTGGTTCGATCTGACTGAGGAAAGTTGCTCGGAAAAGTTTCGGGTCGACGCGCTCTCGTTTTCTCGGCTTCGTATGAAATTTAGGAAGGTACACTGTTCATCTATGTATGTTTCTCTTAACTTGCTAGATAAAAGTAAACCTTATCCACTTTTAATTTCTGCCTTTTTTATGTATTTAAATAAATTATATATATAATAGCCAAAATCCGTCTGTGCGTGTGTCTGTCTGCTGATAACGCTCGCCTCGGTAAATATTTAAAAAACCAGAACGTCGTGCGAGTGAGATTTGAACCCGGTACCACCAGGTTGGTAGGAATTGTGCTTACACTATCTTCCAAACGGAGGCGATCACGTACGTGCTATAATTGGCCAAAATTAAATCTTAAGGTGTTCGCAACTTTGCTAAATTGTTACGTTGTTGTATCATAACACGCCATAGATGGCGAATTGTTGCATAGATGCAACAACTATAAAAACTATTAAATTTAATATTATTTTCCAGTACGGGTGATGAGAACGCTCCGTTGATATTCAACGGGCTTACACTAGTATTACTATAGCACTGGCGTACCATATAAAACGTAGCTAAATTTTTCTCATACATGTTTGTTTGTTTTCTTTTTATTAGCTTTCCTGTTTTTTTTTTATATAATTTTGGAATAGAAAGCAAAACGTACAAGTAATAGGTATAGATATTATGGGTCACCATCCACGAAAACACATTATTTTTTATGGCTTTGCCTCACTTTACCGTGAGAAACGATCTTGACGGGTCTCACTTAGGAGCACCCTTTCGTATTATTAACGTTTTTCTTCTCCCTCTAATTCCGTACAAAAATCGCACTTAGTGACCCTTTTTCCCCTTCTTAAAATTATTTATTTTATTTTTGTCATAAGATAATGTTTTTTTTTAGTTTTCGATAAAATAAACTGTTTTCAATTTTTTTCGCTGTATTTGTTTCGAATTAATTCGAATCAGCAAACGAATGAATGCGGTCAAAAGTGTAGCCAAGATGTCTGGTTAATTTCTTGGTAAATCTCATCTTCCACACCCTCATCATATGTCCGAATAGTCTAATGTAATCTCCGGCTATCCTCTTCTGGTAATTCTTAATCCGCCAAAGCCTCGTGATGACCTCTGTAAATTTATTTCAGGAATTCGCATTGTTATTTAATATACACAAGTTTAATATCCGTTGTTAAAATGGAATTTTGTATTGTTATTTTTGCGTTGTTTTATATTGAATATAAAAGCACAATGGCGAATATGCGATGTGAAGTTATACCTATGTACATATTATAGAGAGCTTAAGCCTACACATACATCGTTAGCACAAAGCAACTCAATTTTACACAGGGAGAAAATTTACTAGATATTAATAGGAAAAATATAAACTGTAAAACTATCCGGAATAAAGAACATTACTTATTAAATTACAAATTATTATATCATGTACGTGATGATACATTAATACATTTTAACGTATGCCACTATTTGTAATTTACTCTTAAAGTATGTCATTGTAAAATATTATATGGCTTTGTATCTTGATTCGTGATTTTAGTTTCTATAGGTATAATAAAAACGATGAAATACTAATGTGTCAATAATTGAAAAAAAATTGATACTTAGCTTGCTCAAAATGTATGTTCTAACCTAATATAAAAGCTATACTAGTTTCCGTCGTCGATCTTTCTTCATATCATCATAATTTGAATTCCATTCATGCAACGGATTCCGATAAACCCTATAACTCAATTTGACATGCATAGCTTTACACTCACACGCTACCCCGCATCGCAGCTTTCTCTATTTTATTCAAAAAAGGAATTTTTTCTCCTCTTTTTTTTTTTTTTTTTTGGATAAGCGTAATCTGAATCATCAAACAAATACTCTTACGGACCATTTAACAAAGCGGCGTTCATTTTCGCAAAGCCTGCTAACGGAAAACAACGCACACATTTTAACCCCTCCCGACTTTATATTATACCTGGAGCTTTTGGATATAGTCGTCGCATCAAATGGACTAAAAAATGGCCCTTTGCCACTAACGCCATCGTTATTTATGACTGTGCACAGGGAAATGTATTAAAATTTATTGAATCAAAGAAAATTGTATATATGTAAATTCAAAAATATACAAGCCATCGGCTATTTAATATAATATTCATATTCATAAAACTCTGTATATATGTACATACATATCTATATTCATAAAAATAATTTCCAAATCAAAACGATTACCTATGAATTAAAAGACGCTTCTGTATATACTTTTGTTGATATTATTATGAAGATCCGAAAACTCGCAAGTACTAAAATTTCTGACTGAAAATAAACGATATTCTATAAGAAGAAAATACAGTTTTTACTATAGCGCTTATGACGTTTTTATTTAAATTTTGGGCCGCTGTTAGATCTTACGCTCGTCATAAAAAATGGATAATCCTACACTTTATGACGGTTTATATACGACTTTCATCATTTTAATGCATCACATATCTATTGTATATATTGTATTTTTTTTAATCATTTCACTTAATTTCTAAATCAGACCATTATTTTTGTCGTTTAATAATAATGACATACCTACTCAGAAATATGTAGGTCTAACTCCCTCGGATAATCCTTTTGTCTTTCGAAATAAGGTCCTTCTTATTTGGCGACGAGATTAGCCACCCTTTTGTCGAATAAGCTTTTTCCCCACTCGAAGCTTTCGCCTAGTCGTATATGCAAATCCCGTTCAATCGTCCCAAAAAAATAATACCACAATGGAATATTCGAAACGTTTTTTATGCGAATTTTAAATGTCAACTGTATGGAGGTTTTTAAAAGAATTTCTCATACATATTTCAATTGCTTTATTTTTTTAGAGATATAAAAGGAATTCACTTAAAATGTTATTTATTAATATAATAGAACGTCTGAGAAAGCATATTTTTGGCGATGAGTCGTAAATTTTGTACCGGTTCCAAAATAAACTGCAAAACCAACAAAGTTGAATATTCATGAGATGTCCTCGCAAAGGACGTAGCACGCTCCAAGTAAACAAACGTACTTGAAACTACACGAAATATCAATAAAAATGTATTTTCTCATTTTGTATAGTAAATATGTATATTGAAATACACTATTTTCACGCTTATAAAACGGTATTTTTTTTTTATATGTAGTTTTTACATATGTGACGAATTGGGGAAACCTGTTATCGGCGTTTAAATAAATAAATAAATATTTTCAAATTTATCGGCGTTTAATATTTTTCTTGTATATAGTTGAAACCTGTTAATATGTATGTATATCATAAAAAATACTTATATAGAGTATTGTAATGTATGTAGAGTTGGAGTAACATTATATTATAAATATAAAGGAACAAATTATACTCGTGAATTCATCATATCAATGTATGTACATATAATATACATATGTATATGTATCTCTAGTAGGAATAAAATATTAAATGCCTATCACAGATAACTGTTTTGGCTCTACGTGTTATAAATAATCAAATACCACTTTTAAATTCTGTTGAAATATAGAGCATTGAAACAATTGCGGTGGTCGTTTAAAATTCAATATTGATAAATTCTCTCAATTGCAGAAAGTATTAATTAAAATTTCAGTCTGAATGCTAGTAATAGAAGGTATCCGTTACGGGCCTAGATTAAGTATCGAATATTCAGAACCCCTCAAATTTCCTTATGTAATGCGATAAGATTGAAGACAATATTGAGAGTCGAGCTTCATGAAATATTCATAAAATAATATTCCGTTTTGCGTCGCCGTTAACTTGGACCATATGGCACGAGCTTTCCTTCGGTTTTGTCGCGCGTTAAGCCGGAAATTCGGTTTTGAAAAAATCATCGTAACGAGTGGTAAAAGCACAATTCTGATTCATTCTCTGGAGATTAATTTGAACGCTTTTTGCATTACTATTCCCAAACGCTTTCAAGTACGGCGTGCTTAAAAAATATTCATCTTCTTATGTGTATAACATATTTTCACAGTACTCTCAGCTTTAGACTCTACATACATATACACGTAAATACACATTTAAAATAAAAAAATGTTTAAAAGTATTAGAATAATTAACTCTGAACTCCTGAAATTTTCAAATAAAATAGCATTATGAACAGTTTTAAAATTCAAAATAGATAATCCAATGAATCATTCCCACAACTTGTATAAGTATGTATATGTACTCCGAAAAAGCGTTAGCTAAATATTCACAAGGGGTTTTTCCGGTTAAATGAAAAATCTTTGTAGCGCTTTTTTTCTTAAGAAAAGACTACATTCTACAGCAACGGTAATTCATCACGAACATTTTACATTTAGGCGTTCGTTCACTATGTATATAACATTTATGAACGTACATATTTCTAATATTGTAAAGGATTTTTTTCCGCTCGCACCATTATTATCCGCAGAGTATCGAATTTACGTTTGAATATTTTAATGAAAATTAAGAGTTGCAAGCACTTAAATTTGTAGGGCGATTTGCATCAGAATGGTGATGATAGCCATCCTCTACATGTATAACACCTATTCAACAACTTTGCTCTCCTTCAAGGTTTATCATGTTCAAGAATCGGAGCCCCTGGGTATTATGGCAAAGTTGAAAAGCGCCTTTGTTGACTCAGACCACAATCTGGCACAATTTTGTTTAGGTGCTTCAGCGACTGACCAATTGTTCTTATCGTTGAAATTTCACCAGTCTCTCTTGGGCGATTCTTAAAAACATTTACCACATTTGGTTCAGCAAACCGAATATTATAACATTCAATAATATCATTCTGTAAAATTTCAATTAAATAACGCAAAAATGAAAAATACCAAACGAAAATCGCAGAGAAAGTTTTGGTACCGAGTTTCGAGACTTACAAATCTTACATTGAAATTAATTTCTGAACTTTTACCTTGTACGTGATAGTCATTTTAAGATCTCTTACAAGCTATGAGTATTTCTTGAATAAAAATTCTACGAATTTCACAAAAATCACTTATTTAAACCCGATATTGTTTAAATTTAAATATAGACGGAAAATCCGAATTCCTCAGAATATTTTACTTACTCTCAAAACCCTATTGATTTTGAACTCAACATTTATATAATACATTTATTATTCTATTTATACAATAGTAATATGTCGGAGGGGAGCCGTTAGCGTAATAGTCTAGCCTTGATCTTTAATTGGAGGTCTTCATCGTCTCATCTTTCACAGATGTCCTTCTGGGGTTCACTAAAGGGTTAAACTCATCCTACCGTACTAATCCTCCCAAATTTGAAATTTCACTATGCATAAATTCTATATAAATACAGGTGCATGCGGGTTCATAAAGCCGACAACTACGTGTTAATTATATTAATCTATTCGCTAGAATTAGGTAATATTAAATATTCAAAGTATCATTTAATACATTTTATCGATATATTTAACAATTTCAGTGGGAGATAACTGAGCCTAGAAAGGCGAACGTTATTGGCGAGCATTACCGTATAGAAGTGGCACGCTAAGTGCTTTTGTACTTTGATATCGACATAGCGAGGGTCGGTTATCCACTCAAATATTTATTTTCGTTATGATTCTACGTAGGTCTACCCAACCGGTCCAATATCTTCGAGTGGACTGAAGTTGTTCCCTGGATCACTTTTCGTCTGCTTAAAAATTTGCAGACAAAAAAGCTCAGTACCGTTGAAAAGTTTGCCTTTTTTTGCACTACACTTTTTTTTCCATTCAAATCGATTTGATTGTCATTTAATATTATTTTATTCAGATATTATTCATATTCACTTTGCAGATACTAAAGAATAATAGAAATAATTTAAAAATAAATTGATTATTTATCGAAAGTTAACTAGATATTTTTAATTCATTACAATTTCATCAATGGAATACGAAACTTTTAACTAAAATTATTTATTGAGTAAATGGTTGCCAAATGATCTTTCATTCATTTCGAAGTAATTACTTACAATTATAGCATCCTGGCAATTAAATGTAACGAGTCTAAATATGCATAATACATCAAATTTATCTTATTCGAATATGCTGAATGCTTGATGTCGTTTTCTAAAAAATTATACAAATTATGATATCCACTGAAAGGGATTGTATTATTTATTTATATAATATAGTAACTAAAGCTAATTACATAATCCTTAACTAAGCACCAATACATGTTTTTTAAAGACTGCCATGAATTTATCGATAGTTTTGGAACTTTTAATTCCATCCGGCAGTCTATTATATTCCAAAACACCTCTGTACAAGATGCTTCTCCTATTTCTATTTACTCTAACATTTTTTTATAATTAAATTATTTTTATTCCTTAAATTATGTATGTTCACATATTATACATCTCACAATAAAATGAATAAAATATGATGGTAACTTATGACTATGACTAATGTCTGTATATGTACATATGTATAGGTATATAAAATTATTACATTATACATATATACATATCTACTATTAGTGTAATTTATTTATTTACATAAAAACAATACGACTGGGAGCATTCATTAATGAGAAAATAATTAAGTGTAAAAAGTATTTTTGCAATCTGAGCTCGTACTTGGGAAGCCTTCACGACGCGAAAGAACATCCGGGTCAAACTCTTGTGCGAAACTTCGCTCTAAAATCGTGATTTATTGCTGTTAAATTGAAATTCTCGAAAATCTCACTCTTGCGGAACGCCACTCTGCGGTTTCCGCTTTTCATTTTTTACTTTATTTTTCCGTTTTTCGAAAATCACCATGTGAAAATTACGACGTTACGAGAGAAGGCGAAAGCCGAAAGCGTGACCAGTTCAGATCGCGCGAAATGAAACGTTCCCGTCAACGGACGTAATTTTCGCATTTGTTGAACTGCCAACGCGTTCCTCGTGAAAAATATACCGAAAATAAAAACGATAATAATTTTCCTCATGTGCTAGAACGCACATACATAGGTAGCGGCAACTTTTCACGATAACGAGCACTTCTCAACAAATGTTGTTTGCGCCATAAACAATACCGACGAATTTCCCACTTATAAATCCTACCCGTGCCCGTCTATCGAAAGATGTTGGCAAAAAGCACACATGGCATCAACAGATCCATTAACTGAAATCTATAGACCACTAAAACAATAGATAATCTTGACTTTGGCTGTTTTCTTGTTTACAGATATCAAACTGGCTCACGCTGCTGGTCGAGTATGTTCTCTAGTAGGAGTTGAAGGTGGACACGCTTTGGGTGGGTCTTTAGGAGTACTGAGAGCTTTGTACGCATTAGGAGTTCGCTATTTGACTTTAACTTCAACATGCGATACACCATGGGCTCAATGTGCTCTCGCAGATGCAATGGGAACAGGAGCTCCGGATCACGATGGACTTGCACCATTCGGCAGGGTAAATATCTAAACTAATAATTTGTTCAACAGTACATACATAAGTCAATCTGATGAATTGAGATGAATGTGACCATGTTGTAGAGATAGCTAATAATTATTTATACCTATGGCAATTGGTGAACATAATTGGATGTAAAGAAGAGCTAAAACGAAGAATGAAACTAGGATGAAGCGCTTTTGGAAGAATGAACATAGTTTTTAAATCCAACATTACGCTATGCTTAAAAAATAAGGCATAAGGCAGTGGATTCTAAATTCAAGAATGCTACGTAAGATCCAGTGCACATAGAGACGCATGGTAATATGTATGCTCGGTATAACAAGAAGAGATCGTAAGAGGAATACATGGGTAAGAAGTATTACCAAAGTGGCAGATACATATAGCGGCCTTCATCCAGCAGTGGAGGGTGAACGGGTGAAAATGAGGCCTCTCCGATCCTCTTCCATTCCTGTCTGTCTTGGGCAATTTGCATCCAGTTGACTGCATGCATTCTTCTCAATTCATCAGCCCATCGTCCACTCGGCAGATATAGCAGAACGTGCGAAAAAGTTAAAGTGGCTGGACACATAGCGATAATAATGGATGGCAGATGTACACGAGAAATACTTGAATGGTATCCGAGAGGATGTGAAAGAAAGCAAGGTAGACCGAGTGGAAGATGGGCTGATGAATTGAGAAGAATTTTTTGAGTAAACTGAGAGGTCTTCATCCAGCAGTGAATGGTGAACGGCTGAAAATGATGACGATGAAGTTAATTTAAAATATATGATTAATAGATATGTACATATATGATGCATTGTATTTGAATCTCTTCATAGAGTTGTTAAATTACGTATTATATTTGTATTTAAATCGCGCTCTTAATATAATATAATTAAATTTGCTATTTCCATAGCGTAATTATACATACATATGTATGCATATTTCATGATATTGAGTGAAAATGTGAAAAATTTTCCATTGTGTTTATTATTGCGTGTATAGAATATTTGATGGTAGTTATTAGATAGCCTATTTCATCACCAAATCTCATGTACATACATATATGTACATATGTATGTATACTATGTACGTATGTATATTACGCGGTGCACGGAAAAGCTTTAAGCGCTTGAAATTGCGTTAAGCTTTTATGGTTGCATTTCGGCGAATGCAATGAAATCGGCGCATGCACAAATGAATTATGCCGATAATAATAAAGTTCGAATTTAACAATAGTTCAGTCGAGTGCATCCGAAGCAATTGCGATTAATGCAAAGTCTATTAGCGATAATCGCTCACAAATAAAACAAAAGATACACCCGTTACATTCAAGTAATGCGTATCGCTTACAATGCAAAATCTATTCGTTTTATTTATTTTTATTTGGAAGTGTCTACGTAGAAGTAGAATAATGTATGGGGTGTGATACAAAAGGTTTGGCTATTCGAATAATGCTTTTTATATGTATATATTGTATGTACATACACGGCCTTTGACCCTCTTCGATGGAAATAATGAATTAAGTTTAACATTGATCGATGTATTCTTTCACCAAATCTGCCAATGGATTACTGCAATATTTTCTAGAAAATTTTATGTGATTCGTTTATACTTTGAGAGTAATAACAACTCAAATTCGTACTTGGTAAAATCTATGTAATATTGCTGTAGGCTTTAAAATACAAAAAATATGCAAATAGTACGGTAGGCTTTCAGTAGCTTGCGCATCTATAATCCGATTGCAAACAAACTCTCACTCCTCTTTGTACATTAGGTGTGCTGTAATTGTATATTGTATTGTACAATCCGCAAATAATTACAATGGCTTACCATTTATTTAATAATGCGACGGCTGCGAATCCTTTGTAAATTATACTTTGTTTGCGGAATGCCATCCTTTGAAATTAATCATAACGCGTATAAATCGTCGTCGAAATTTTCCTTTGGTATTTGGCAGTGTTCTTGGTTTTCAGAATCGTACACGGGAGAAACGGGAATAGGAATGGGGAGTGACGGGGGTTTGAATAACTGTCTTTTTCGCACACAATACTCAATCGGACGAGACGCAATGTATTATTTTTAAACGAAACGACAAACGACACAATAGATCCAGGCGAGCTTGCGATATTTAATCCGGAGACAATGAGCCATACAGGAATTCGGCTCGGGGAAAAAGGATTTCGACGGTGAAAGGAAAACCAGGACGAAAGCCGGAAAACGACCGTTTACCGCAAACAACCACGGGGAGTTTTCAATAGAAGGATATTTATGATATTTGATAGACGCATCTCGTACGCCAATTGTTCACTACCGATAAAAAGTCGTCGAAAAGTATAATATTAAAATTTTTGCGATTTTTACATTTTTATTTTTTTTACTTTACGAGCTTTCCGTGTAGATTGCGAGTGAGTGCGAGTGTGTCTAAAAACGTTTTTACGAGTCGTGATTTTATTTTGTGAAAAGCGCACTTTTTCGGGCGACAAGCTAGAGGTTATAAAACGGGCTCGGCTTCCGGTTGTCGTTCGTAAAATATTCACTTTCCGGTCGGTCTTACCTGAAAACGTGGAATTTTTAATATAAGATCTCCATCTCGATCCGTCTGTCGAAAAAATAATATATAACATTGTACGAGATGCAAAATCACGCTTTTTTTATACCTTCTCGTACACAAGAATACTTTTATACTAAGTATATGTACGTATGTACATGCTTCATCGATGCATTTAAAATATTCCATTCATATAATTATTATCAGCGGAGATAAGATAAAAAGTCAACAACATCAGTCACCGTCAACGTGATTCGTTAATCATTCAACCTTTGACTCTAAACACCCATCATACCCTTTAAGGATTTTACACCCTATTTTATGGGGCTTCACGGCCGTGCTTAGTAAACGTAAAAATCAAATTAAGCTTTTTCAGTAAAAAATTCACACGTGCGAAAATAATTCCGCTTCGATTTTATTTTCGCATGTCTGTGAAATAAATATGATATTTTGAACACGTTGCCCTCCAGTAGGCGTCTGGTAAAATAAGATCACCGTGAACCAATTTAAGGTTTCTTACGATGTGAATTTCTTATCGGGAGCCACGAGATAGAAAAGCAGGAAATAATTTATTTCGCGATGTCTTTCCGTCTCCGTTTCACTCCATTTTCCGGGAAACGTTTCAACAAAAAAAAAATGATAAAACTTTTCCATGTACCTACATATACATATGTTTGTATGTATTGTCGCTTTTAGTTAACGCTCATAAGCTTATTTACGCGCATTGGAATATTTTTGTAAAATTATATTTATATAGGGGAAAAATCCATCTCAAAGGGGTACTAATTTAATTTATGCCACTTTTAAATAGGCACCGGTTCCAAAGACGTTACATTTTTTAACTCGATGGTTTTTCTCTGGCGTCAAAGAGAATTTTTGATAAAATGTCACGTTTCCCGGGATGGGCAAAGCTGCTACTCGCTAGAAAAAGCAAATGGCAATCGCAATTCAATATACATATACCATATGGATCAATATAATATACCAAAATCAAATGTATGGCACTTCAAAAGTATACGTTACAATAAAGCAAATCGTGTGAACGATAATATACTTAATGTATTTAAAAATTAACAGAAACCACGAGGCTGTTAGTGCGAGTTATTTTATTTTTTTTGTTAGTCAAAGGCGAACATTAATCTTGATTACAAATTAAACGAATTACGTAGACCTTTAACGCAAACATACAATCAAACGCTAACCAAATCAACTGACTAATAAATGGATCACAAGCTAAGATATTATACAATGAGAATTTTTCATTACGAAAGTTATCACTGTCGTGGACAATTAGCTTGTGAATTGATTGAACATTTTCGTGATTAAAGAAAGCAATCATTTTAAGCGTGGCAAATCTAGCTTAGTTAATTTTATATATATTTTTTGATTTATTCGATAATTTTACATATGTATATATCGATGGGTTAGTGCACAGATATTGTATGTCCAGTTTTGTTTTAAAATATTGTAAGTGACATCCATCTCTTTTGCATGAAAACTATGAACGAAATGGACATATTATATATTTGAATATGGCAATATACTATTTGGACATACAATTTTTTTTAAACGTGAAGGTTTGATGCAGATGGACGTTTTGTGTATGACAACTCAATTTTGCTAAAAACTGGACATACAATATCTGTTCACTATAAGCCATGTATCATTCTGTATATGTATATGTATGATGGTGAAGTTTAAATATTTTTACGTCTTGTTTCAGTTGATTATAAAGGAGATGAACCGGCTGGGAATGATCGTGGATCTTTCTCACGTGTCCCAGAGTACAATGAGAGCCTCACTGAACGTCACAGAAGCCCCAGTTCTATTTTCTCACTCGTCTGCACATGCACTTTGCAACTCGTCCCGCAATGTTCCCGATTCAGTGCTGAAACTGGTCGCTGAAAACAGAGGACTCGTTATGGTCAATTTCTACTCTCACTTCCTCACATGCAAGAGCACAGCCACAGTTGCCGACGCCATAGGTATTTTTCGATTCGCTACTAAATACTTAGTCTCTAGAGAGAGGGAAATAGATTACTTTAATTTGAGTGGATTACTCTGCGTGAATTAAACATGAAAGACGGATTCATAAAGTCCTTTCATTACTCTCGGGATCGAGTCAAAGGAATACCCCAAGACCACACGGTGAGTAGCCTTAATCAAGGCGTAGAACAGGTATACATATGTATGTATGTATTACCATCTCGCTAGATATTAATAAGGTGAGCATCGACCGACATGCAAAACGCAGACTTGCTGTCCTCTACAATTTAACGCAAATTCAATTTAACTTTGTCGTCTAATATCCTGCCCTTTGTTTGTTTTTATTTTATTTTTCCACCATTGGCATTGGCATTGGAAACTTTTCCTCTCAATTTCCTATAAGTTTCGTTTTGTTTGCTTGCGACACATTCTTTTACAAAATCCCATTTATTTGTTCAGCATTTTTTTTCTCCATTTGCCACTGTTATGGTCGCACGATATATATGTAGGTATAAAAGCGTCATGATAATGAACCATTTTTTTCTATGTTTCCATTGTTGGAAACTTATTTTCTCACAACAAAACATTTTTTCTCACACACATCTCTTTTTATTTTCAAGTACGAGTATCATTTCATCTTGATATCATCCTTCTAAATATGATTACATTATATTATATACTATTAATAAAGAGCTTAATGTGTCCCTGTGTGTGTGTGTGTGTGTGTGTGTGTGTGTGTGTGTGTGTCCGGTAACGCTATGACGTCACTATAGGATTTTTTCGAGTTTTTTTCATGAAAAAACGGATTTTTTTCGTTTTTTTGGATTTTCATCTTTTTTTTTTTTTTTTTGGAACTTTTTTGAACTTTTGAACTTTTTTTTTTTTTTTTTGGATTTTTCAATTTATAATAGGCCATGCCGGCCCTCTAACCACCCCCCCCCAGGCGCCCCTTCTACCCCGGCGGCCCCTTTTTTGGACTCTCGAAAAGCTATGCCGGCCCCTCACCACCCCCCAGACCCCTCCCCTGCCCCTACGGCACCTTTTCTGCACTCCCGAAAAGCTATGCCGGCCCCTCACCACCCCACAGACCCCTTTCCTGCCCCTACGGCACCTTTTCTAAACTCCCGAAAAGCTATGCCGGCCCCTCACCACCCTCCAGACACCTCCCTGCCCCTACGGCAAAATGCCGGCCCCTCACCACCCCCCCAGACCCCTCCCCTGCCCCTACGGCACCTTTTTCTGCACTCCCGAAAAGCTATGCCAGCCCCCGTTTACCCCTACGGATGACTCCCGAAAAGCTATGCCGGCCCCTCACCCCCCCCCAGACCCTTTCCCTGCCCCGGCACCTTTTCTAAACTGACTTGCCGGCCCCTCACCACCCCACAGACCCACCCTGCCCCTACGGCACCTTTTCTGCACTCCCGAAAAGCTATGCCGGCCCCTCACCACCCCCCCAGACCCTCCCCTGCCCCTACGGCTCCTTTTCTGCACTCCCGAAGCTATGCCGGCCCCTCACCACCCCCCCCCAGATCCCTCCCCTACCCCTACGGCACCTTTTTTTGCACTCCCAAAAGCAATGCCGGCCCCTCACCACCCACAGACCCCCCCCCCTACCCCTGGCACCTTTTCAGCACTCCCAAAAGCTATGCTGGCCCCTCACCACCCCACAGACCATTACGGCACCTTTTTTGCACTCCCAAAAGCAATGCCGGCCCCTAGACCCCCCCCCCCTAAAAATATGCTGGCCCCTTACCCCTAACCTTTTCAGCACTTGCTATTATACTCCCCTACGGCACCTTTTTTGCACTCCCGAAAAGCTATGCCGGCCCCTCATTACCCCACTACGGCTCCTTTTTTTGCACTGAAAAGCTATGCCGGCCCCTCACCACCCCCCAACCCTCTATTGCCCCTACGGCACCTTTTCTGCACTCCCGAAAAGGTATGCCGGCCCCTCACCACCCCCCCCAGACCATACCCCTAGACTACCCCTACGGCACCTTTTTTGCACTCCCAAAAAGCAATGCCGGCCCCTCACCACCCACAGATACTCGCCTCGGTAAATGATTAAAAGACACGAACCGTTTGCGCGCGAGTGGGATTTGAACCCGGTATCACTGATTCGGAACACTGAGCGCTTACGCGGTGAGCCAAACCAGATGATAATATGAGGGCTGGCTTCAACTTGACTATTTATATAATAAAAAATAGGCTGGCGACTTTGCTAAATTTTTACGTTGTTATTATAACGCGCCATCTATGCAACAACTATAAAAACTATTAAATACATATATGTATACTCAGCCACGCATACATTCGTTGATATTCAACGCACCTATGTATGTACATATGTACACTAGTATACCTATATTTAGCGAAATGCGTACGCACGCTAAATATAATATTAAATGCGTGAATAGTTTATGAGCGATCGATCATCTCTCGAAGTAAATGTACCAAATTGAGTCCTGGCAAAGTTTGAATTAACAGTTAAACATTAATTAAATTTCACGGGAATTCCATGGCTCGGAACTCCCTTGTAATATATGACAGTGGAAAAGTTTCAATATTGTTTTTATCAAAAAGAAAAAGGGGAGAACCCGACAGCTGCTAATAACTTCACAGCAAACGTACATAAGTGCCGAGAGTGCGCTCTTTTGAATTTGTTTATTATTATATTTGTAAAACGCGTTCATTGTTACATAAGTATTTTTGATTGTGTTAAAAATTCGACTCGATTCATTTATATTTTTACAACTTGCGATCATTCGCAATGATGTGATCGTATTCGGAGAACCGGCGGCCTCGTAAAAACATTTATTTTTCCGCGCCCTTTGCGAAACCCTCGCCGTTTTTAATTACCGTGCACTTTGAGGGTTTGAAATTTAACATGGACGCGTTCGTCAAAAGACGCCTTTCGCGGTCGTCAAAAACGCGATAAGGACTTCGTCAAAATGAAACGAAGGGTCGTTTGCCCTTTTCGTTTCGGAGAAAACGGGATACCGACGATTAATTTGAAGGCGAGCACTTAATTCGCTCGCTAACGATTAAATTTACGACTTGATGTAACTCGACACAAAGGACGAGTGGGTACTCGAGGCACTCTTTATCGCTTGAGGTCAGTCGCATTTATCTGTTTTCTTTATTTATTTTTTAATCTTGTTTTGCTTTGACGTGAATTTCACGACTTCCGGTCGTCAAACGGTTGATTACGGCGTAGATAGATTTTCGCGCTTAAAGTGTTCATTGTCGTTAACGACTTAGTGCCGAGCTTAAAAATCTGATCATTATCATAATTTTGTTAATTTGAATGTTGTAAAACTTAACATATTGCACGTGTTATAATATGAGGGACTCGGCAGTTAATAATGGTAAGCGCCATTTGTCACTTTTGGAGGGTATCAAGGAAATAAGGTATTAAAAAATATATTTTTGAAACATTTAATACAAAATTAATATATTTTTATAAAGTATGATGTTTTAAGACTATCCTGTGCAAATATTGACCATTTTTATGTCGTTTGACATTTGGGTATAAATGGCGCTATGAGTAATCTGAGTTAGCACTGCCATTTTTTGAGATAATTTGGAACAATTTACGAATTTCTGTAGTAATTAATGGTCTCATAACCTTTTTTACGCGAAAAAACTCAATTTAATAATTTTGGCGCGCTTACCATTATTTACTGCCGAGCCCCTCATATCTAATACAGTGGTCGGGAACCTTTTTCGAGCTAAGAGCCAAATCCGAGAAAACCATTCAAAATTAGCAAGCTACATATATGGAACCGCAACATACTATTTTCGGATGACATATTCTAAATAAAATTAAACCTTACTCCTTTATGAAATTGCTGTAAGAAATACGTTATCTTCGTGATATTTCTTAGTTTTTTAAAAAAAAGTATTTTATCTGAATGCTTTTTATAGCCACGAAGTTGTGGAAATCGGATTTATTTTGATTTTGTTTAAATCGTGTCAAAGAATTGCGTTTCACGCAAAACGTTGGATGACAGCGAGAGTCGCAGGTTTTCATACAAAGAGCTGCGTGCGGCTCCGGAGCCGCCGGTTACCGACCGCTGATCTAATATAACAATTTTATCCCATATTACAAAGCATATTTACAGATCACTTGAATTATGTATAGTGAGCAAGTTTTCCTCGATAGCACTCGTACTAATTTTAAACTAATATTTAGCATACGCATAGTTATGATTTAATTATTTCATCTACATACATACATACATAGATATGTATGTATGTATGTACATATATGCCTAGGTAGAATTCGCCTGGCTTCCTCGATATGTAATTATTTAAACTTTAT
Source organism: Parapsyche elsis (assembly GCA_022651745.1). Classification (NCBI taxonomy): domain Eukaryota; kingdom Metazoa; phylum Arthropoda; class Insecta; order Trichoptera; family Hydropsychidae; genus Parapsyche; species Parapsyche elsis. Next base: position 3,815,163 of record JAGVSN010000016.1, read on the forward strand.
TATTATATATGTACATCATAATGGGAAAAATCGGATTATATACATACACCACGCCACTTTGAGGCTTTCTATAATGTAATTAAAACTTTCACTTCGGCTAGATTTTAACAGAAATCCGCTTAAAATTGATAGCTCTCGGTATGTGGATCGATTGAGTGTACATATATACATACATGCAACGGCAGTTTAATAACCGGCCAAAGCGAGTGCACTTTAATCCTATTAACGGCGTTGCACTCGTTAGTTTATCAGCAAACTGCTCGTTACCATAAATTAACGCGCGAGGAAAGCTCACTAGTCCGGAACGCAATTTAACAAAACGTCAAGCACACTCAGAATTTTCAAGAGTTAATTAACGTGAAAATTTTGCACATGTTCTGTACGCATTTTAGACCAGTAAAAATGTCAAAGTTGGGTATAATATAATAAAAAAAATCACAGTACTTTATCCGATATGGATACGGTAAAGATATACATACATGTATGCTACATATTCGTACTATTCCAATGAATATGTAAAAGATGTGCGTGCGCGTTTGTTGAAAATTCTAAGACGTTTAACCGTTCTTGAAAAAAATGTTTTTCTGACATTTTTTTTCCATTTTCTCTTCGTCCTCTTCTCGTAACATAAATCTTTGCTCTTCTATCAATGGTTTCTGCTGGGGATTATTCATAAAATGTGACCCCTTTACATTGTCATTTTTTCCCCCCTCCACCATCTACAACATTTGAATACACGAACCGTGTACGTTTTTAATTTTGACATTTGTGCTTTTTTTTTTTTTTAGTGTTTCGCAAAAATATAAATCTTACACGGCCACTGGGGCAAAGGTAAAATTTGAACGTGTTTGCGCACAGCGAATATAGTTTACAGCTCGACGCGAGAGACGTAGACATTTTCTTAGACGATGTTTGAGAAAATTATGTTGCTAAAAGTTGACCGAATCGAAATAGTTTTTCAATCTTCTCCCGCGGTATTCATTGAATTTGGCGAGGAAAGTTTCACAGGAAAATGAACGAATCATACATATTTGCAGCGGACATCGTCGTATCGCGTATACGTACATACATACATTTTTGTGACTTGGTTCTAAACGGGCGTGATGAAAAATTCGTGTATTTTGAAATAAATCCATTATTATTCAATACTAGTGTAAGCCCGTTGAATATCAACGGAGCGTTCTCATCATCCGTACTAAAAAATAATATTAAATTTAATAGTTTTTATAGTTGTTGCCTATACAACAACATGTTGCGCCATCTATGGCGCGTTATAACAACAACGTAACAATTTAGCAAAGTCGCGAGCCATATTATATTCGGCTATAAATAGTCACGTTGAAGCCTGTCCTACACCATCTGGTCTGGCTCACCGCGTAAGCGCTCTGTTCCGAATCAGTGGTACCGGGTTCAAATCCCAATCGTTCTGGTTTTTAATTATTTACCTCAGCGAGCTTTATCAGCAGACAGACACACACACACACATTATATATATATAATGGAAAATGCCAAATTTGTATTCACCAAAAATGCGTATAAGATCGATTAGTATCAGATCTATCTCCTACGTTAAAATATCAAAATATTTAATAATAATTTTTATTATTATTACATTTTGTACACATTTTTCTCCTTTGAGAACAAAGCTACAGATTTATTTAGAAAATATTGCATAGAAATCCACGTGTCGCGAAAAATAAAACGAGTGTGCGTGAGCGTCGAATACAAATTTATCAAAGCAAAGGTCACAATGAAAATACGATTGTTTTTCCATTTTGGGGAATAACCTGGTGTGTAAATAGAAATAAGTGAATTTTTAAAAATACCCAAAAAACGGTCGTAACGCTGTTATTTTGTATGTAGCACATTTTTTTGTTTACAAACTCCTTTATGGATAAATGAAAATTTGTATTGTTTATATTGGCAGCTCATATCAACCACATAAGAGAGGTTGCCGGAATCGACAGCGTCGGACTCGGAGCTGGATATGATGGGATCAACTTGTAAGTACACATTGTTCAGTCATAATTTATGTACATACATACATATATATCATAATTTATAAATATATATCGATAGTACCATATTTTGCGTAACTATATTATTTTATTAAAATTAATATTATACATACTAAGCGTGATGTGTCGTTTACATTCTATTTTATTTTGTATTCGTGGCCCAATTCCTTGTTCCTATGTTGCATTCGTTGTAATTATGCTTTGACGTGCATTGTCAATATAGCTATAATATGATGCATTGACGTCCTACAAAATGATGTAGAACGATAACAGAAGTGTGTACTATTTTATTCATCATTATGTGATCGACCATTACGCAAATTGGCCTTTGCTTTTAGTGTAATGAATTATATAATGTCGAACGTTTCAAAACATGTTTTATTACAACACGTGTTTTGGACGTTTATTCAAAATATATATAAAAAAGAAATGGAACAAAAAAACACATTCGATTTATTCGAAATGATTTATTTTGAATGTATATATTTTTGTATCTGAGAGAAAGTGTAGGTGTCGGAAAAACGAAGGCGTTGATTTTCACCCTGTAAACTTTTACTGTGAGAAAATTTTGCCAGATCTTTGTGAGGCGATACGAAGTTTTCTTTTAAGGAACGCTCTCAAGCTTTCAAAAAACTAAACGCTGTTTGTTTTAAATGATTTACGTAATCTTGAATTGGTACAACGTCAGCGTTGTATATATGTATGTATGTATACCCCCTTACTATATACATATACCATAAATTTTTGGTTGTTTCATTAAAATTTCATCGTGTAATGTTGGTCGCCATTTTGTAAAAATTACAATCGATGTGTGAATTTAATTTTTTTCAAGAAGAAAACGAACATAAAAAATTGATGTGATTCTACAGATAAGGTTTTTTATCGAAGAAATGTCATTTCCTTTCAAAATAATGAACCTTCAAAAATGTATTTTGATATTTTTTCATCAAACGTTCCATCTAAATTACGCGTATTATTCTATTCCCCTGCAAGTTATTATAAGCACGCGTTTTGAACCTTACGCCAAAATGATAGCGAATAATTTTTAACAAAAAGATTGAATGTAATATTAAAAGGGTGAAATATTTTACATATCGCCTCGGATACGAGAGCATACTTTTCCAAGATTTATATGAATCATCGTAACTTTTTAAGAGATGTTGGAAATCTGTAACAAATTGTAAGGAAATATCAGGCTCGTTAGACCACGTAACGTTCTTCGATATAGCACACGCTTCATAAAATAACATTTTTACGAGGCCAACTTCGTCGATACCGAAGCCCACGTATTCGTATCGACCCTGTATGTACAGCGAGTATAACAAACTCTTAAAATCTATTTTTCAAAATCAATACACCGACTACTTGAAAATCATTAAAAGCTTACATATATGAACTAATAAAAATTACCGTGCAGCATTTCGTTTATTTCTATTTTTTTTTTTCCTTTCGTTCAAAGGTATCGCTATTTGCCCGACAACTTTACAATTTCCCCAACAATGGAATTGCCACTCTAGTAACGCACGTTTCAAAAGCGATGAATAGTTATTGAATTTATTTCCGCGGTTGGAGATTTTCTCAAAGAAGTCAGCCGTATTCAAAACGTGTACAACTACCATTTTTTTTTTCCTTTAGGCGATAAAGAAAAATGACGATATAGACGTAAAAACCCCTATCGATTTTTACGTCGCATTGTGAAAGTTTTCACACTACCGTTAAAGTACCTACATATAAATTTTCTTTTTACATATTGAAGCGAATACGTTTTTATGGTAAAGTTTATTTCGGTAGTTAAACATTAATTTGTCTTTCAAATACATATATATTTCGATTTAACGTTGCTAATAATGTTAAACGCAATTCATTAAAGCGGACTCTCAAAATACTTACATGTATGTATGTATGTGTGTTTTTATCACTTCATGTCAAATACGATCTTAGATTTTTAATATACATTAGTAAATGGGATTTGGGACAAAAATATTTCTAGATACATTATCATCATTATTTTCAGCCGTTCACCATCCACTGCTGGATGAAGGCCTCTTGAACAATCTGCATCCAGTTGACTCCACACATTCATCAGCCCATCTTCCACTTGGTCTACCTTGCTTTCTTTCACATCCTCTCGGATACTATTCCAGTATTTCTCGCGTCACTTCAACTTTTTCACACGCTCCGCTATATCTACCACTTTGGTCAAGCTTCTTACCCATGTATTCCTCTTACGATCTCTACTTAACTATACATATATTATAATTTGTGAGTTCAAAATAGTATATGTATAATTACGAAATTCTCGGTAGATTTCTCAATAGCAATTTTCACATTGTTTTTGTAATTTCAAAGTATTTTTAGTATGAATTAAAATAGCAGGTCGATATAAAACCATAACTCATTCCTGATATTTCTTTATCAGCTGTTGTCGATGCGAATAGAAAAAAAAAGTTTTAACGTTTAAAACTTTGGTGTTTTTCCACTGAAATAAGTAATGAAGGCTATTATTAAAGTTTGAGCTTTTATGATTGAATTTTTTTAGTATTCTTTTATGTATTTTACCAGAGATTTGGCTTCGAGCTTAAAGAAATATTTACATATATATGTGTATTATTGAAATATTTTAACTATTTATATTTTTTCACAGCACTCCCAAAGGATTAGAGGACGTTTCGACGTATCCTTTACTGTTCGCCGAGCTCCTGGCTGCTGGGTGGTCAACCGAAGAACTGAAAAAGCTAGCAGGACTGAACTTCCTCAGGGTTTTCGAGGAAGTCGAACGAGTAAGAGAAGAACAGGCTCAGCTAGCTCCTTACGAAGAGGTGATGCAACCGAGGCCTGCAGCTGCATACAACTGCACCAGCCAAGATCTTTTCTAACACTCGAGTATCTCTCAAAGGTTTAACACTATCATTGGTTTTCAAATGTTACCGCGCGACAATCTCGATAGCTTCGACGTAATAATTTTAATCACCGAGTGTGTTCGTTGAATATATTCTTTGAACGACCGGCTCGTAGAATTTGCGCAATGAGGAAAGGTTCAGGATGAGTTTATAATTAGAATTGATGCCATAATGCATTGTTGAGACTGGGTTAATTATTACACATAAAATATGATAATATTATGTATGTAGAACAATCGTATATTTTTTCGGATTATAGACGTGTAAAGCTTTGATAAATGTTTTGTGTATAAAATTTTTGCCATAATATTTTAAAACCCCCGGGGAAAATAATACACTATACAATAATATTCAATTGAATATTGTAAGCATTTAAGATTTTGAATGTGTTGGTGCATTTTAAATTTCAATTTTACGTAAATGTAGATTGAATGCTATTAAGAAATATGAATGTGATATATGTGTAATAAATTTTGGATTAGTGTGAATTTCCTGTTTTAAATCAGGATTATAGAAATAATTTCTAGGAAAAGTTAGGTATAATCGAATTCATCTTTTGACTTACTTCAACGATTCAATTTAATTGAAAAATCTTTTTTTCGAGCGTGTCTGCCTTCGGGCGATTTTTCAATTTTTTTTTTTTTTTTTTGAACAAATTGTTTTTTCTTTCATTTCATCCGCAAAACAAAGTTTTCCCTTCTTTTACTTTTCAAAGCGAGTAATTTATACATAGATCTCTAAATAATATTTAGGTACGTGTGTATATACGAGTATATTTACGCTTTTCGGTATTACAAATAAAATAATTTGGCTTTCCAAACAATAAAAATTTTATATTTTGAGATTTAGTTAATACTTTACCTTAATTTCAAGAGATTAATTTCTAGTATTACGGAAAAAATTTTACGAAAGCGATTTTTAATATAATAAATTAGAAACATAAGAATGGATGTTGATTAAATTATTTAGAAGGGACAAAAAAACAGTCAAATTATAATAAAAAAGAAACTTTTTAACTTTGCACTTTGCTTATTTCACACTGAACGATTTTTAAACATTCAACGCGAGTACACATTGAAGATATATTTATATAATAAAATTTATCCATGAAAAAGTCATAAAATAATCCATTTATCATAGTCCTTTCTATATGTGAAGTAAACGATGTCATAACTTTCACGCTATGTCAAAAAACTGTTAGAATTCCCTTTATCTCTATCTGATATTCCCTTATTTTATCACCTTTTTTTTCCTCTCTTTCTCGATAGAAGCTGTGCGAAAAATGCGAATATTTTATTGTTTTATAAACGTGCTTTTATTGGACGTGTTCTTCGCTGTAATATATTCGATCGTATTACCGCTTACATAAGTCGGCACAAAACTTTTTCTTTATAAATTCAACTGTAGCCCGGAAAAAATAAACTATTTTGCCTGATCCATTTTTCCGTGCACTTTCGCCGCTAGTATCCAATTAATTATTTATCAGGGAAGAACTTTGAGCCGAATTGGTGTACCCCAAGCCATTTATCATCGGTAGCGTATTCGGGTTTGCCTTTAGTTCTGTTTAAGCTGGCAAAACTACCGCAAAACTAACGGTAGTTCAATGGTTTTATACTTGCCCTGCTCCTAAATAATACCGAGTGGGATAAACCCTAAACGGAATAATTAATCGCCAAACGAATACAGTTACTGGTACGTGCATTTATGAACAAGCCATTTTTACATGTATTTTAAAGTGTAAAATAGGATAGATCTTGCTTGTTTCTTCTCGGTTTAAATCGACAAAAATTCGGACACCAGGTGTACATCGTCCAACTCTATCTATTTACTGTCGACATTTCGTTTTATTTACGACTCTAAATCCTTACAGTCAATCCAATTTTCAACCGTTTGAAAATAGTCTGTTTTTCTTATTAAAATCTATGTATATGCACACATTCGCTTATATAAAACAACGATCTAAGATATGTACGTACCGACTATAAAAATTGATATGAGAGTATGTGTGTTTTGTTCCGAGTAGATATAGAGTTGACGTTGAATTGATGTTCGCAATAAAACCGAGGGGGTAGTTTCGGCAGTTCATTTTTGATAAATAAACTGCATAAATCTAAACTTCACGTGCGATTTAATTCCCTTCCGTATTTCTATTACAAAAGCACACTATTTTGCCGACAAACATAAATTATTCGCAAAGCGCCGCTATTTGCGAATATGTGTGTACATATAAATAATATAAAGCCGTATTTCAATTACACAAATGCTCACCACAATCTAAGTAATTACCACATGTACATACAAAACGTATGTGTATTATTATTTATGTATGTATTTAAATTCTCAGCATCGTACATATGTATGTGTCGTATGAGTACTGAGTACACCTCTGAAATGTATCAGTATGTTGATATTTAACACGCCCCCGCATCCCTTTGCACGAAATCTTTATTATTATGTACTCGTACGTCTATAATAGTATATGAAATAGCATTGTGAGACTCGAGGTATAGAAATTTAACGTGTCTTTGAGGGATTTGTAAAATCCCTCAAAGACACGTGTAACATCAGAAATAACCTCATTCATCGATTCCTCTCAATAAATAATTTTCAATAACGTTATTCCACGTGATAGCGAACTACGTATAATTTCCTTAGATGGCCAAATTCAATCCGATTCGTACGGTAAATAAGACACAATGAACAACTTGTAATATAATAAATTGGATAGTTGATATAATTGATGATCCACCTTCAATATTATTTTATACCATAAGCATAAATATGTACATATATTCCAGCGTGTATTAGATTCGATTTAATAATAGAGTATCAGTTAAGGACATCATTGCAAAGGCAATTCCAACCGTTTCATTAGACGATATTGAATACGAATTCCGTTACAATTTCAATTAGAGCTTTGATTTTTATTGCATGCGAGTAGATTCATAAGTATCCATTCCGTGTTTCTAATGAATGAAACTCAGTTGAAGTTGGGATGAATTAATTAGCTAATAAAAAAATTGCTCTAAGTGAGGAAAATGAGAAAATTTCTTCGATAAATCGGCAGGTGCTTTTTTGCATTACGACGAAAATACGACAAAGCTGGAATCAAATAGAAAGAAAAGTTTTTTGCCAATGATACTATTCCGCTTTTTTTTTTTGTATTCAGGAGTCACCATTTGCATTTCAGGAGAATCATTTGCAAAAACGTTTGAATACTATACGTTTCGCGAAAAAGCTCACAACGTGACGCGCTTTCCCTCTTTATTTTCCTCCTACTTTTCAACTTAATGAAATGTTTTTTTCCCCACATCGCGAAAAGATCGTTGAAATGATTGATTGCAACCTCGCCGTTCGTTCTCGAGTCGGGTGCATTAACGTCATCTTTCTTCAGCTTTATGCACACAATCCATTGTTGTTGCATCGGACTTTTGCTCATTTGGCGTCCATTCATCATATTGAAAATCCAACGAATGGAAAAATTCCTCGCATACAATCTTCACAACTGCGACACACCCAATACACCGGAAACGAACCTCCATTCTTCTCCACATCGAATCCTACAAAACATGCACATTTTGAATCATGCGATGAACATTCACGGAACACGTTGAAATGTTCTGAAAATTACAATGGCTTTGTTCGTTTTCCGATTGTGAATATGTCCTTCGACACAGTCGTGTATCGCTAATGGGTGAATCCCCATATGTTCACAAATCACCTGAACGGTCCGGGGACCACACTTGACGACCGCTGGCTCACCGTAAGCCCTGCTAATTGATTTAGTGCGACCGGCTGTGTCGATTCGGCCCGCTAATGCGTCCGCAAAGGCTCACCTATTTGCGAACATCCAATTCGCGTACATACATATGTATGTACAGGGTGTGCCGCTAATACACACCGTCTACATATGTGTGTGGCATGAAGCTGGAAATGATAAATACCGGTCGGGTTTCGCAACGATGTCTAATTTCGCGAACGGGTTTGTTCCACCATTCTAAGGCTAATATTGGCACAGTGCGGATTAGTGTTGTTCGCGCGCTCTCCCCCAGCCATCCATATATCCGATATATCCGACAGTTTGATACGATTCGATATCTTTTGTTGTTTTAGGACGTGCACTGGATTTACCTATGCTAATTTTGAATGAATGTTTGAGTAGAAAGTGGGCCTTAAATTCAAAAGTGAGCGAGATCGCTTCATACAAGTACTATGTATGTATGTATTTAATTAAGCTTTACAATGATCGAATGTGTGCTGTATTATATAGGTATTATAATTCGAACAGAGTACTCCAAATATTAACAAAAGGCATAGAGAAAAGAGTTTCCTTGGCTAATAAGTGAAATGAATAAAAGTTTTGAAATACACAACATTAGACGAAAAAGTGACCTACTCACAATAATTCAAAACTCATTCTTTGAACTGAAATTAACTTTTATAAAATAAACTTTTTTTAAAGACAATTGTTGATTATTATTTCATTCACATTACAACTTAAAATTTTGAATTTGAAGATAGGCCACTTTTCCGCTGAAAGCCTCGTGTATTTACTGTCGTCAATGTTCAGTTTCCCATCTGGTATAGTAATTTGTGTAATTCTGTATCGCTGTCAATATAAAGTTAACCGATCATTAATGCATGCATTATATTTTAAATGTAAAAATTTTGTTGTAAGTTATCCCAGAAACTGGTAAATTAAAATTTCAATTAATCGAGAGTGTACTATACCTATATGTAAACATATAAATTAAATGTAATAAAATTGTAATATGATGTGAGTATTTTATATAGTTATATCAAAATACGCCGATGATTTACTTCTTTTATGTGCCACATTACATACACCATTTTTGACACGTGGTACGTTGAGAATGTCTGACAGGTGTCGATCACTGCATTCATTATAATATTATATGTACCTATATTGATTATAAAATATAGACTATTTTATACCCAGTATGACAGTCTCAATACTAAAAGCAAAGGGGAAAAAAAAAGATTTTTGTAAAGGTTTTCCAGAGTTTTGATATGCGAATTGTTCTAGTTTGACACAATATTGGCAAATGCGCTAGAATAAAGCAAAGCCCATGAAAGCATAATAAAATAACACAAGCACAAAGCCGTCAAAGTATAAATTCCTAAAGCTTGTCAACGACCGAGTCAGCGCTCTTTGAAATGTGCTGATGCACTTGATTGCGAGTGTTTCAATATTCTATAATTCGTAGGAATGTTAAATTTGGAATTTATACTTTTCGATCGATAACAAAACGTAAATAGCGTTCAACGAATACAAATAAAGTCTCGAATTTAGACTAATTTTTTTTTTTGTATAATACATCGTTCGGAAAAATTCTTCAAAGGAAAACTGCGCTTCGATTTCAACATAGGCACGATATAAAAGAGGCCAACTAAACTACATATATTGCGTAAGTGATTGAAACACTCCCCTTACAAATGTGCTCACGTGAATTTTTTTTCTCTCCCGCTCCTTTGGGAATTTCAGCAAATGGACCCGATATTAGGAAACAATTCCCGTTTCATACGTACCCACCTTACCCGAAGTGTGTGTACGTAAATAATTTAATGTACTTCTCAAAGGGATATCGTTTGAAATACACTTTGAACGGATCAATGTGGAAACAAAATACGCACACTTGATTTTATCGATAGCGTAATATTACACGTCTCTTCAGGGTAGGGTTGAAACAGCTGTGTCAGACTTTGACGTAAAACATTACTAGGCCTTTCATAATCATATTACATACAGCACAATGTGTCGACGGAAAAATTTAACACAAGCCATATGTGACAGTTGTACAGTTAAACATAGCGAATAAACCGAAAACTTGAAAGTTCGAACAACTTATAGGGAAATTTCTATCATATCAATTCACCGATATGATGTATTGGTTATTTTCAGTCGATGCATTATCGTTGAAACGAACTCACTTGCACTACTCCAAATAACTGATAGATATTCATATTAAAAAAAATTATTACTTCCCTATAAAATACGTAACGTCAAAAATATTCAACATAATTCTCAATTTGTACATACAAATCGAATTACATATCTTTTTCATATCCCGAATATTAATAAAATAGATGAAAAAATCTCAATATATCTTTATATATATGATATTTAAATATTATTCATTATTGGTATGCGTAATACACGTTCTAAAATGTTGAGTAGATGTTTACACATTTAAGTTGAATTTTATTATATTACATAATTATTGCTTATATTCTTAGCCAATTCAAGCGAATGGTTATTAATTTAAAGTAAATTTTACGGCATAATATTTTTATGAGTTGCAATATTCATTAAAGTATTGTTTAATTTAATGAAATCAATTCACATAGTTATTATAAGCAAATTAAGAATTTTTATATTAATAGCCATTTTTACGTAAAGCTTTTATTTTGGTTTTAATATAAAGTTCGATAAATTGTTTTAATATTCTTGGTAATTTTTACTATATAAATGTATTGATACATGTATAAGTATAAGACTACATATATTAAAGTGTGGAGAAGCGAACTAATAAAATATAATACTAAATATTACATAAATTATGTGTCCTATTTGTATATGTATACATATAATAGTATAATTCGATAAATAATTTATATACGTATGAAGAGTTTATTACGTTTAAAAATGTAGGTTTGTTTTGTGTATTAAAAATTTATGTATGTTTATCGTTTATTTAAGTTTTTCTTCAAATTTAAAATTTCATATAAAACTTAAGGAAAACAATGTATTATATTTACTTATGTGTGATTATTTTTCACATGACAGAAAGTGAAAGTAAGATTACACAAAAAACGTAAAAGGATATGGAAATACCGGAGGAAAAGCCGGGACCAAAAAGATTTTCCCCTTCTGTTTTAAGAGGGAAACATAAATTATGACTAATAATAAAAAGCTTTCAACATTCACGATACGTATACTATAATACTAGTCATGAAATTTCAAATGCGAGTCATGGAAAGAAGTCAAAGGTCATTTACATTTATAAAACGAGTAGCCTGTATATATTGATACTCATATTTAACTATAACAGTATACATAATACGTGTATTTATAAAATATACTACATACATATATATGAACGTTGTGTTTAGATATTATATTTATACATATAAAATTTATTGCTGTGTAGCTTAGATTAGTAAATCAATTAATTAATTACTCTTGTTTTTATTTATGAAAACATTATCAAACAATGCGTGTATATCTTATAGATGTTATACCCGTTATTAGTTGTTGAAATGTATCAAAATTATTAAACAATACTAAAAATATATAAAAATATATTTGTGTAATACATATTATATAAATGTGGAAAAAAGTGCTAATAAACGATTTTTATACACGTGTGGGTTTATTATTGTTTGTTATTTTTTTCAGAAATTTTTCGAGCTCTGTTACTCTCGAGAGATGTGTCATAATCATAACTGAAACATTTACTAACATTTCACGTATAAATATAGCATATTTATCAATCGAAATTACCACTTGGCTAAACTCTGAACAACAACATACGGCAAAATAATGCGGAATAGTAGGTATTCAGATTAATTCTTAATTTAATTTCATTTTGAATCCAATCTAATATGCATATACTGTTATAACTTATAACAATCTAATTTTCAAACCTATAAAGATGTTATACATACAGTATTATCAAAATTGATTTCGCATAATAGAATATTTCCGCTTAATATGACCGTATCCGTATCGGCTTTACGTTAAAAAGATTTTCATTTGAAATAACAACATTTTTCAAAGAATTTCACCGACAACACATGCTAATTTCTCCTTTGAGACACGCCAGTATGCTCCGGGGCTTTCGTTAAAGTTTTCTCATCAAAGACCACGTGTAATTTTCACGTGTAAACGAGAAACTTGATCGCTCAATGATGTTTAATCACGCAAAAGTATCTTGCAGGTGCGGTAAACGGTTTTACAGCAGTTTCTAATTAACTTTATATATTTACTATGCATTAAATATAATAACAATGTTCGTATGTATTATATTTAAACAAGAACTGTGCCGATAACTGAAACAAAATATTTAGTAGAGAACAACATTGACAGGTAAATTTAATTAAAGCAACATTTCTGACACTATAATATTATAAAAAAAATTATACGGTGTGCTAACCTTAATTTTACGTTATTAAATTGACGATGCATATTAAATTTTCATATAAAAAATGACACAAATTATCTTTGATAAAAAAAAACGTGTTTTTCGGCAAAATTTTATTTAGAACGCCTCAAAATTTAATCACGCTCTCGCCTGAGCCTTTGCAAAAAAGGAGATTCAAAGGTTTTTTTAGCGACAAAATTATAAGAAACAAATTTCCATTTTTCTCATACACACCAATGTCGCCGTAATGAAATATCAGATTTCCTCTCAGCGTGAACACCTAATCAATATTCCCAAACGGCTGTGTTTAACTAATAGACTCTCTTAGAATAAAAGCAAAATAATATTTTGGGCACTGATGTGATCGCAATGAAAATTATTATTTTTATATTTAATTCAATAAAGAAAGACGGAAAACTTTTCACCTTCGAAGATTGACGTTTTTTTATAATCTGAAATTTTGGTATATTGAATTATCTGTTGAACTGTCACGTAATAAATATTTTAGACGAAATATACATATGTAATTACATACACACCTAAATTCCATTAAATTACTTTAGATGCAGTTTCGGCATTTTTAAATTTATTTTAGTCTACCCATAATATTTTCCATGGCGCATAAATGTTTGTTGAAATTTTATATGAACCTCATGATCAGCGGTCGGGAAATGGCGGCTACGGAGCCGCATGCGGCTCTTTATGTGAATTTTGCGTGAAACACAACGTTGACACAATTTACACAAAATCAAAATAAATCTTTTTTCCATAACTTCACGGCTATAAAAAGCTTTAAAATCGTGTTTCAGATTAAATTTTATAAACATTAAGAAATATCACGAACTTTTTCCTTACAGCTATCCATTTCATAAATGAGCAACATTTAATTTAATTTTGAATATATAATTTGATAATAATATTATATTGCGGCTCCAAAACTTTGCAAGGTTTTCCTTAATATTACACTTAGCTCGAAATATGTAGGTTACCGACCACTGCTCATGATGATAATAAAGACACAAATACTGAAAAAACACTCGAGTTCACAACGGTGAACATAAGAAAACGCCGCTGAAAGAAAATATTGCTGCAAAAATAGAAACCCTCTTTTTTCAGATTCGAGGGCTTGGCGCTAAAAAAGGATATTTTTAGAAAAATTTAGTTAAGCATCACGTGCATTAATTTAAATACGCATACAATTTTTTATTCACTCCATTTCACTAACTTAATCATCATAAAGATGCGCTTTCTTCATATAGCCAAAAGCTGCGAGTGTAAAATTGTCCTTTTATTTTAGAGATAAAGGTTTTCTTCGCAAATTATTTTTTTAATATAACTTGAAATATGTTCACCCCCACGCTGCTTTAAACCCTCAAAACAGATAGGGAGGGCAGATTTCGAGCTGAAAATTCACGGTGTGTAGCAATTAAACGTTAACGTTCAAAGGCGACGCAGTGATATATAACGGTGGGCCCGTTGCGGCGTTATCTTACGACGCCGTTAAATTAACAAACGCCGAAGCCCGCGCCAATTTACATGTTGTATACAGCCTCAATAAGCTAACCTTTATCTCGTTTTTTTCGCCCATTCTGTTCAAACAGCAAGCATATATTTTAAAGGATGTCGCCACCACCCCATCCCTAGTCTCCTCGATCGTGAATAATATTTTCGCTTTGAGGGCGCGAAACGCGGGACGTTTGGATTTTCCTTGGTTTTCTCGAGAGGTGCTTCATTCGCGGAATCCAAATCGCTGGCAAAACGAATTTTCCCCTATTGGAAATTCGAGATGCGTAACGTAATCGGCGATTAATGAAATACCCATCAAAACGCAATCAGCCAAACTTCAAACCGAAATTAAAAATAACTCTCTTCTCGTCGTTATATTGAATCAACGATATCCATTTTTACGTTTCCTATTTATTTCTTCCTCAATATAACATCAACTCATCGCACCCGTGTCTCTCGTTTAAAATCCTCTGTCGAATATATGTACATAGGTGGACGACTCTACTGCCGAGCAGTATGTAGTTTGAAACGAAGGTTTAACATAACGGAAGTCTGAAACCTTCGAGCTGTAGTTACAAGCGAAATCAAATATCTGAATGATAGAGAACACTTAATTAATTCTGTATTCAACGATGCAAAATGCACAGTGCACATTGCAAATATTTACATACATACATATGTACATATCCACAGTACATGTCTCTTCATTTTATACCTAGGACAATTGGTGAATATGACTGGATGTAAAGAAGAAGAAATAAAACGAAAAATGAAACTAGGATGGAGTGCTTTTGGAAGAATGAACATAGTTTTTAAATCCAACATTCCGCTGTGCTTAAAAAAGAAGGCGTACTACCAATGCGTACTGCCAGTTATGACGTATGGATGTGAAACTTGGACGCTAAATACAAGAATGCCACGAAAGATCCAGTGCACACAGAAGCATGGAAAGATGCTTGGTATAACAAGAAGAGATCGCAAGAGGAATACATGGGTACGAAGTATGACCAAAGTGGCAGATATATGTATGTATGTACGTGAAAAAAAGTTGAAGTGGCAATGGGCTGGACACATAGCGAGACGAATGGATGGCAGATAGACGCGAGAAATACTGGAATGGTATCCGAGAGGATGTGAAAGAAAGCAAGGTAGACCGATTGAAAGATGGGCTGATGAATTGAGAAGAATGTGTGGAGTCAAGTGGATGCAGATTGCTCAAGACAGACAGGAACGGAAGAGGATTGGAGAGGCCTTCATCCAGCAGTGGATGGTAAACGGCTGAAAATGATGATGACATGTACATACATAAGATTATGAAATAATTAATTGACCTTCATCTATGTTCTTGATCGATACTTATTAAAATGTTGTTACGGGGAAGATTGGGATAAATAATATAATTTGTAGAATTTTGTAATATTATAATTTAACATTTTAAACTGAACACAAGATAGAGAAATAGCCATAGTACTTTAAGAAATAGTAATATATAGTAATAGTCTAAAGTAATGTAACGTGAGTCTAGGTTGAAGACTTATTGGTTTATCGTTGTCTACATACATTGAAAATGACTGGACTTACATATATATGTACATGCATACAACAACAATAAGTTATCGTCATTTTCATATTGGCCAATGATAACTAGAAAGTAATTACAAATGTTGACATTATTATATATATTAAAGTGTAATTGCTTTTAGTTAATGTCACAATGGTATTTAAATATAATTTTTTTTACAAGGTAAACATTTAAATGACCTTTGTGACGTCAGTGCAGGTCGTGTAAGTCGTTGTGGCTCTATAAGTAAAGTATGTGTCAGATGCCTGGGCACCACATAACAATGTACTTGATTGGCCACAGTAACGATGTGGGAAACTGTAAGGTTACTGTCGTAAACATTTGTATAAATAAATAAATATATGTAGAGTTGGAGCAAAATTTATGTAAGTTGGAGCACATAACCTACTATCCCCTAAAGATGATTTAATATTCCATAATGTAATTTAATACAGTGGAACCCCGTTGCATCGTTCTCGCTTGTATTGTTTTTTCGCATATGTCGCTATTTTTTCATAGTCCCGGCCATACATTGTATTGTTTTTTCTGCATACATCGTTTTTTTACGGTCCCATGAAAAACGATGCAACGGGGTTCCACTGTACTGTGATAATACGAATTTTATTTTTAAAATAAATTGAAAACCGACAAGCCGACAGCCAAACAATTCAAAATGTAAATCGTAAACATACAATTCAGAAAGGAATACGTCCATACATAAATTAAGGTAGGTGTGTATCGTGCGATAAGCTTTTCAGAAACACATCTCCATCCCGTATTGTTTTAGTACTTGCAAAGAAACATTTTATCAAGCAACGTTACCCAAAAAAGAGATGTTTATCAGAAACGATACACCTTCAAGTCAAAGTAAACAATTATCTTGATTATATACATAATTTTTCATGTTAAGAACGCAAGAAATATTACACCGTATAGTATTTCAAAAATTACATTTGCTTATTCGGAACGTGTTAATGATACTTTATGGTAGGGGCTCATTTTTTTTTATATATACATATGTGTATATTAATTAATTATTTACAAATGAATTCATAGCTCGTTCAAAGCTTAGTTGGAGTGTACTGTTGTGAGTGTATGTGAGTGTGCTATTATATTAACACTCGACAAAGCTGACAAGCGTCCGAATGACAAATGACGCGTTAGCACAATGTGCCGCGGAGAGCTTTTTCGATCCATTTTCCAGAAACCCGTCCGGATAAATTAACCATAGAGCCGGTTCAAACTTTTCCTGCGAGCTGCCGTTATAAATAATCTGAGCATATCAAAGTTTGACTCGTTAATTACACCCGGACCAACCCTTTTATTTCGCCGGTACCGAAAGGTAGTAGTGGGCCGCAGTATTTTCGGAAGATTTATTCCGCAGTTTAGCGGCAGTGGCTCGATAGTTTTGTTGAATTTAAACCATAGTAGAAATACGCCTTTATTCTACGACGTTTCGAAAGCTCCGGATGGGGGAGGTTGCAAAGTTTCGTGCGAGCTTTCCGTTTAATCTGCGGCGACTCGTCGATAAACAATGAACTTTCGAATTTTACTCGTGACAGTCTGCTCAGTTTCGGGTCTCGCTTATCTCGGTGAATTTAAACATGCACACATAATACACACAGGGTATCGTTAACTACTAAATAAATATATAATATATCATAGGGTGAATCTAATACTACAATATCGACGTATGTATGTATGTATGTATGTACACATCTTAAAGGATTTATTTATACCGCAAGAGCATTGATAGATCGGGTCCCTTTCATGTAAATGTCACACACTGACTAATTAGCACAGCCAATATCCTGTTTTCCCCCATCGAATCCTTTATTCGTTCGTTAATTGATTTAACACTAATGGACGACGAGCTCATCCGAGAATCCATCAATGCGCGTTTCGAGTAGATTGTTCCCGGAATTTGTAATAAAAAGCGGAGCGGTGTTCTTGGAACACTCCAATTAAATTGTACCGTACGACATTTGTGGAAAGTCAAGAAGTAAACAATGCGGCTGCATCTTGAATGGGTCTGCATATCAAAGAAATGCATTAGATGCGAGTGGTCTCTGAAGGTGGTCCTCGAATGCAACGGCAACTTTTATCCGAGTCGAGTGGTCGATTTTTATCATCGGTTTGCTTTATACGGCAAACTGTGTGAGAGTATGTGCATTGCAAAGAAAAGAATCGTGGGTGAACTTTAAGGTGAAATGTGTATCGTTCGCTTTAGAGTCGGTTGTCGGTAAGCTCTTGAAACTTTGCGGAATTTCTTTGAAAATTTTATGTGAATTATTTGTAGGCAACTCTGGAAACGTATGTACCCACATACATACATATGTATGTACGTACGATTATGTACATGTACACACATACATATATATGGTTGGAAAAAAATATGTATACATACATACATAGATTGAGTGTAAATACAATATTCAATAAATTGAAAATACACCATGTGAAATGTAAACAACAGATCAATTCAATTACACTGAGCAACAAAAAAATCACGTTTTTTAAAACCCAGAGCGGATATTATTAAATCTTTACTAAATTTGACCCACTGAATTCGAATCCGATAATGATTTTTGTTGAAATGCTCTCGTTTATGAGATATTTGCGATTTAAAAAAAATAAAAAATATCAATTTTTTTGGATTTTGCGGCCTATAACTCAAAAAATAGTATTGCTGTGCTCAAAGTGAGAGTTTAAATTACTGGTCAAATATTTTTCCTATTGATTGTGATTTTTAATTGATTTGAAATACTTATAATTAATTATCTAGCGAATTTTTAAAGTAAAACATATATACTTTTTTAGAAATTTTTTTCCCATGTTATTTGGCATTTTTTTAGCCAATTTATAAGGATTGTTTTTCTATTTTAATATTTTTTTATTTTATCTAAACGTACTAATTTGAGCGGAAAATGATTTTAAATTACGTTCTCGGTGTGGCGTTTATCACAATCAATAGGAAAAATATGTGACTATTGATTTCAATACTCACTTTGAGCACAACAATACTATATTTTGAGTTGAGCCAAAAAAATGGATAATTTTTACATTTTTTAAATCGCAAATATCTCATAGACGAGAGCATTTCAACAAAAATTATTATCAGATTCGAATTTAGTGGGTCAAACTTAGTAAAGATTGACCAATCTCCGCTCTGGGTATTTTTTTTGTTGCTCAGTGTTATTGGATAAAGAAAAGTCAGCACAAAACAAATTTTATATGAAAGTGTCGAGATTTTTTATTTTTACAAGATTTTATCTGAAACTTCAAACACAATAAATTTCAATTATAGATACCAACCACAACCAGACGATTTTCGATCACAAAAATTCGAATTTTATATAAATTAAGTACCTACTGACATTTGTCGTTTTATAATAAACGTGTGTATAAATATTTTTTTAGCGTTTTATTACATACGTCCGTTGAATATCAACAGAGCGTTCTCATCACCCGTACTGAAAAATAATATTAAATTTAATAGTTTTTATAGTTGTTGCATCTATGCAACAATGCGCCATCTATGGTGCGTTATAATACAACAACGTAACAATTTAGCAAATTCGCGAGCCTATTTTTTATTATATAAATAGTCAAGTTGAAGGCTGCCCATTATCATCTGGTTTGGCTCACCGCGTAAGTGCTCTGTTTCGAATCAGTGATACCGCGTTCAAATTCCACTCGTGCGACGTTTTGGTTTTTTAATCATTTACCAAGGCGAGCGTTATTAGCAGACAGACAGACACACACAGACACACAGACGGAATAGGGCTATTATATATACATATGATGTATGTATATGTATGTATGTATGTAGATATATTTATGCAATGGAAGATAAACATGACTTGATTGAACGCCATCAGGTGAAAGTTTAAAACCGAATAACCGATTTTGTTAGAAAGACTAATATTTATAGCATCGGCCAATGTGCGATGGAAATTTTCGCTAATGGATTCAAGCTCGCGGTATTATGCGAAAATTATAAAAGCTCCGCTCGTTCACACTTGATGCATGGTCTCGCTTAACGCGTCGCAGATTTTTATGGCAATTTTTAAAGTCATAAAGGGTCTTCTTCCATTAAAACGCCCATAGCGTACACTCAGATCATTAGTTGGACCGAATACTAACAACGAACTACCGACAACGTCGCGATATCGATCACAAGAGACACGAAATTGAAGCGACGATTCATAGGCCGAATCAATCCGAACTCGTATCATTTTTCTCGATTGAGGTTCGCTTAATTAGCGGATTCGGCAGAATGTCTAAACCAGACGAGACCCCGATCAAAGTCGCTCATTTCCTACTTGTCACCAAGTCCACTTTACGACGTAATGATTTCATAGCCGAGGTTTGAAAACTTGTCTTTTGTGCGCCGACGAAACGCAAACGGGTACATTTGGCGAATTAGCCCCCAATCACTCAACTATCCTTCGTGTCTAAAGACAGAGTTAATTGGAATTGTTAATAATTTAATATTGAATTCGAATAATTGCAATTAATTATTTAGTTGGTACGAAAACGTATACAGCTTGAACCTCCCACGAATAAAACAGTTGATTACATCAACACTTCGGATACTCGATTTCTCGCTTTCACAAACGATGCAGTAAGCTAATTTTAAACCCGTCGGTGAAATTTAATCAAGTTTATCAGTGAAGTTTTGAACTTTGATAAATTCAATACTAAGTTTTCACTCAAATTGAGTATTTCCCTTTGTTTTTAAATTAAACATAAACCAAAATTTTATTTAGGTTAATATGTTACCATCATATTTTAGTACATTTATTGTGAGAAGAGTGGATGTATGTGAATATAATTAAATTATAAAAAATGTTAGAGTAAATAGAAGCATCTTTTACACAGGTGTTTTGGAATATAATAGACTGCCGGATGGAATTAGAAGTTCCAAAACCATTGATAAATTCCTGGCAGTCTTAAAAAAACATCTCCTTATATGTAGGTGCTTAGTTAAGGATTATGTAATTAGCTTTAGCTAGTATATTATATAAATAAAAATGACTTCAAAGGCAAAAATATTGTTACTTGAATTAATTTTAAAATTTTAGGGGAAAAAGTATTTACATACATATAAATATGTATGTGTGTGTAGACATGAATTTTCCTAGCATTGCATTGCGTCTTGAAAAATGTGCAAGAATTGTAGCTGAAACTTTGCATGTTACGATGTTGCTTTGAACTTTTTTTTAATTTAATTTTCTTTTACGAAATAAAAGGAGGAAACGGTTAAAATATGCCATAGAATCTTAATTCGACTTTTGACTCTTTGTAACGACTGTGCCGCTTTTAAAAGGAAAAGTTCGTAATCGTAAAATTCCATTGAAACTGACACTAAAAATATACCTATACGTAGTAATAAATTTGATTTGAAACTAAATAAAATAGAATAACACGAAATAGCAAATGATGTTTACCATAAGACGTGTAATTTAAATATAATAAAAGTGGTCGAGGAAAATCGAATGGGTTTTTCTCGCCGAAAATTCACCTTTTTTCCCCCCCTTTTATTTCAATCGGGAATAAGTCGATTTCCTGATTTCCTTCCTTGCGTCAATCCCTTTTTACCCGTAAAGGGTCAAAATTTAGATCAAAGGAAAGAGGATTCGGAACGGGTGAATTATGCCAGGGGCGTATTGTTCGAATACCTAATCACCGCGCACTCGTAATGTTTTTTTTTCATATTTTTTCCATCTGGAAAATTTCCAGATTTTTTCTGCGCACGTAACAGATGTAAAATCGTCGAATAAAAAAAATTACACCTTTCCTTTCCGCCGTTGAATGTATGTACGGCACTCGCTATCAAGTCTTCTGTTATATTAAGCGTACAAATTATCAATGCAAATATTTGGTAATTTTGCCGAGACAATACGAGAAAAGCATTACAGTGGAATCGGCCGATGAAGCGCACGGAGGCCGTTTGATTAAATCGTTTCATTTGTATCTTAATGCAAAACGTCTCTTCGGACAAATGTTGGAAATTATAGTGAGACCGCAAAACAACAAACATGGCCGAATCTTTGCCGCCGGTAATGGCGGCAAAGACTAAGATTAAAACCGAAAAGGAAAAATTAAAGAGGGCATATTTCAAAAGCGGCCACTATTCATCACCCCCAACCGTGGAATAATTGGATTATCGCGCTCGGAAGAAAATACGTTTTTTTTTTTCGTTTCCACAAACGCGTGAAGATGGTGAAAACTAAACGAACAATGTAAGCAATTTCAGACTAATCGATTTTTACATTTTTGTTACACATCTTTTGAATGGCATATATTATAATTTTCAATAAAATTAAATTTTCAACATACATCTACATACATTAGGGTGGAGCGAAATTATTTTTTTTGAAAATCAAAATGCTTGCGGTTGGGAAATTTGCTCCAATGGTATACAAAACAAACGGTATAATTATTTTTTTTTGATATTTTAAATCTTAATTCTGCCCCAAAGGGGTCAAAAATTTAGAAAAAATATGTTTTTAGCTAAAAGTGGAAGGTTCATGTGCGGTATTAAAACGCAAATAAAATACATTTCTTATCGTTTATTTGGTTTAAGACAATGCAAATAAGCAACACACACGTTAAATTAAGAACAAAAAACATTGAAATAATCATACCAGAATCCCACAAAGAAAAACTTAAAAATAACCTAAACACTAGGGGTAGTAATATTTTTTTGTGTTAAAAATAGGCATTATTTTTCGTGATTAGTGTGTCGTTTTTATGAAACCATCTGGCTATAAGGGTCCACAAACAGTAGCAGAGACTTCTGTCACTATTTTCAATGTGTAGCTTGAGTGTGGCAAGGAAAAATCATTAGCCGAGGTGAAATGACTAATTATTACTCTTTGATCGGCAATAGCTTGTTAAATAGTCTCTTTATCTATGAATTTGTTGTGTGGAGACTCTATTACCTCTTCCCAATTTATAATATTGCCACAATATGCTTTTGCAATACGCTGCTTTTAGATAAAAACACATTTCTTCTAAATTTTTAACTCCATTGGGAAAGTATAAAGAGTTAAAATATCAAAAAAAAATAATTACACCGTTTGTTTTGTATACTCATAGAGCAACTTTTCCAAATCCAAGCATTTCGATTTTCAAAAAAAAATTATTTCGCACCACCTACTAACCATGGGAAGATTTTGTATTTTTTCCCAATATTCAAACAGCTTGAGGCAGTACTAAACATTAATATTTTTAAGAGATATTTTGCAGTTATGATTGGTATGTGCACTAATTCCGCACACGTGCTTTTTGATATTACGAAAAAAAAATTTCTTCATGCAAGATCGCTCCACCCTAATGTACACACATACATACATACGTATGTAAATATTCAAAAAAGTTATCTCAGCGTCTGGAAGCATACATTCACTATAAGTTCACGTCCTACACGCAGGATCGTAATGAAACCAACCCGGTGGAAAAAAATAAAAATAAACACATTTCGGCGACGTGGCGCGATTATGGAAATGTTGATACAAATTGTCGCGACTACAACACCGTGATTGATGGGGTTGCGAAAAACGGGCAAAAAGACCCATGGACCAGCAGTTGCGACCCCATCATCCAGCTTCTATCAATCTTTCTTTCGTGGAGCATTTGCCTACCCCTCTCCCTTGATTAGGGACGATTATTTTCCCATACACGTCCCAACGCGAACAAAGAGGCTCGTTTGCCGCATACGCAAGCAGATACCCGCACCCGAATCGCATCCGGGGGATTTGTTACACTTGTTAAGCATCGAAATGCGTATTGTTGGACAGATAGTTTAGCAGACAATAAGCTAAAGCAGCTGGTAAAATTTGCATTTTAAATTATCGTCGAATAATTCAAGTGAGCCCACTGTTCAAGTTTCAAGCTTGATTGATACCTACTCAAATCAACGCCAATCAAATTTATATTCAACTAGCTGTTATGGCGTTACTCGTGTGCATTTTAGATTCCAAATCTATACGTATGTATGTCGGTGTGTATTAATGAATTCCTGTCTGTACATATGTCTGTCTATTTATTCCCTATATGTACATCCTGTCGCCGTTTGAATAATCAACATCAACCTTTGCAGAGATACTTGATTGCGATAGTACATTGTTCTTCCTTCGGCAATGTTTCATTTCGGTTAATGACAGTGTCTGTATTTATCTAATTGGAACGAAAGTATACGTACATACATATGTACGTCAAATTCAAAAGCTTCCCATTTATACGAATACTTTAAAAAGCATTAATTGTTTGCGTATATTTAATAGGTGACTAATAAGACTAATTAATAACCCATTGAAACGCTCACGCTAGACTAATTCCAAATTGCGTTCACATTTATACCGATGTGTCGTATAAAGTAGGTAGTTAACCGATCGTCGAAATGGATTTCCGATCCATTGAAGACGATGTAGAACTTTATCGAAGCCCCGCAGAAAAGAAAATAACCAATTAATTTCGACTTACGTTTGAACTAGCATTGGATAGTTCATAGAAACTTTTTTTCTGTACGCTAAAAGTAGCGAAATGATTCAGTCAAATTGATCGGCAATACGAGATATTTTCGTCGACGAGTGTGCCGTTCGAGGAGTGAGAGTGTTAAATCTCGACTCAATCTAGGATAAGCCTTGTTTTTGTTGAGAATACAGGGAAAAGTGAAAAAACAAAGAAATGATCTATGAAGCGATAGTGACATGCGAGGCTCAAGTTAAATGTCACTATTGGGATTAATTATTATAACATTGTATATCTAAATCCTTCAGTCATACATATACGTATGTGGTTCATTGTTAAATATGTTAGATAAGTCAACTAGAGATAGATTACAAATATTACAAAATAGAGGTATGGGATGTATTTTAAATGTTGATAGGTATGCTTGTGTTAAAAAGATGATGATTGAATTAGATTTGCTGTATTGTTGTATTTGTTGTATTATTGTGAGAGGAATGGATGTGAATATATTTTAAGGAATAAAAATAATTTAATTATAAAAAAATGTTAGAATAAATAGAAATAGGAGAAGCATCTTGTACAGAGGTGTTTTGCAATATAATAGACTGCCGGATGGAATTAGAAGTTCCAAAACTATTGATAAATTACTGGCAGTCTTAAAAAAACATCTCTGTATAGGTGCTTATTAAAGTATTAAGTATTATAATTAGCTTTAGCTACTATATTATATAAATAAAAAAATAAAATATAAGTAGAATCCTTAAAAATTATATTTATCTGTGGATATTTTTTCGCTATAGAAAAGGAAGCTTTCATGAAAAATATGTAATCAAATATGAAATAGGTACAAGCCAACAATTTGACGCTTTAGTTTCAAAATGATAAACAGTAGCTATGTATGTATGTATGTATGTATACCTTTCGGCAAACGATCGACCTAAAGGAGGGCAACGGGTCAAAGCAGCATTTGTAAACTATTCTTGGATATTCAAACTTCAATTAAGTCAAAGTGGGAAGTGAAGTGCGTGAAATTCAACTAAAAATATTCTCCCTTTGTTGTTCTACCATCAATTTTCAATCTTCCCTATATAATTTGATCCACGATTCTCCATATTTTGATAGTCGACCCCCGGTCCTCGAAGGTCCACAACTCTATTTAATATTGGCATCGAATAAGGCTCTCGTGTATTGAGGTTTAATGTGAGTAAACATGCACACTCTCGCACAGTATACGATGTGCATACTAAACGTACACATTAAATGGGATCTGAAACTATTTCAGTATTAAAAACATCTTTATGTTTTTCTACATAGATTTCATTTATTTTATATTACATATTATAGATTATACATATAATACAACTGCGTACACACAATGCAAAAGACTGAAACGCTGAATTAAATTTAAAATGGAATTATGAAACAGATGATTCAAAATTGAAGTTGTATCCTGTTAAATATTACCCTATATACATATGTACATATGTATATTTTGGTAAAGTACATAGTTTTGAAATTTAATTTAAATTATCCTGTGATATGATATACATATGTACATAGAATATGCAATTATAAAATAAAATTGCACTATTGAAGTAAAATTCTTGAAATTTAAACGTAATCCAGACGCGGAGCTATACGCGAAACAAAATAATCCTAATTGGAGCTCACATTTAATAAAATAGTGGTTTTATACAATGCATAACAAACATTTTTCCACTGAAAACCCGAGGATTATTATTTTAAAAAAAAAATTCTTACGGGCAAATTTGCATCATAAATTTAGACTGGATTAGAATAATTACATTTTTTCATAATACAAACTTTTATTTATAAAATGTCATGTACACTTTAATAGATAATTTATAATAAAAAAACTTAAATTACACTGAGCGACAAAAAATCACGTTTTTTAAAACCCAGAGTGAAAATTATTAAATCTTTACTAAATTTGACCCACTGAATTCAAATCCGATGATGATTTTGTTGATATGCTCTCGTTTATTAGATATTCGCGATTTAAAAAATGTAAAAAACATCAATTTTTCTGGCTTTTGCGGTCTATAACTCAAAATATAGTATTGCTGTGCTCAAAGTGAGTATTGAAATCAATAGTCAGATATTTTTCTTATTGATTGTGATTTTTTATTCCTTTGAAATACTTATAATTAATTATCTAGCGAATTTTTAAAGTCAAAAATATATATATTTTTTTTATATTTTTTTTCCCGTGCTATTTATGCGTTTATTTGGCCAGTTTTTTTATTTCACCTCGTTTATAAGAATTGGTTTTCTATTTTAATATTTTTTATTTTATCTAAACGTACTAGTTAGAGCGGCAAATGATTTTAAATTACGTTATGTTCTCGACGGGACGCATAAAGACATTCGCGCGCTCTCTCTTTCTCGTCTTCTGTCGAGCACAGAGCAAAAGACACATTCGAGAGCATATCAACAAAAATCATTATCGAATTCGAATTCAGTGGATCAAACTTAGTAAAGATTGATCAATCTCCGGTCTGGGTATTTTTTTGTTGTTGCTCGGTGTTATCAATGTAGCATTAATTGCACGACTACATTGCACGAATACAAGCTATGCATCGCATTAATACGATGAATGAGATTTGAATCGCTGATGCAAGAGGGATGGTACTCAACAACATCATTAACTAAGGGCGTATGCTTTTAAAATCATCCAGTCGTTGCCGATTAAATCGAAGCCGACTCGTACGCCATAGTTATTATAAAATCAGTGGACATAAAACCATCGAGAACGATATCGTATTAGTTAATTGGACCGAAACTTGCATTTGACAACCGGAAGTGTCTATTTTAAAAGCTTACTTTTTTTTTTCTAGTCAAACCTCACTCAAGTTGTGACTGGAATATCGATGAGAAATGCCTCTTGATAAGTTGATCAAAACGCAAAGTCAACAAAAAAGAGCTATCCATGGTATCTATAGGTATACAACCCGTATGTTGATTTGGAAAAGGGTCACCGTGCACCTTTTAAGCGTGGGTTTACCCCTAAATACACAACCCCGAATCGGGCACTACTCGCTTCCGGTCCTCTTCGTATCCAATCACCGTCCCTTTCCACTCCCAAAGCTCGAATTTATATTTTGCACGTCAGCAACGTGGGATTCCCTTTTTTCTCAATTTTTTCAACCACTCTCTACGTATAAAATATACCGCTATTTAAAAAATTGTAAAATATTCCGCTCTTTTGTCCGGTAATTGTAAATATACTCATATTTCGACGCGAAAAAACTGGAACTGTCTCCAAAAACAAAGATCGACACTGTGAAGATCGCTTCCTGAAAGGGAGAGGGACGGAGTGCTTTTAAGCTCCTTTCTGGCCCCTATTATTTAGGTCGTAGTGAAAAGAAAGTTACATTAAAATACGCCTACGCTCAAAGCAAACCCCCTCGTTTTGAAACACGACCCATTGAAATCTAGACTATGTATTTTGAAAATGAAACTTTTAATACTGAATTACAGGTGCGACATCTTGACACAAATTACACTTTAATAGACGTATATTTTTCGTCTCAATGTTCAATTCTCAAATTTTAACATTTTTCGAAAAGGTTATGCCAGACTTTTACCAGCGTTTCAGCAGCAATAAACGTTTGTACACGATGGCTTCATTTTATTAGTTGTTGAAGATAAGACGAGGCGTATTTTCTACTCCACGTTCAATCGGAAATCTTTTATGCTTAAGCCGTCTTGTATGCTGAACAAGCAAATTGAATTTAGATAATGTAATATCGCAAAATGAATATGTATCAAAGGTATTGCATGAATATGCATCCACATAGATGCACAATACAGATTAAGCTACGCAATTGAAATACAGAAATAATCTACAAAAGCTTTGAAGGGTTTCGTCGAACGTATTATTGGTATTTAAATATTGTACATTTAAAATATTATTATGAATCAAGTGCCTTAAACCATGTGCGTTTTCTATGCAAATTTTTCGTTGAACCATTTTCAAACTATAATACCTATATAATATTATAACAAGCTCATTCGTATGAACCGTTCGAATTCGAAACTCGTGTGCAAAAACTAATTTTACTTTAATAGGAAAAGTCAACGGCAATTTTCACAGTTTTATCGTTTGTTCATAATTTCACCACTTTATATTCCGTACACACACACTACACACGTGTGCACATACAGAAACACAACGTTGTTCGGTTATGCAAATGACAACTGTAACTTGAATTAACACAATTTTGTGTGAAAGTCATAATTGCTACGGGACGCGGAGCGAACGAAATGATGAGATCTAGTTTTCCACCGTTGCTCGTTCGAAATTTGAAATCGCGTAGATGTACATACAATATACATATGAATGTGCGTTTGCACGTTACCAAAGTACCATTCTTCGGATTGGTTTCGGGACACAATTGCCAAATGGCAACAGACAGTATTTCGGAGATAAAGAACGTCCATCGTCGAAATTGAACAGCGTTACAACCGCTTGATTTACTGCTGATCAAAGTATTCACGAGTGAATGAATTTCATTGTAGTCACTCCTGTGTGCTCGTTTAATTCCTTTTTCGCATTTTATTGCACACGTAATAATAATAATTTTAATAATACAAATTGCTATATTTATAACGAGAAGGGAGTATATTTTAAATGTAATCTTTATTGCTGCAATTTCAAGGGGGGGTCTTATGTTAACGATGAAACGACTACGCCAAAAGGGCGGTTCTCGGTAAACAAACGGCCGACTTAAATATTGTAAAATCTGCAAAAATTCACCTGGCTACAATCTTCGTGAATTTGCATGCGAAAATTTCATCGTTTTCTCAAGTTTCCATGCAAGCTGGGGATATATTTCGTCGAACTCTGCAGATTCGTACAAACGGTGCAATTAATATTTTTTTTTTTATATAAAATATTTAGATTTTAGCGAAATTTCGGTATCGTTGAATTATCGCTTATCGTACGTATAAATCAATTTTTATGGCCGATCACTTAGCGCGTTACACGTGCGTTTAAAATTTATTTATTTCGCAAAAATTTGCCAAAAGGTGTGAGAGAAGGTGGTACGGTGGTGAAATATAATTTACAGCGTTTAAATATTCATTAAGCGAACGGCAATTTATGCGTTGTCGTAAAAATTATTATTTTATTTCCGTTCGCCTTGTATTTCAATTAACTGTCGGATAATTGAATTTATTTCGACTTTATGGCTTTTTTTACGTGTTAAATACATATACATATGTATATATGTATTATATATACATTTTCGTTAGATTATTTGACTTGTAAAATTATGATAGGGTTATAAGGCTAGATCGTTAAATTGTTTGCATCTTAATTTCAAAATTATTCCCACCCGTTTATCCTTTGCAGATGCATACTAAAAAAAAGTCGGTTTAGTATCGCAATTTTCAGTACAAAATCGAGGAATAAATGAATTTTCTGAACGTTTATAACTCAAATTTTACATCATAACATTTTCAATTACTACTTAATTAAAAATTAGTTGTTATTAATTAAAAATTTCACATTGGCGCTTTTAGAATCAAGCATAAAATTACAAAAAAAATCTTCAAGTTCATCAAATATAATAAATAATAAATATAAATGCCCCATAAAAAAACCTCCTCACTTTCAATAAAATACGCACATCTCAGAGGTCTTACACTGAGACTCCTAAAAGACAAATCGAATAACATTGTCAGAGAATCATTCTTTTCAAATAGACTGGTCGAAGTTTGGAACCGCCTGCCAAACCAGCTAGCAACCCAATGTATACGTACATACATATATCATTATTCTACAAAACGTATCTGAACTCATTCATTCTATAATATAGTTTATATTAGACCTAAATTAGAGTTTGCTGTAAATGTTTGGAACCCTAACTTCAAAAAAGATTGTATATTTAGAAAGTGAACTTCGATCACTATCCTTTAAGAGACTCATTATGTGAGACTCATTTTCTTCAAAGGTTGAAGAAAATGAGTCTCACATCTTCGGAGACGAGAAGATTAAGAGGCGATCTAAAAGAAGTCTACAAAATAATAAATAATAAACATAAATGCCCAATGAAAAACCTCCTCACTTTCAATATAAACGCGCATCTCAGAGGTCATACTCTGAAACTCCTAAAAGACAAATCGAACAACATTGTTAGAGAATCATTCTTTTCAAATAGAGTGGTCGAAGTTTGGAACCGCCTGCCAAATCAGCTAGTAACTTTTGAAAATACAAATCACTTTAAAAATCATAAATGGATTTTTGTAATCCTTCAAATATAAATAATTAAAAATTGTATGTACAAATTATAACAGACCCCTGGGCTCCATCGGCTATGCCGCCTGCCCATGTTATTTTAAAATAAATAATAAATAAATTAATCAAACGTTTCCTATGAAATAATTGATTTATGAAAATGTGAACAAATTGAATCAGAAAGCTCGAATAAAAGACATCGACGCTAGATAAAAATAAAATCCCACTTTTTTTTTAAGTTTTTCGTATAGACGCATATGTTTTTATGAAGTCGTTAACGGTTTTGTGTGTGCTATAAGTATATATTAGGGCTGCCTTATAATTGATTCATCCCTCATAAAGTTCAGGGGCAGCTCCACGGGGTGCGGAAGTTCCAATTCGCCGCTCGGTGGGGTGAAAAAAGAACCCAAGAACCAGACAGAGGCGAACTGTCCGACCGGTGATTTACGGTTGAGGTTATCGAACGGGACCCCAGTCCGCAAAAATGGTAAGCCCTGGCCCCAAAATTGTACCGAATTAAATTTTAAAATTCCTTTATTCCGCGGCTATCAGTGTCGTAATATTTATACGAGCTGATACCATATTTTAGCAGTACAATAGAATATTTTACGTAAACCAAATTATTGTTCCGTATTTATTTTGTCGAATTGATTCACCTTTTTCGTCCGAATTAATTAGTCCTGGTCGAAATTACGTGAAACTAATTGGTGCGCATCGATATCGCAAAAACCCCGAAATAGGTCAAATGTTATCTAATATTTCAAGAGCATTTTTAATCACCGCAGCCGTACGATTGCGTAAAAACGCAATGAAGTCTTAATTTCCTTTGATTTCGGGATTCAAATTATTCCTTGGCGATTCCCTAACGCCTCCCCCATTGCGGTGCGGAACAAAAATAAAAGGTTCGTTGGGAAATTATGAAAAAACCGTTAGCGGGGAGGCAGTTAAAAGTAAGGAAATAAACAAAACATCGTTACGAGGGATGCTATGTAAAATGGCGATACTGAACGGAAGTCGTTATAAGCTTAATGGTTGCAAATTTAAGCGCACAATAAACGTTGATGTATGTATTTACTCCAATACGTAAAAGTACATATGTATGTACGCTGTCGCTTTCTTCGCATGATTCTGTTTGACAACCCTTTTGAATATAAATCAAATTTGTATCCATTCTTCGCTTCGGACTGTGTTCGGGAATTTAAAATCTCCTTGAAAATTCCGATCAGAGCTCATCTTTAACAAATAGTACACCGCCTATTTATTTATAAATTTCTAAAACAAACAACGATGAAAAAAAATGAAGTCGAAAAAAGGAACTTGGCAGGAAGTACATACATATGTACATGTAGCTTGTTACTGCAACAAGGTAAATAAGTAGAGAGAAGAATATAGGAAAAGCTCTCTCCGAGGAAAGAAAACGTTATTTATAGCTTGTGTATTTTATTTAAAACGTTATTTATTCCATTATATTACTCATATTAGATTCTACCGTATTCATTACCTATACAATATTTTGTATATATACATATATATTCTTCTATTTTTTTATAATTAAATTATTTTTATTCCTTAAATTATATTCACATACATATGTGTCGCTACATATCAAACTCGGTTATCTCCACTTTTCAAATTTTTTTGAGATTTTTGTTGCATGACCTGACGCAACCGTTTTTTACGTTTTTTCTTAAAATTCTTCTAACTCTTCGTTAAACCTATAAAAAATTCGATTTTATTAAACACTTTTTTTCAAACTATGTTATCTCCACAAATTTGTTATATCAAAACTGGTTAACTCCTTTCTGACCAATCCCGTTGCGTGATTTTTCAAAATGGCCGTGCAATTGCAAACGAACTTCAGATGCAAGCAGTGCGTTTTGGTAGTTTTTTGTGTTATTGTTCTTCGAATTAAACAAAATATGGTTGAAATTGTATTGTCTAATAAAGCACGCAATAGAAAAAAACAAAAAAACTCCAGCAAACGTGCTTTAAATACTGCAAAAACGTAAGTTAAGATATCATTTGACAGTATTCACATAGCGTATTTGGCAGGGGTGTAGTTCAGGTCTCCAATAAAATACTGCCACCCACGCTTATCTCACATTTTTATTGCGAATTTTTTAATAATAAATTGTTTTTGCACTACTTTACGTAATATATCTATTAACGTATGTCAAGTAAAAAGATTGTTTTATTTAGAATAATTTTCAATATTTTGTTTTTGTTTATCCACAAATTTTAATACCCTTTATTTATTTTTCTTTATTATAACTACAGCCCTAGCGACGCAAACTCAAATTAATATCAAATCAAAACTGGTTATCTCCACGAGTTTTCATTTCAAAACCGGTTAAATCCAAGGGGTACATATCAAACTCGGTTATCTCCATATTTAAAACCGATATTTCTTATTTCCTATGAATTTTTCAACACAGAGAATTTGATAAATAATATTCAATGTCAAAAGTGCGTCGATTAAAAAGTCAAACTAAATTAATTCTCAAATTTGACTGCTCAGGAGAAAGTAGTTTTACTTCGTTTCAACTTTTGTGGAGATAACACAGTTTGATATGTAGCGACACATATATCCATTCCTCTAACAATAAATTTACTAAAATATGATGGTAACATATTATTATCTAACTTAAATATAAATACCAACATATAAATCCTCAAAGTATCATTCACAGTCAACCAATCTAATTCAATCATCATCTTTTTTACACTAGCATACCTATCGACATTTAAAATACATCCTCATACCTCTATTTTGTAATATTTGTAATCTATCTCTAGTTGACTTATATAAAATTTATAATGAACCAAAATAGATATGTAATATGTGGTCTGACAATTACATTATAAATTATTATTTTAGTTTCTTTAGATAATAATCTTCTTAGTGTAATAAATTAATTAAAATAAAAAGAAAATAAATCATAGAACGTGTAGTGTAATAAAAATTCATGACCACCTTCCAGATAGATAAACATTTATCAGGTCCATGCCGTCCTATACAAAACTTTTCATTACAATAGCACTAAGTTTTAAATCTAAATAAATTTTACACGATAGAGAACAAAGTCGAGTAAGTCACTGAAACTAAAGTTACTTTCAAAGTCAAGATTATGCAACGGCCAAGTTTGCCAAAGTGTCCGATCGCAATAACAGCATACAAACCAACACAATTACATACATTCAGAATAATGCGAAACTCGACTATCATTCTCAGTTATCACCTCACTCTCCCATTGTCCGCAGATAACACGATATTTATTCGAGTTTGTACCGCGCAACCCCATCGCCATCGCTCGAATAAATTACGCTAACGCTTCGCAAAATCGCCATTAACGAACGACGCCGTACGAAATTTGCATCAAAACGAATAAAATAAATAAAAAAAAAACGGTTCTGGAGTAATCTCTCGCCGAACGAGTCGAAATTTTCGGAGCTCGGCTGCAAAACGGCGAGCTTTTTGCCGCTCCGTTGCACCGCATATCTACATATGTATGTATGATGCAATAGTCGAAATTCCATTGTCCGACACGTTGTGCTGCACCAAGTCGTATTTCGTACTTTTGTATTATCAGAACACAATATTCGTAACGCGAAACGTTTCGACCGTGCGAAACTGCAATCGCGACTTGAATACTAATCCGGTCGAAATTATTGACCGCGTATTATATGTATGTATGTATGAATATTAAGCGAAACCAAATGTCAAATTTTAGAAAACCGTGCGGAAGCATTTCTATCAATGATTCAACAATTTCAAACAATTTTAAATTTTATTCAATTCAATTTACGTTTTATTCTCGCTAATAAACTTTTCAGATAGCCGTGTAGAAATAGCTTCTTCACCTTGCCGTTCCAAAGTTTCAAAGTAGGTACGAGCACCGAATTTGTCCACTTTTTCAATTCGAACAAAGAGTGTCCTCTCTTTACTTTTAATTAGACCGTGTCCGTGTTTAACTTTTAACGCGATTCACGATTGGCGAAACGTGGCAGTCTCGTTCGGCTCGTATTTTCATATTACCCGACGATCTCCTGAAAGTTTCAGCCGAGAGATTAAGCCGAAAGTTGCGACAAGGAGGTGTGGAATATAATACAGCCTTAAGTTCGACGAGAAAATCGATACGCGTGCATATTGAATATCATAAACTGAATCTACGCCGATATTCACAAGCATTAAGGCGCCCGCACACCGCTGCGAAAACCTAGCGAATTTCGCAAGTCTGTCAATTGTATCGCACACACTGGCCCGATAATCCGCACTCTACCGGTCTGCACTAGCGCCGTTTTCTGTCACTATGACATAATCTATCAAACTATCAGCTGTCACCTCGCTTTCGGAACGTTTGTATTTCACTCACGATTCTGACATGGACTCAAGTCAGAGTTATTTACATACAACTTTTCCACAAACGTGATCGAAATCGAGCGAATCGGCGAAAATCCGTCGTGATGTAGGCAGCGCCACCGCGTATCCAGTTAAGCTAAACAGAACGCGCGATAGCTCTCTATACTAGCGTTTTCGCTATTCATGCATTAATACCACACACGCGCATCTCACATTGTTTATTGCGAATTTGTTTCAATTCAATTAATAACACTGTTCGACAAATGACGACTTTTTTTTTACTTCAGAGACGAGATATGACTTTTCTTATAGATTTATGCCCAGTAAATACGACTCTGGTAATAAAAAATGTTGATTGGCTCGAGATTCGGAGATATATGTGTTTTTTAAATCACGCGATTTTTCTATTTCTTGGTGTTGTTCGTTCGATGTCTCAAAATCTGTCAATTTCTTGTTCAAAATGAATATTGGAATCTATAGTCGGGTAAATTAAATTCAAAACCTTCTAATTACTTCATTAAAAAATTATTTAAAAGCAAATTGAAGAAAGTTTCAAACCACAGCACTGCTCTATTCGTTGTATTCAATGACACACATACACGCATTTGACGCTTAAGAGGTACATACACTTATCTCTTAATAATACGAGTTTTAAGCTTGCTATTTTACCGATTTAAAATTCAGCACACTTCCTTTTCCTTTTAAACGAAAATAAAAAATAGTGTGGCCAGAACACTATTCCAATAAACATGTTTCAATAGAAAATATTCAATATAAAATAGTATTAACAGTGGGAAAAAATCCCAAGTGAAAATACGTACTTTTGACTTTTGATTTGGACTGGACGACTATTTAGAAATATCTGAAAGCTGAAAAGTACTACAAATGAAAGATAAAATACTCGACTATAGATTCCAATATTCATTTTGAACAAGAAATTGACAAATTTTGAGACATCGAACGAACACCAAGAAATAGGAAAATCGCGTGATTTAAAAAACACATATCTCCGAATCTCGAGCCAATCAACATTTTTTATTACCAGATTCGTATTCACTGGGCATAGATCTATAAGAAAAGTCATATCTCGTCTCTGAAGCATTTTTCATGTCGAACAGTGTAATCAATTGTTTTTGCACAACTTGACGTAGTATATCGATTATAACAGCTAACAATTATATAATGGACATATATAATCGCCCCTGCCACCCTTTACGCCCATTTCAAGGCAAACTAAAGTTCACCACGTGGTTATGCCCGAATATTTAGCGGTTAAAGCTAACTTTACTGTCGTTTGTTGATGTCAACTTTGACGTTCGCGCTGTCGCGCATTCTGTTTAGCTTAACTGAATACGCAGTGCCACACGCGGCTATGCGATACAACTCCCCACCATACCAACCTTGCGATTTTCCTACCTGTTTTCCGTCATGCGAATACGAATTTGCAGTTGTGTGCGGGCGCCTTAAAAATGAATGTTTCTATTGGGGAAAATGGATGAAATTCCAAACCAACTAGTCTTATATCTATTAATGAAAAGCGTAATGGGTAGAATTGCTATTTTCTAGACGATTCGCCGGAATTGAGTCGCATTCTCTATTTAAAGCGCATATTCATCAGCCGGAAACGGAACACATCCGGAAGATTTAAGCTCACCCGCATCTCTCGAGCGACCCGAACCGTAAATAATTTAGGCTTAGATCAATTTGAATTAATTGTTATTAAGATAGTGAAGACCGCATCTTCGATGGGTATCGAATGGTGAATGTGTTTGAATTACACATGTTACATGTAATTACTATTTGCTAGTAAGTACATATACATAGTAAATTTCCCTTATTCGCCAACAACGTTAATTTTATCTAATAAACATTACATCTGTATATCTCATACGTGAAAATGTACCCTAAAATTTTTCAATTCATTCATCAAGTGTCGCACTTTATATATTTTTTTCAGTTAAAAGAGCTACCACAAACGGAATAAACTCGACCCTTTCACGTATACCTATATCTACTTCATTTTTCATACAAACAAACCCTCTAAGACAAACCGAACAATCCTGAGGGGCACTTCATCATAGCTCCGAATGAATGATGCTTTTTGCGATGCCCTTTACTTACCGGCCATCTTTATCATTTACTCATCCACGCATAATGCTTTGGACTACGTTGCGAAAAATCTCACTTTTTAAACTTAAAATAAAAAGGGGGAAAATCCATTAAGTCGCGAAACGGATTTTTCGTTACGAATCGCAACTTCAGACAAAAGTGTGATGAAAATCGTAAAAAAGAACGACGATATTGGATTAGCGCGCTTTTTTCGCTATAATTATATGAAACGTCGAGTAATAAAACGCGAAAAAAAAAACAAAGAAACTCTCGAAGACGTGATTGGAATGGTGAACTCGAATAAATAGCAGACAAAATATACGACTTTATTTCGATATTTGTCGGCTCAAACTTAATCGAGAACGTTGTGATTTTATATTCGTATCGGGGTGAAAAATATTTCACACGTTAAATGATTACAATGTATCAAAATTAGAAATTATGTTTTAAAATCGCTACAACACAATAGAGCCGCACAGTGTATCGATGGATTAGTGCACAGATATTGTATGTTTTGAGATAATCGAATTTTAAGTTTGTAAATGCTGGGATAATTCAGGTTTTTCCTTTTAAAGTAATTTATGTATACCAGATCATTGAAAATTTGTTTACCTTTTAAAGTATGTTTCTTGAAGTGCAATATTCTAAAAGTGGTATGAATTATTTCAAGTTTTATGGAGGAGTGATTGGACATACAATATAATTGCATAAATGACAGTCTAAATTTGGACATGTTACATTTAAGCATGAATAAAAGTTGCATAATATATTTATATACATATATTATATCAATCACAACAATAACAAAAATGCTTCTAAGTAAATGTCAAAACTCAAATGTCCCGTGCTGTCACTGTGTGAGCAGAATTTTCCTGCAAAAATATTGTAAGTGACATATATCTCTTTTGCATGAAAAATATGGACATATTATATTTTTGAATAAGGAAATATCTTCTCAAATATACTATTTGGAGATACAATATTTTCCAAATATGAAGATTTGATGCAAATTGACGTTTTGTGTATGATAACTCAATTTTGGTAAAAACTTAACATACATTATCTGTGCACTAACCCATCGATATATATATACGTATGTAATATAATAGGAAGTTGACGTATTGTTTGGGATAATTAAAACAGAAATTATTCAGGTTCAATTACCCTTGTATCGGAAAATCTCCGGGTCGCTTATCCGACAGGCTTCGCTTGGTGAGAAAATCGATTTAAATGAATCATTACGCTCCACGGGGAACGAGACGCCACGCGGAAAAACTTTCATCCGAGAAAATTACGTTACGAAAAAGTTCACTCTGACTTTGTTGCGTGGCAACTTTAGACCTTTTGCCTTCGATTGTTTTTTGAAAAGACTTGGAGAACTTGGCCCAAAGCTTTTGCGCCTTCGTCACAAATTCAACTACAAAGTTTGAGAGCTGATATTCATAAGCAATTCGGGTAAAAAATTTCACTAGATACCTTACCCAACATTGAAATTGTGTTGAGTGAATACATAATGATTCTATACCACCTTCCATTTCGTGCTGTGAAATTCGATTAAAGTTTGGAGTTATTTTACGCTGACCTCACCGCAATTGAAAACACATGTGCTGCAGGAGTCGTGAAAATCCTGAAAGAATACGTACATATACTCGAAACAAATCCCATTGGCGTCGGTGCAACTGAAATTACAGTCCTCCAGAGACAAGACCAAGAGCTGAGAAGACATCGTCTTCTGCGGTTGGGAAAACTTTCCCGAGGAAAATTTACTGCACGTCGTGACCTAGCCTGGAAAATATATATACGATGTCAGGTAAATCCGTCGTAATGTCGTTGGCTTGTGGCACAACTCTGGAGACTAGCGTAATTACCACAGCTCTGTATCTCAGGCTCACGTTGCTAGTACTCTATTGAAAATATTGTAATATGAGTTTATAAGGGATCTTTGTATACTAAGGAAATAATTTAATCATATTTATAGTA
Organism: Parapsyche elsis; assembly: GCA_022651745.1. Lineage (NCBI taxonomy): Eukaryota > Metazoa > Arthropoda > Insecta > Trichoptera > Hydropsychidae > Parapsyche > Parapsyche elsis. The sequence goes on from JAGVSN010000016.1 coordinate 3,854,505, forward strand.
AAAATTATGAGAACTTATATATGTACATTCATATGTACATATGTACATAAGTACGATTTAATCCGTTTAATTTGTCTCAATCTATGTACATACATACATATATAAAAATCAATGTCTGTTTGTTTGTCTCTTATAGGCTCCTAAACCACTCAACCGATCGCGATGAAACTTTCAGGACTTATTGTGATCATGCCGGGGATGGTTCCTGTGAAAAAAAATCGGGAAAAAACGGGAACGGGCCTGCTCACGCGTCAGATAACGTACTAGGAACGGGAACGAGAACGGGATCGGGAACAGGATCTAGACCGGGATCGGGAACGGGAACGGAATCTGGAATGGGAACGGGAACGGGATCGGGAATAGGCCTGCTCACGCGTCAGATAACGTACTAGGAACGGGAACGGGAACGGGATCGGGAACGGGCCTGCTCACGCGTCAGAAAACGTACTAGGAACGAGAACAGGAACGGAATCGGGCATTGCAACGCATGCCGGGTCAGCTAGTCTATATATATATATAAAAATCAATGTCTGTTTGTCTGTCTGTTTGTCTCTTATAGGCTCCTAAACCACTCAACCGATCGCAATGAAACTTTCAGGACTTATTGTGATCATGCCGGGGATGGTTCCTGTGAAAAATAATCGGGGAAAAACGGGAACGGGAACGGGATCGGGAACGGGCCTGCTCACGCGTCAGATAACGTACTAGGAACGGGAACGGGAACGGGATCGGGCATTGCAACGCATGCCGAGTCAGCTAGTACACAATAAATTATAGGCACCTACATTTAAGTTTCTGTTATTATACTTCAATTTGAAACACATGTGTAATGTACAATATACAATATGCTATAATACTTAAGGTGCCTGTAAACTATCAACATATTCACGGCAATGTATTGCCGGCAAGCATCGCCGGTAATATTACTGCAATATGGTGATGTGGGCCGGAAATATACATAGTCGTGTTTCCCGACACTATTGTTCCACTATTGCTGGTATTGCAGTGTGTTGGCGAGTATTGTTGACATATTGCCGATAATATCGCTCGGTATACGAAAATACGCGGCAATATATGTTTCTTTCCTGCTCTGTCACATACGCGGGTCTCTGTCGCTGAGGTGCGAACACGACACAACACGAGTGTTAGTTAACCTTCAGCGAATCTGATTAAAACAGCAACTATTGCCGGCAATCATTGAGCCACACATTACTGCGACACATATTGCGCATATGATGCCAAAAATGTTGCTGGATGTTTGACGAGAAATATTGCTGAAAAATGTTGATTGTTTACAAGCACCTTTAGGTATGAAAATTTACTTCAAAAGGTTGCCATCAAAGTAATGTGATAATCCAATTATGATTTCAATTTCTAAATATATGCTATAGAGATGTTAGTGAATTATGTTAAATTTCTCTTCTCTTATAAATGGCAATCCAAGTTGAATAATTTGTTTGGTGCAATTAAGGAACACAGTTTAAATCATTCCTCCATTAAACGTTTTACTCGAAGACCCTTGAAAATGCACAAGTTTTAAAGTACTTCTTGAAACAGAGAAAGGGGGGGAAAAACGAAAACTAAAGCACAACACAGTTGCGAAGGGAATAATCTTATGCGTCTTTATAAAAATATCCGAAATAAAAGGGTCGCTTTGCGTTTGGGTACTTTTCGGAAATAAAGATATAAAGACACATGAAATTCTAATCCATATAGACATTTTGTTTCATATTAAGTACACCCAAGTAGCATTCTAATAATTTTTAAATTTAATTAAAAATGCATAGAATTATACGAGCGTTCACAATTTTGTGGGATTTAAGCGTGATAAAATTGAGATGGAATATAAATGGGCATATTCCAAATTGTTCGAAGGCTTTCACGAAGTCGTCCGACATTTGCGGAGTATTCATTCGAGTGCAAATTTGCTCTGTTCACAATAATTCTAATTGAAACCAAACCACTAATTAAATGCATTTAAATTATTCAATGCATTTTAGCGCTCAATTCATCATAATGATTAATTCACAATTTATGTAAATATAAACAGTTGCATCGTTGAGCGAATGAATGGGAAAGCGGAACATCTACATTAAACAAAAGGTGTAAAGCAAACTGAGGTTTCAACGGAATATCGCGTAAAAAGATGTAGGTCGAATAATTTGCGAACCCATTACAAATCTTTTTGGTCTTACGGAAAAAGTTTCTTACATAGAATAAATAGCCTTTTAAATAAAAATTTCGTTAAAACTTCACAAGAAAAACGATCACTTTTTTTCAGTTTGAAAGGGTACATGAAGATAAAAGTACATATCTTTACATTTTTATATATTCAAAAATTATAAACGGTGTTGAAACTATGCTTGATTCACTTTTACACGAAACGACCAGTTTACTTACATATGTCTGCGATTTTCTTATTAAATGGTGCACGAAGCACGCGATTATACATACCTAAAAGGTCCTAAAGGATACTCCACACTTATTTGCTCATATCCTTGTGTGCACACACACCCACATACACACATATGGTTAAGAGAATCGTTATTTTCGACTCATATCCGACTTCCGAGACCTTTTCTTGGCCATTAGCTGACCTCTTTCTAGTTATTCCCGCGAGTTATCTTCTTGACTCACGTAATAGTGCGAAAAAGACAATTGCGAAGACCCATTTTGCTACGTGTCAATTCCGACTTTTATAATTCGCAATAATACTTCTTTTATTTATCTCGTATAATATCGCAAAAATTGCGAGCGAGCGTCTGCTGTTTCCATTCGTTCGAAACAACGGCAAGAAAGCGCAACTTTCAACGAAAAAGCTCGGACGTGATGAATTATAAATAGCGCCTTGAAAAAGCACCGATAAACTTTTGGAAAGAACAGGTGAAATAAAAAAAAAGGAAGGAAAAAATAAATAAAAAGCAAAGCTGAAAGATATATATGCGCCAGTTGTAATGCTAATGGATCGGAGTTTTTACGACTTTGGGAAAGCGAATGAAATACAGAAATATATAGATGTATGTTTTATCGGTAGCAACATATCAACCTGCCTTGTAAAATTTTATCGTTTTTCCGTATTGAGCTAAATCAATGCGTTCAAAGTCTTCGAGTAAATTGAAAACGTACTCTACATACGTACATATGTGTGTTTATAATTGAATCGGTAATATTTTAATACTGAAAGCTGATTGATTCGGCTTCCATCGTGTACAATGTTGAATTGTTATGTAGATTCTCAAATATTTGCGAAACGGTGAAAATTTATCGTTTACTACATAGAACCTCTCAGTGTGTGCAGTTCAAATTTATCGAATGTGGCTTCGTTTGTGTTTGAATCTCATAAATTCATAAAATATATAAACCTCTATCGAAAAATATTTATGATACCTATAAATAAATAAAAAACTGACATATTTAAGTAAAATATGTATTATAATAAAAACAATATACAGCGAATTGAATTGAATGGGCTCCGTAAGCACGAACTTATTGTACACTGGAAACAACCATTAAGGCGCTTGCACACCTCTGCGAATTCGTATTCGCATAGCGAAGAAAACGCACGAATAATCGGTGGGGAGTTGTATCGCATAGCTGCAGGTGGCGCTGTCTACACCAATACTGATTTCCTACCGGAAAACAGCGCGGAATCGCAACGGAATTTGTTGTACACGATTTTTATCGATGACGTTTGTGGAAAAGCCATTGGAGACGGTGGAAAAGTATCCCATCCTGTACAATCTAACTTGATAGGTTATGTCAGAGTGACAGAATCGACAAACCGATCCTTGATGACACACCGTTATAAATTACATTCAACGATAAAAGTATTTAACTAACCATTCATATAAATATGCGACCAACATAAGAGCTTCGTCTTCATCTAAGGAGTCCATGTCAGAATCGTGAGTGAAATACAAACGTTCCGAAAGCGAGGTGACAGATGGTAGTTCGCTATTTGATCATTGAGTGTCGAATGGCGCTGCAGTCGTGCCAGTGTGTGCGATACAATTGACAGACATGCGATTTTCATACATGAATTTCGCACGAAATCCGCAGAGATGTGCGAGCGCCTTCAGTTCAAGTTAATCCGTTCAATATCTATTTGACAATTCGTAATTACAACAAATATAAATACATTTATAATAAAATGTTTGAAAACCTATTTCAATTGTTCATTTAATCAATGTATTTATATTTTTTTTTTTTTTATTACTTGTAAACCATATAAAAAAATTTCGTTTGAGATTCGTATTATATAATTGGATGCTTTGATTACAAAGTTAAACACCACCAAAAGAAAAAAAACAATCTTACTACACGCCGACGATTCGGAAAATGACCGAAGGCTACTTTTTTAATGGGTTTTTCCAGCCCGGCGTTTCCTGGGAATTTTCCGCTCGGTCAACGAGATTTACGTGCGCGTATTAGATTAGGTGTTTCGTATTTGCCTGCAACTGGGGAAAATAAACAACAAACTTGTGCCTTCAACTAGACTGAGGGATCTTTGAGAACTTCCGAAAATATCTCGCAGTGCGGTTTAAAATAAAGCAAGAGGCCTGTGTGAAAATGTAAAACGAACTAGAATACAAATCTAACTTATATCGAATACTAATACACCGTTTGCTATACAAATATAGTGAGCTATCGTTGTTAAATCTTTTCATATTTACTTTATCCTTATCGTATTGTGATCGTGCAAAAATGCGACCTCGAGATTTGGACTGATTTGTATCAGGTATCATCGACTGATCACGTTTTTTTGATTTCTAGAAAATGTCTGTGTGTCTTATTTTCACGTTAAGGTAAAGATTTTGTTTTTTTTATTTTTTTCGGCCTTTTAAATATTTGGTTTTTTATTGTATCTCTGTAGTTTAAAAAAATCATTAATATCGGTCAACCGAAATTTTTTTAATTTTCCAATATTTCCAAAACCACTTAACCGATCTAGCTGAAAATTTATATTTATAATTTCCACATTAAATTTAAGAATTGGTCAAAATCCGGAAGTGGTAGTTTACTTTTGCGCGATTTTTTTATATATTATTATATTAATATACGTAATAGTCCGAAATCCGAAGTCTGTCTGTCTGCTGATAACGCCCGCTGAGGTAAATGATAAAAAAAAACCAGAACGTCGCGCGCGAGTGGTTTTTGAACCCGTGATCACCAGGTTGGAATGAGGTCGTGCTAACACTATCATCCAACGGAGGCGATGACGAACCTGCTACGATTTGACAATATAATATCTCAATAGGCTCGCGACTTTGCTAAGTTGTTGTATTATAACGCGCCATCTATGCAACAACTATTAAATAAACATATACTCACCGACACAAACATTCGTAAATTTCAATGTTTGTTTCTGTATTTCTGTGTTTGTCGTTCCGCTATGCAAATCTACAGTTTTCAACTTAGAACCGCCAAACTTGGTATACTATCTCATGATACCCTAACTCAGACCGTAGGTGGGTTTTGGAAGGGGTCGGAGTCCGCGGTCAAGGGGCCCCCTACAATTTTTTTAATCTGAAAAAAATTTTGTACTGGAGAATAAATGTCACCCGCACGAGCAACGCCGGGCAATTCAGCTATATCTACATATCTATATATATATATATAAAAAATCAATGTCTGTCTGTCTGTTTGTTTGTTTGTCTGTCTCTTATAGGCTCCTAAACCACTCGACCGATCGCGATGAAACTTTCAAGACTTATTGTGATCATGCCGGGGATGGTTCCTGTAAAAAAAAATCTGGGAAAAACGGGAACGGGATCGGAAACGGGATCGGGAACGGGACCGGGAACAGGATCGGGAACGGGAACGGAACGGATCGGGAACGGGCCTGCTTACGCGTCAAATAACGTACTAGGAACGGGAACGGGATCGGGAACGGGAACGGGAACAGGAATGGGATCGGCAACGGGAACGGGATCGGCAACGGGATCGGGATCTGGAACGGGAACGGTATCGGGCATTGCAACGCATGCCGGGTCAGCTAGTACATATATAAAAATGAATGTCTGTTTGTTTGTCTCTTATAGGCTCCTAAACCACTCGACCGATCGCGATGAAACTTTCAAGACTTATTGTGATCATGCCGGGGATGGTTCCTGTGAAAAAAAATCGGGAAAAAACGGGAACGGGCCTGCTCACGCGTCAGATAACGTACTAGGAACGGGAACGGGAACGGGATCAGGATCGGGAACGGGACCGGGATCTGGAATCGGGAAAAAACGGGAACGGGAACAGGAACAGGCCTACTCACGCGTCAAATAGGAACGGGAACGGGATCGGGAACGGTATCGAGACCGGGATCGGGATCGGGAACGGAACGGGATCTGGAACGGGAACGGAACGGGAACGGGATCGGGCATTGCAACGCATGCCGGGTCAGCTAGTATTATATAATTATGTTTCAGTATGCGTTGAAAATTGTTTGTTTCGTATTATGACGCGTTCAATATTCTCCAGTTTCTAGAAATAAATTTGATTTTTTAGTTTTTTTTACAAATGCACAGTCAATTGCCTCTTATAGTGTGGGACAATGAAATGGATAGTAGGAAGAATATTAAACGGAACTAATTTTGTAAGGATTCGTCTCTAAATAAATCTTTCGACAGTGTCGGCGATCGACACCGCGAGTCCAACGTTTTACTGCCTTTGCTATCACCACGACTAAAGCGAATAAAACTCCATTATTCATACGGGCGATTTTGCTTATCTCGTCGCTCTGATTGAGCGGGGGTTTTAAAGTCCAATTTTTTTTGCCTTTCCGGTTCGATATACACACCAGCGTAACTTAGTGGGGAGAACATCCGGATGCATACACATATGTATACAGTGTGGCAGATCTCCGTGTCGCGACTACCGATAGCCGGATGTTTTTGTCTGGCAAAGTTGGCGCAGTCAAGCGCTGACAAATGTCGACCCATTACTCAGACAGAGGAACTTAGATCGATACCCTTTTGCCCAACCAGAGCACCGACCCCGACCCCTTGAGTCAAACGACCCACACACCTGACGGGGTTGTCGGCACGCCGGACAAATAACTCAAAAACCACCACCAACCCCTACCCGTTCCCTGACCCGAGTCTCAGGTTAAACGAGCGGGGGAGTGAGGGGTCGTTTGAGCCGATATGATGAGGGTGAATCGAAGAGGATTATGTATACGAAACGCGTTGTTTAAATCCCAAATGACTCGAGTCGAATGCCGCCAGTCGAACATTGTCAGCTGTGGCCAAATCAAGCCACGGACGTTTAATTAAGCCGTAGCATTCCGATCTTCAGCAGTGTATCTGAAACTCTTGTTAAAAAACTATTTTTCTTGACGTAGCCCAGGCGTTCGATAAAGTATGGCACGAAGGACATGAGTTCAAAGTTCGAAAACTCTTACCCAGATCGTTTAGCGCAGCGGTCGCCAACCATTCGGACCTCACGGACCGCTAAACTCAAAATCTCGAATCCCGCGGACCACTACCATGATTTTTTTTCCATAAATGTAACATTCTAAATATGAAATGGTAATTACACTTGTATTTGTACTCCAAGTTATTTGCAAAAAGTTGGATATCCTTATAATGTTGGAAAAATTATAATAAACTAGCTGACCCGGCATGCTTTCCAATGTCACTCATCCCGTGTATTCCCGTTCCCGTTCCCAATCCCCGTTCCCGTTCCTAGTACGTTATCTGACGCGTGAGCAGGCCCGTTCCCGTTTTTTCCCGATTTTTTTTCACAGGAACCATTCCCGGCATGATCAAAATAAGTCCTGAAAGTTTCATCGCGATCGTTCGAGTGGTTTAGGAGCCTATAAAAGACAGACAAACAAACAAACAGAAAGACAGACATTGATTTATATATATGTATATATGACCCGGCATGCGTTGCAATGCCCGATACCGTTCCTGTTCCAAATCCCGATCCGTTGCCGATCCGTTCCGTTGCCGTTCCCCTTTCCGTTGCCGATCCGTTCCCCCGTTTTCCGTTTCCGTTTCCGTTCCTGTTCCAGATCGCGTTCCCGTTCCCGATCCCGGTCCCGATCCCGTTCCCGTTCCTAGTACGTTATCTGACGCGTGAGCAGGCCCGTTCCTGTTCCCGTTCCGTTTTTTCCTGATTCCAGATCCCGGTCCCGTTCCCGATCCCGTTCCTGTTTTATCCCGATTTTTTTTTTCACAGGAACCATCCCCGGCATGATCACAATAAGTCCTGAAAGTTTCATCGCGATCGGTTGAGTGGTTTAGGAGCCTATAAGAGACAGACAAACAGACAAACAGACAGACAGACATTGATTTTTATATATATAGATGTAGATGTATGTACATATATGTATATGTAGATAAATGATTTATTATTCATTATGAAAATTGACAGTTATGACGTATGGATGTGAAACTTGTATGCTAAATTCAAGAATGTGAGATCCAGTGCACACAGAGAAAGCATGGAAAGATGTATGCTCGGTATAACAAGAAGAGATCGTAAGAGGGTAAGAAGCATGGCCAAAGTGACAGATATATGTACATAGTGAAACGTGTGGAAAAGTGGACATATAGCGAGAAGAATGGATGACAGATGGACGCGAGGAACACTGGAATGGTATCCGAGAGGATGTGAAAGAAAGCAAGGTAAACCGAGTGGACGATGGGCTGATGAATTGAGAAGAATGTGTGGAGTCAAGTGGATGCAGATTGCTCAAGACAGACGGGAATGGAAGAGGATTTGATAGGCCTTCATTCAGCAGTGGATGGTGAGCGGATTAAAATAATGATGATTATGAAAAATTCGGACCACCGGTTGGCGACCGCTGATTTAGCGCACTACTAAAATCGTACATCTCAAATCGATATTTCCAAATAAGATACGAAGATGCCTATTCAAGCTTCGGGAAGATATCAACGGGGGGTTCCACAAGGCAGTGTCTTAGAACCAACACTGTATTTATTATACACTGCAGATATACCTATATAAATATCCAGGAACTAAACTTGCAACTTTTGCCGATGACACTGCAATCATGTCAATGGGAACAATACAGAAGAAACAACTGCCAAACTATGTACAAAATGCAATCTACCGCACCAACAACTGGACGAAGCGCTGGCGTATTATGTTGAACCAAGACTTTACAAATAAAAAAGAAGATCCTTTACCTGTCAATATAAATCAAAAGATAGTTCCTTGTGCTAATACAGCAAAATACCTAGGAATGACACTCAATGCCAAACTTCGTTGAAGTAAACACGTAAAAAAAATGCAACTGAACTGAAAATCAAAATAATAAACATGTACTGGACCCAAGTCTGAACTGTCTCTCTACAATAAACTAATAATATATGTACAAACAAATCCTGAAACCTGTATGGACTTATGGAATACAACTCTGGGGGTGCACCGTAAAATCCCACATTAAACGCATCCAAAGCATTCCGATCTTCAGCAGTGTATCTGAAACTCTGTTTTTTTTTTTAAATATTTAAGATTCGATAGATAAAATCAGAAGAAATAAAGAAACTAGGATGTAGTGCTTTTGGAAGAATGAACATCCGCTATGCTTAAAAAAAGAAGGCATACGACCAATGCGTACTGTCAGTTATGACGTATGGATGTGAAATGTGGACGCTAAATTCAAGAATGCTACGTAAGATCCAGTCACAATCTTATAAGTGTGACTCATGAGATTGTGACACTGTTCGCTGAAACCGAAAACACATCAATCATACAACCGACAGTACTATAACACATATCAACGTAGTGGTGTATTCGTTCATTTCAATATTTGTTAGTGTACTATGTATATGAATAAGTAGATAAACATATAAATAATCGTACAGTAGATAACCATGTTGTAGAGATAGTTGATAATTATAGTTATAGTTAACATGACTGGATGTAAAGAACAGATAAAACGAAGAATGAAACTAGGATGAAGCGCTTCTGGAAGAATGAACATAGTTTTTAAATCCGTTGTGCATAAAAAAGAAGGTATACGACCAATGCGTACTGCCAGTTATGACGTTTGAATGTGAAACTTGGATTCTAAATTATTCAAGAATGCTACGTAAGATCCAGTGCACACAGATGTACATATGCTTGGTATAACAAGAATAGATCGTAAGAGGAACACATGGGTAAGAAGTATTACCAAAGTGGCAGATATAGCGGCATTGAGGCCTCTCCAATCCTCTTCCATTTCTGTCTGTCTTGGTCAGTCTGCATCCAGTTGACTACACGCATTCTTCTCAATTCATCAGCCCATTGTCCCCTCGGCAGATATAGCAGAACGTGTGAAAAAGTTGAAGTTTCCGGACACAGCGAGTAGAATGGACGGCAGATGGACGCGAGAAATACTTGAATGGTATCCGAGAGGATGTGAAAGAAAGCAAGGTAGATCGAGTGGAAAATGGGCTGACGAATTGAGATGAATGTGTGAAGTCAAGTGGGTACAGATTGCTCAAGCCAGACAGGAATAGAAGAGGATTGGAGAGGCCTACATCCAGCAGTGGATGGTGAACGGCTGAAAAAACTACAAAAAACGAACCATTTTCGAAATAAATCATATACAATCAGCCATTTAAAAACCATATAAGTTCGAAGTGTAAATTTTCAATTTCGGAAAATTTTTCACGCTCACAAACGAGCTTTGAAACTAACGGGTTAAAATTCAATCAATCACGATCGCGGTTTAGCCCATCACTTCGCAGAGTGGGTAATTAATTAACGATTCGGACCTGAAGATGACTCGACTCAAAAAACGTAATCAATATCAATTTCGGAAGTGCGCTAATTTAATAAGCATCGCTCATATGTTTCTATATAAAGCGCTGATTGAAATATTCACAGTGATAATGTAATAATTAAATAATTAAATTGAGAAATTTTAACCCGGAATGCGAATCGTTAAGTTTTCTCTTATCCGGTGAGAAATGGAACTCTTTAAGTCCTGCCAAAAAAAAAAAAAAAAAACAAAAAAACACCCTTTTGCTGAAAATCCCATAAAAAGACCTCATGCGAGTCTGGGCAAACCCGAGGGTCATTGTGCGTGTTCGCATCGCAAAGAACTGGACCCTTAGCTTTTCCACTATTTTCTACGGCATCGACCCCACTTTGCACGAACAGATAGGACCTAGTTGAAAAATTTCAATCGTTTTCGGGAATGGTGCTTCAACCCTTCGATTCGGTATTTAGTGGTGGTTAAACACGAGACCACCTATGACGTCAGCATTGTCATTCGAATTTCGCCTTTGACTAGTAAGCCTCAATACACATATACACATGTACTCGGTTATGCATAAATTATATCTTTCGAGACGTATAGACACACCTGCGCGTATAATAAGGGCTCTAGTTTATACGAACTAAGTCGAAATCAGGTGTGGCAAACCCGGCAACGATACTGACGCGGTTAATCGCTTCGGAAAACACACAACTTCCTGAGCTGCGGAAAATTTACAAGTGAAACAAACCTGTGGAGCCTTCGGCGGTAAAGTAGGAAAACCCTCAAGATGAAAATTTCCCATTCTGGCAATAGCAATATCGACCGCTTTCCCACCGATACCGTTTTCTCGCTTGACGTACGATGGGGAAACTGTTACGGTTTCACACACACACACACACACACATGTAAATATAAGGGCGCATCTCGACAATATGAAATATTGCTTTTCTGGAAATAGGCAAAACAGAGGGGTTGTTCAATGAGCAGCAGTGGCATTGTTTGCAATCAAATCTTCAACTCTAATAAATAACTCTTCTACATAATATGTAGTACATTACGCTAAGTGTATTTTGGTATACATACATACATACATACATATACATTGTGAATAACAATTAAAATACAGAAATTCCTAGTAAATTGTATTATATATTATATATATAATAGCCGAAATCCGTCTGTCTGTCTGTCTGTCTGTCTGTCTGCCTGTCTGCTGATAACGCTCGCTGAGGAAAAATTATTAAAAAAACCACTAGAACGAGTGGGGGATCGAACCCACGACCTTAGGCTCGAGAGTCATCACGCTAACGCTATACTCTATCGCCCTTGGTCGGTTTAGTCCTTTTTTTTTAAACATATCGTGACTCGGCTCTATTTACAAAAGGGATCGTGATTCTGCTAATAATACATAGATGGCTACTATAGAAACTATTATTTTTTTTGTTTTTTGATTTTTACAAAATCACTTACAAAATTATAATTATTATATATATAATATAAATAGTAAAGTAAAAAAAAATATTTTTTTGAGTGGGTATCGAAAGTGTTCAATTAGTGGGGATTGCTATAATACATAGATGGTGCTATAAAATTTTTTTTATTGTTTTTGTTTTTTCGATCAATTAGTAGGAATCTCTGTTAAAAAAGGGCTTTACGATATTTAAAATTCAGCGGGCGTTGATATTCAACGGGCTTACACTAGTGTATATATAATAGCCGCAATGCGTCTGTCTGTCTGTCCGCTGATAACGCTCGCCTCGGTATGTAATTAAAAACCAGAACGTCGCGCGAGTGGGATTTGAACCCGGTATCACTGGTTCGGAACATTGAGCACTGGCGCTATGATCCAACACCAATAATGCGAAGTCTCTTATGTTTAAACATACGTATAAATCTTTAGAAGGATGGCGACTTTGCTAAATTGTTACGTGATGTATTATAACGCTCCATCTATACAAAAACTATTATTTTTTCAATACGGGTGATGAGAAATCGCTCCGTTGATATTCAACTGGCTTACACTAGTATTTTATACTGACCAAATATTTTGAAGAAAGTTTGAATGTGAAAATCAGATATAATATTAAATTCAATTTGCGGTCTTTTAATAATATTTTTCACAATAAATCATTAAAGTACTCATTCGAGACCTTTTGATAAACTAAAAGTAGGACTAGGAAAAAAAACTATTTTTTGTTATTATCATGTCCTCATAAACATTTGAATGATTTTTTTAACGTTTTCAAGTGTGATAAAATTATGATAAAAATTATTGTCAATTTACAAGGAAATATTTAACAACAACAACAAAGGATGAAATAAACTATGCAAATCCCATAAAAGCCTGTGCATAAGGCTGGATTTAATATAAGCATAATTTCAGGGAGTACAAAGGGACAAAGATGAAGCTTAAAATGATTCGATGCATTATTACGTTATTAGTTACCAAACTAAACTATAGTTATATAACTATTACAATGTAATATAATATTATTTGTAAACAAACTCGTAGACAGTTTTTCCGTCATAATATTTATCCAGTGGATTGAAAATATACTATTGTTTACGAATCAGATTACATCCATATTTTGACTGACTTATTCGTAGCTAATATAATATTGCTCTCGATACAAGTTCAGCGTCTCAGTACAACACACTTTTTTTTTTAAATCGCCTCGTTGTTCACCAGTGCGTTTAATCTAGGCGTTGTTTTTGTTTTGCACCAATTCTGCGTATTATGCTAATACATGTTAATGTTGACACAATACGCACCCACCTTCTCGAAAGTTATGCATCTTGGCAGATCTCCCATACAACGAGGTTTCTCGTTCGCTAAACGACAATTAAATCAGCGCGAAAGCTTACGCCCCGTAACGAGTGATTTTTAACACGATAGATCGTATCGAAATTTCGCAACTCGGTGTAACGAATTCGCGCGCTGCGTCGAATGCGAATTTTATCCGTAAATTGAGCCAGATGGGTCATGCTTTAATAATGCTAGTGAATAACACCCCTTTGTCATGTAAAATTATAGGGTTAAACTGTAACTTCATAATGAGATTCGCGTTAGACCCGCGAAATTCGCCCGTTAACGAAACTAATAAACGAGACGCCGAAACTGGGGATGAAATTAGTTTTCGTGAAATTTTCACACTTATACACTTTTAGACGAGTGAAATTGTTTACCGCTTTAAGTGAGACATTGAAACTGTAAGGGCTTGAAGGGTAGCTCAATATCCTCGTAAACAAAACAACTTTTTCATTTTACATTTTTTACCTAAAGATATCATTAATATTTAAATATAGTGTAAGCCCGTTGAATATCAACGGAGCGTTCTCATCACCCGTACTGAAAAATAATATTAAATCTAATAGTTTTTATAGTTGTTGCATCTAAACAATAATGCGCCATCTATGGCACGTTATAATAACAACGTAACAATTTAGAAAAGTCGCGAACCCTTTAAGAATAAATATGATGATCTCGGGTTCAAATCCCACTCGTTCTGGCTATTATATATGTATACATATAATTTAAATAAGTTGAATGTACTTTTTAACATTTTTCAATGTATTTTTAAGTTGTCTGGCCACACAATAAGCAAAACATCCTAAAGCTTATAAAATATGATTTTTCTCGTAAAGAGTAACTGCGTACTTCAAAAGCGTACATTTTCTTCGACGTGCGCTTATAAATAATTGAAATAACATTGAAACAGAGTGAATACTAACAGGCTTGCGTAGGACGTGTTTAATGTTGCAATTTCATCATTTTGATGCACTTAAAACAGTACGTTATTAAATTTTACGTAGCATAAATGAAAATTCGCAACAGAATATTATTATTACTATGGAAGTAGCGTAGTGGCGTCGTCTGAGAAATATTACATCAAACGAGACAATTACTATTCGATGGAAAACTTTATGGAAAACATCGGCTCGTGTTAGACGCATACATAAATTGGTATCTCTCGAGCGATATTGCATTTTGATATTTTCGCAAAACGCTTTTATTCTATCGCAAAACCATAAAAGCCGAACATTAAACGGATTTCGCGAACTGGCCACTGTCCGAACGGGGTCTTATTTGAATGTTAACCAAATTCGGGATTAACCAAACAACGATACGATCCGGCCAAGTTGGTGCCGGCGAACATTAAGCTACAAAACCGTCGGATAATTTTCGAATTAAACAAATGGACTCGAATTTAAACTCACGGAACGAACACACCTCGTTGCGGAAAATTGGCGCTAAAGTACTTCGAAACGACTTGTACCAAATCTGACATTCGGCTAGTGAAAATTTAAACTCTACCATTACGTAGAAAAATTTCATCAAAACATAGTGATATATAAATAGCCGCTGTGGATAATAACAATGGGGAAACTTTCAAAGGTTTTCAAAAAATTGCTTTTGCAAGTTTACAGTATGCGAATATTTCATCTGGAATGAAAAATTTTAGCAAAACTTCAATAACCAAGTATACGTAGAGCCAAAAGACGCGTATTCCAAATAAAACCTTTGCGAGATACAAGTTTTGAACAAAGTTTTCTTCTTTAGTTTGCTTGGTTGTTTCGAAGAAATAAATATTCCTGTTTCAAGGTGTACACGTTTACGGCTAACACAAATATTACAGTAGTCGAGGATCTAATTATTTTGAGTGCGATAATGTATTTTGAAACGTTGGATTTTCAATGTTTATTTCATTGCAACGTTATGCTGTCACATTTGAATATAAAACCAGAAATGCATTTTAATAATGCATGTAAATTTTTCCATACAAACATAATTTAATTTAAAATTGTACGAACTTTGTCCCGTACACGTACACGTGCATATGTTACAGCGAACATTGTCACCAGTAGATTTATATTTCTAGTAGTGAAAATATATTTTAACAGATACTCACTGATGAAATTATATTTGTTTCCAAACTGTCATTGAAACTAAATTTGACAGCTGTGAAATGATCAATCGAATCATATATGTAATGCTGAAATATTCAATCCTAGTTATTTTGTCGCTTCTCTTCTGCCATGCCCGTGTTCAGGCGTAGACTTTTACTGTTTAGTACCAATTATAGTTTACAGTGAGTCTTTGTCAATTTTATAACAATTGACTTATAATGGTCGGTTTAAGAGGAAAAGAGCTACCCTTACAAGATAATGGGAGTGAAACTTTACAAAAAATTCAACATCAACAAGTCACAAACACATACGCTTACTTTAATATATGTACTTTCACCGATACTAAGCAGTGAAACTGTAAATTCATTGTTTGATACATTTTCACTGTCTGAATTGGTGAAAATATATTTTCCCTTGAAATATGCTTTCGCTGTAACACATATTTCAGATATATACATAATTTCGAAAGCCGTTTCATACTCAAACCATACCGTTTAGATATTTTATGTTTTGTCAAGAGCATGTTTATGCCCCGTGGAAAATATAATCGCAAATTCTAGTTATGGTCTCGCCCTGATAACGAATAATCCCTCGAAACGTTTGCAACAGCGAAAGCTCTAGATTAGATCAGACAATAGCCAGACACACACCGACAAGGACGAGCAACATCCGAATTTCAACGAAAATTCGAGAAATATCAAAATGAATGCTCTCTCCTCCCGTTGCCCGTCTTTCCCCAAATTTCGGTCGTAAAATTTGAATCTAGCCGAAATTTTACCCCGCGAGTCGTGCGCTGAGCGCAACTGTAACTGTAATTTTGCGTCTTTTGCGATGGAATTTTACGCAAATTTATTTTTTCCTCGGATGCGAGAACATTTCCCCGTTCAATTTTTTTTACATAATAACGTCGTTGTCGAAGTATCTCTCTCGGTGTGACAGGCGTTCGGCGTGCTTCAGTGATCGATTGATAGCGGATGAAAGTGAGGAAAATGGGTCGAATTAATCCGCGGCTTACGTACCTGAATTCGTGGTTAAAATTGCGGCAAAAAATAAATTCCCGGTGTAAAAATATAATAGATCCGCCGAATCCTCGGTGTATTATTTTATTTTCAAAGACTATTTAATGTCCGGTGGGGCGCGTGCTCGCCGAATAATCCGAGCATGAATTTGTGACGCAATAAATAATTAAATGCGCGCAAGGTAAATCTTACCCTAAACGGGTATTCGGTGCCATTTTTTTTATGTTTTTGGGTTTCAATTTAATTTCACGAATCATACGGTGCTTTTGATATATAAATAATAAAGGACACGTTTCAATTAAATTGAATACAACAATTAATTAATTTAGTGACTTCCATTACAGAAAATTACATGGTGTATGGGTAAATCTATAAAGACTAACTTTCAATTAAATTGAATACAACAACTCAATTAAACTGAATATAATAAATAACTCAATTAAATTGAATACAACAACGTGCAACATACCTGTAATTAATTTAGAGACTTCCATTACAGAAAATTACATGGTGTATTAAAATCTATAAAGACTAACTTTTATAATGTTATCCTTCTCGAACGTCGAATCTGCCTGATTGATTCGTATGTGCACACGATTCGGCGAATATTCGTTACTTTTAGCATTATTTTTTTGGCACGATAAACCACGATATTTGTTACTGTAAAAAATTAAATATCGTTTTTCCGTGTTAAATTGAAAAATTATTTGCATTTCAAAATGCACCCTGACAACGCTCGATATGTACATACAGCTCCTTTTGAATATTTATTTATTTATTTATTTACAGGCTAAATGCCCAAATTATTTACAAACAAAATCAATTACAGGATGATAAAATTACAGTTGAAAATAATACATGATATATGTAAACATCCCATGCACATACATATATCGATGAGTTAGTGCAGAGATATTGTATGTCCAGTTTTGTTTTAAAATATTGTAAGTGACATATGTACATATGTATGTATGTACATCTCTTTTGCATTAAAAATATGGACGAAATGGACATATCTATTATATATTTGAATAAGGCAATATCTTCTCAAATATACTATTTTGACATAAAATACTTTTTAAACGTGAAGGTTTGATGCAGATGGACGTTTTGTGTATGATAATTCAATTTTTTTAAAAACTGGACATACAATATCTGTGCACTAACCCATCGATATTTACATACATACATAGGTTCATGAACATATTTTTTATTTTATTTTATTTTTCGTTTTAAAATATACCGATGTGACTTCACAGGTATCCCTAAAACGCCACATCGGCCAGATACATAATATAAATATAGAATTAACATATTACATACTGACAATAAAAAAAAATAAAAATCAAACACTATCACCATCCCCACTCAGTATCCTAGCTAAATTAAGTTTAAGATATGATACAAAGAGGATGAGTGATGAGTGATACAAAGTGATGGAAAAAATATCCACATTATATAAATCATATATAAAAATTGAATATGAATTTAAAACAATTAATTCTATAGTACGTCCTATTCTTTCTCGATATTGAATTAAAATTCATCAAAGCCTTCAAACAACATATTGTGTGTTTTCAAACGAAATTATGTAAACGGTACGGTTGGTCACTATTGGATACGATCCACGTAAGCGTTCGATCGTTTACATTAATTTCACCACTCGACATTGGAGCTTTCGGCCATTGTTACGCCGAAGCTTTTTCGTAGTAAGTTGAGGTCATAGTCGCCATCGTGCAAATCCCGCCATTTTCATTAGTCGGTATTTATAAGGGCGCGTGACTGCGAAGCAGAATCGTGTACGAAAGGACGACGAAATACCAAGCTCCAGGACACGTACTGGCTTTATTTATTTTTTATATCCTACAGAACAAACTCGGTTACAATGACCTCGCGATAAGGACACCCCACCATCGTTAAGGGTGTTTATATTTGGACAAAGATCGTGCGAGCAACAACCCTAACGCTGTTTACGTATATCCAACTTTCGCATATGTACATACGTACTATTTTTGACGTGAATACGTCTATACGCGGACCAGTATAGGGTACCAGTACGGAAACGGCGGTATTAGGTTAGGATGGGCATACATTCCAACACTATAACTTCGTTACTAATAACACGATTAACATGAATCTAAATTTGCTTGGGTATACGTCTACGATAAATTTCCGACCTTAAGTTGGCACCGCGCATGCGCGAGGCGCAGGGGAGGCGGCCTATCTTCCAACGGCTATCCAAGCAGTATATCTCACGACTTTAACAAGCTAGCGTAGTAATTTTACTACCAAAAACAAAATATCTTCTAAGATCTATCGATTTAAGTCATAAAATATGAACTGTGTAAATTATTTATTGGTGAAAAATCAAAAACAAGTCGAAAAAAATTTTAACTTTCACTATGTCAGCCCACACTCGCCGAAAAGCTAATAGGAAATACAAAAAACGCACATCATCAAAAAGAGGGTCTAATCATCTATCGATCAGTACCAACATGTCTGTGATAGAACGAGTGAGACGGTATCGGGAACATCAGAAAGTCTACGCAGCGCGCATGGACAACAACGACACGAGCATCTCAACGGCCATTGCTTACCACAGGCCAATGATAAATAAAATTGTAATCGATTACCTGTTAAGACTTTATTCATAAAAATATATATTAATGTATCCATTTCGATGCTTTCATTTTATTCTCATGTTCCAAATAAAATATTAGCCGCTAACGCAGAAGTATTCACGGAAAACCTACGGCCGTGTTCGAAACAGCCACGCCCCGAATTTTTTTCGGAATAAAATCATACGATTAGTATAGGTTTAAACTAGTAAAACCGTATGAATCTTCGAAAATGAGATATTCGTACAGAATTGCGCTTTTGTGAAATTGGTTACCATTAGAGTTTAATGGTGTTTAAACAGTCGAGAAATATGCAGATGTTTAAAATATATTCACTACAATTCTATGGTTAGTGAAAACAAACATACATTTGCATTGTTGTTTCAACAAATGCGAAAAGCAAACATATTTTCCATGTGTATATTGTAGTCCCTGTGGCATCCAGTGCTTGTTTATCCATGCGAAAACAACAACGACGAGACACAGGTGAGTGAAGTGCGAAAACTTTACGTTCAGATTTAGACTGCAGAAAAATTACAATCGCTCGTCATGCGAAAAATTCCACTAACTTTAAGAGGCAGCCACGTTATTAAGGTACCTCTGGTCATTTATTGGGTAAATTTGAATATTAAAATGTAATGGGGATGTTCAAAGGGGACCCTACCATTATTTTAAATTGTCGTTTCGCATCGTACGAATGCAAAACAAGCACACACACAATATACGTGGAAATTTTATGTTAAAATATGCTGCAATTTCTTCGTAGAATTAATGCATATTTTCCAGTCGCAGTCGCTGGTGCGGTATGGTACATTACGAGTAGACCATAACGTAACGGTAATTTAGTCTCGACTGCCGTTCTGCTATTCATTAAAGTGCAATCAGTTGTCGAGTTCTCCCTTCTAGCTCTTGTAAAAGTAAAAAAAAAAAAATTAGTGAATTTTCCACATTGAAGGAAAATAGCTTCTACACTTTTTGTAGAGCCAAGTTATATATGCTAGATTAGAGATTGATACATTTTCAAACTAAAATATCAATGTCAAAGGGTTGATATTTGTCGAATTCTATAAGAAAAGAATATTTTTGATATATACTGAAGGACATTTAATTAATTTTTAACGCTGATTTCAAGCATTTTTCAGTACAATCTAAATTTTAAAGACATATCGTAGTGGATTTCGAATTTGATTTTAAATTGCTTTATAAAATTTATAAAAAAAAATAAACCACTAACATTATATACATACATACGTACATGTAGTCGTCTATGGTGGATAAATATTTTTTTTTCATGTACATACATACATACATACATACATATGTACATAGTTATTAGTAGTTGAAAATTATTTATACCTAAGACAATTGCTGAACATGACTGAATGTAAAGAAGAAGAGATAAAACATTGTTTTTAAATCCAACATATGCTTAAAAAATAAGGCATACGACAAATGCGTACTGACAGTTATGACGTACAGATGTGAAACGTGTATGCTAAATTCGAGAATGTTACGCAAGATCTAGTGCACAGAAGCATGGAACGATGTTTGCTTGTTATTACAAAAAGAGATCGTAAGTGGAATACATGGGTAAGAAGCATGACCAAAGTGGCAGATATAGCGGAATGTGTGAAAAACGTGACTGGAACACACAGCAAGAATAATGGATGGCAGATGGATACGAGAAATACTGGAATGGTATCCGAGACGATGTGAAAGAAAGTAGACCGAGTGGACGATGGGCTGATGAATTGAAAAAAAAATGTGTGGAGTCAAGTGGATGCAGATTGCCGAAGACAGACAGGAATGGAAGATGATTGGAGAGGCCTTCATCCAGCAGTGGATGGTGAACGGCTGAAAATGATGACTTGTACAATTCGTAGAACAGAAGAATTAATAAAGCTGACAATTACATACATATGTACATATAGCGTCCATCAGTACCTTTTGTGTGACGTTTTATAATTAAAGTAATCGTACTGTGAATACACTTTGAATATGCATTATTTTATTATATGATGATTATTTAATATAATAAAAATGTAAGTATGATTTACTAAAATTGTGTGCTGTATGTTTTATACATAGATGCGTCAAGACAGACATGAATGGAAGAGGATTAGAGAAGCCTTCATCCAGTCTATCTGTCTGTCTGGCCATAACGCGCCATATGTATGTACATATGTAGATGGCGCAACATATTGTTAAAACTATTAAATTTAATATTATTTTTTAGTACGGGTGATGAGAACGCTCCGTTGATATTCAACGGGCTTACACTAGTGTATAATAATATAGTCACCATCATCATAATCATAATAAATAGTCATTCAGTATAATGAAAAACAATTCAGAACATTTACCCAATGTTTCAAAGTTTCAATTTAATTTGTCCTGTGACAAGTGTACCTACATATATTACATTATAAAAAACTAACATAATAATTTATAATGTAATTGTCAGACCTCATTTTATGTATTGTGGTTCATTATTAAATATGTTATATAAGATTACAAATATTACAAAATAGAGGTATGAGATGTATTTTAAATGCGGATAGGTATGCTAGTATAAAAAAGATGATGATTGAATTAGATTGGTTTGAATGTGAATATTTTATCATCATCATATTTTAGTAAATTTATTGTGAGAGGAATGGGTGTATGTGAATATAATTTAAGGAATAACAATAATTTAATTATAAAAAATGTTAAAATAAATAGAAATAGGAGAAGCATCTTGTTCGGAGGTGTTTTGGAGTATAATAGACTGCCGGATCGAACTAGAAGTTTCAAAACTATTGAAAAATTCCTGGCAGTCTTAAAAAAAAAACATCTCTGTACAGGTGCTTAGTTAAGGATTATAATTAATTAGCTAGAGCTACTATATTATATAAATAAATAAATAAATAAATGTATGTAGGTATATGTAGCTCTACCTGCGCGGTCTACAATATATTCTTTAATAAGAACACTTACATTCCCGGATATTTTTTTCTCGCATTGAACTGTTGATTATGTCGCACCCCAAACCCTGCTATACATAAGGGAATGCTTTCGCATAAGGTGGCGGCTCTTTCAAATTAAGGATTGCGAGCCGTTGTCGCTCCGCAATTATCGCCCCTCGCGACGAGACTTTCAGAAACGTGAAAATCCTGAACACTAGAGGCGAAAAAAGACGAGAAAATTCAAGCGTTTCAGAAGCAGACTGCGTTATTTTCTCCCTACTGCACGAATTTTTTTTTATTTTCACCCTCCCCTTTTGAGCTTTTGCAGCCCCGCACGTCGCACACGTAATCAGAGCTGCGATATATGCGCGCGCGGGAAAAACCGATACGTGAAAATGCCTTTTCCTTTATGAAAAAAAAAAAAAGTAAAAAAAAAAAAACCGTTTACTCGAGATGCGATATGTTTAAACATTTCGAATTCAATATTTGCAGCGTACGTGCTCGGCTTACGTACGCCTCGCACTTTGTATGAAAATTTAATAAAAACGATAATATTTTCAACCCACTCTTGTCTAACGATGAAATCTGATATTGCAGTGACGGTGTATTGGTTAGAATCTGCATGTGCACATAACGTGGAATTCTTATCTATGTGTTCCTTATTCTACACTAGTGTAAGAATGTTTGTGTGTGGGTGAGTAGGTATATGTGTATTTAATAGTTTTTATAGTTGTTGCATGGATGGCGCGTTATAATACCACACGCACATATGCTGCCGTCCTAAGCCCACTTAACGTAACTGACAAAACAACAATATCGAGATAAATGGACTTGAAAGTTTTATTCCAAATTTGTGATTTTATTCATATATAACTGATTTATTTAAACTTATTTTTAGTGCATGAGGTTATGTTCTATTGTGTTTTAATTTAATTTTAATTCTAAGGAAAAATTAATACTTTAGTAGTTACATACGTCACTTCATTATTATATGACTATTACAAACTTCAACCACTCTATGTATTTGAAAAGAAAATCTCTAACAATTTATTTGATTTTTCTTTTCGGAGTCTAAGAGTATGACCTCTTAGATGAGGGTTCTCATTGAACATAATGAGGTTGGTCATTTCACATGAATAATGATTATTTATTATTTTGAATACTTCAATTAAATCACCTCTTAATCTCCTCGTCTCCAATGTGGAGAGATTCAGTCTTTTCAATCTTTCGTGATAAGGTAGTGACCGAAGTAAATATTGAATACGTTATTTTCGCTAGAATTGGTGATACTATTTCTCTGGGCATGCAGATACGTTAGCTTAAAAAGGTCACTTTTGGATGAAGATACATTAATTTTGATGTGAAAAATCGCAAGAATACACTCCCATAACCCCTAAAACACATCTACATAACTCATTTTTGTCAGTTACGTTAAGTGGGCCTAGGACGGCAGTATATATAGATATTACCATATAGTCAAATTGAAGCAGGCCTGTTTATTATCTAGTTTGGATCACAGCGTAAGCGCTCAATGTTCCGAACCAGTGATACTGGGTTCAAATCCCGCTCGCACGACGTTCTAGTTTTTTTTAATTATTTACCGAGGCGAGC
The DNA here is from genome assembly GCA_022651745.1 of Parapsyche elsis. Taxonomy (NCBI): domain Eukaryota; kingdom Metazoa; phylum Arthropoda; class Insecta; order Trichoptera; family Hydropsychidae; genus Parapsyche; species Parapsyche elsis. The sequence continues at coordinate 3,878,323 of JAGVSN010000016.1, forward strand.
GTTATCAGCAGACAGACACACACACACACACACACACACAGACATACGGAATAGGGCTATTATATATGTACTAGAGTAAGCGCTTTCTCATCACCCGTACTGAAAAATAATATTAAATTTAATAGTTTTTATAGTTGTTGCCTTTATGCAACAATATGTTGCGCCATCTATGGCACGTTATAATAACTTAATATATATATATATATATAAATAATATAATATAATATATAATTGTGTGACTAAGGAGTACCAAACCTTGCAGAAGTTCCTATGATCTTGCGACGCTCATGAACATTGAAGCCAGCCCATTATTTTCTGGTTTGGCTCACCGCGTAAGCGCTGTGTTCCGAATCAGTGATAGCGGGCTCAAATCCCACTCGTGCGACGTTCTGGTTTTTTAATTATGTACCAAGGCGAGCGCTATCAGCAGACAGACACACAGACACACACACACAGACAGACGGAATAGGGCTATATATATATATATATATATATATATATATATAATTGTGTGACTAATCAGTACCAAACCTTGCAGAAGTTCCTATGATCTTGCGATGTTCATGAACATAATACTTGTAAATTTGGGTAAAAATTTACAAATTCGGTCATTTCTCATGAATTTTCGTACACCTTGTTGCGTCTCGTACGATTTGCAATAGCGTTGTTGCGTTGTTTCTTAATTTAGTTGTTGTTTATTTTAACACATATAAGCTTTCACGTGTCGGCTATAAATCTGCTCGAATGCATGCATAAACAACAGAAAGACTACCCTTAACAAACGGCCTACTCCCTCCCCTTTCACATAACCTCAGAACGACCCCAACTCACACGAGGCACCATTAACGAAGGTGATTATGTTGTAAAATTTTACAAAATTATATCTATATTTTTAATGAACTGTGAATATCCGGGCCACTGATGTGATTGTTCATATAAAAATATGAAATTTTACTTTGTCAATTAAATTTATGATAGACAAATACATTATCCGAATATTTCAAATATATTTTTAGTCGCGTTATAATAATTTAATATTAAAATAATTATCGAGTTATGGAACATCTAAACATTCTAAACCAACATAATTTCAATGATATTAGATTCTATGATAGAATTACCAATAACCACACTGACAAATTAGTGAAAGGTCTCGGTGATTATAGCAAGATGTCTTTTACCCTTCAGGTATAAACACAAATTACCTAAACATAATTTTCTTTAGATCGCTGACTCTAAAAAAGTATTTAATTATGTAAAATATATTATAAACATTTGATAAGAATTGTAAATAGGTTTTTCAGCTCTTTCTCCTATTGTACATTAAACACTAACATTAAAATAAAAGAATCTTTATAAATACTAACAAAATTAACAATGTGTAAAATAGATAATGGTCAATGGACCAGTAGCAATTAAAATAGATTTAAGATGTATTGTGAACATACATAGTATATGAATAATAAAAAGCTTTTTAAATTAAATAAATAAATGATATTAAAATATTTTCATGTTTATTGAAAAACAACAGTTTGAATACAAAAAGCTTATACATATATGTAGGTATACACACCTACTTGAAAGTGCTAATAAATTCATCAATTTTTTAAACATTGGAATTTGTGATTTATTTCAAAATACTTTATGTATACCTATGTATATACATACATACATATGTACATATGTAGTAGAGAAAAGTTTGCACATTATTAGTCAAATTAATTATTTCATGTAACATTGCATTTTAATTACCATCTGCTTTAATTTATACGCGTATTTAGTAATTTGGTAATGTAGGGCTTTTAGGCGTAGACATTTTAAGCCCCTTTAAGAAAAACTTGGAATTTGTCATTTACTAAATCAATTTTTGGGTAGAATAATTTTATATACCTACATATGTATGTATGTATGTACGTATTAGATGTAATAAAACCAAAGTTTGGTAAAATCCGAAAAGTTTTTTCTTTACGACCGGGGAATTGTTATCGTTGCGTAGTTATCTTAATCCGCAACTTAAGAATGTTGCCAAGTGAGAGGAGACGGATTAAGCTATCTAAAAATGGTTTTAGCGCAAAAATTTGTAGTAATTGGATGAGAATACGGTTAAACGAGCTTAACGAAGTGCTGTGGAATGAGAAAGTTTCCCCGCGCCCACCCGGCAATCGGATGGAAAGGGTTGACTCAAGGAAATATTACACTTCTTATTAAACGACCGAAATTTAAATTGGCCTCATTACACTCCCCGTCCGAGAAAACCTTGCTAACAAATCTAAATCGCGATTCGAAATCGGGAAAATTTTAACGTTCGACCTTTAAATTAAATATCGCCAGCTTTACCTATAATTACAGTTACGAGTTATACAGCGATTCTAAAAATTATCACTGATATTTAATATCGATTTCGCCCTTCAATCCAGATGGTTGAATTTAATGGGCTTTATTTCAGTTAATTGATCAAATCAATTCTCGTCAGTGAATGGTAGACGGATTTTATCAGCGTTCGTTTTTTATTCACATAACATACATATACATATATATGTACAATTGGGGTGGAGCGTCGATGTATGGAACTTTTATTTGGGATATTCGTTTTGAAATAGTTATAAAAAGTTGCCTCTACATCATACCTCTTCTGTCCAAAAAATTCTGCTTGATTAAAAATGTTTTTCTGGTCTCTACCAGCACTTTTATCTTGATACTATTACTTGTATGAAAATTTCCAAATTCTATAAATAGCAATTTTTATTGGTAAATTAGTATTTATTTTTACTATAAATACTTACTTTACTCGTATATACGTATATTTACTCGTATGCCTCCCTCCACTGCGCTCACAAATTCACACTTATTTGAATAATTCAAGTAATACGTAATTAAATTAGATTTTTACAAAAAGTACTTACTTCAATAAAGTTGGGATAATTTTATGAGCATGTTATCTAAAATTTTATATTCTGTGTTCAGATTTCGAAATTAATAGGCAAATTTTCATTTTTCGCCTTCAGGTAGAGACCTGAAGACATATTCACAGATTTTTTTCAGTATTTTTATGAGAATACGGATGATACAACGAAACTTTTGTTGGGTATTACAATGCCGATTTTTAATTTTTGCAATGTCGCTCCACCCTAATGTACATATGTATGTATGTATGTACATACATACATTTTGATCCTGATTCACTTGCAGCGCATTTAAATTTAGTTTCCGCGTATCACGACTTTTCCAAATAGACTATTTAATTAACCGGATTGAAAATCTGAAAATTCACATGCAAATTCACAACGGCTAAAATCACCTTTTTACGTTTGAAACGCGAGAAAATTTTTTCTTTTATGATGCATTGTTAAAGCGCGCGTGCAAAATCACCCTTTGTGAAATTCACACAAGGAATTTCACGCCATATGAAATTAAGCACGGTCAGTGCAAATTGTATGAATGCATTATAAAATATTCAACCGGAAATATTATATTTTCACAACATACACATAGGTATGTATATTCTCCCCGCTCACTAATTGCACAATACAGTCGGATTATCCGGATTTTCACGCCATCGGGTTTATTACATTATATTATACTAGTTTACCAGAAGCAAAACTATCCCAATTTCGTATTAGAAGAATTATACTTGACCTACGAATACCGAACATTAATCCGATGCGGTATTAGAGTCGATTCACCGAAGGCTAAGCAATATTGCTGCCCATAACGCTAAATCACCGACACCAATAGAGATAGCGACCCAAGTACCTAAGGAGTATCCTTGAAAATCATTACATTTATCATTCGAATGATAAGACATCAATTTCACCTGTATATATTAATATCATGGCGACATAGCGAGTATTTTCTGTAAACAAAGTCTTGATATATTTGTTATCGAGTCAAAGAGCGGGTAAAATGCGTGATTGAAGACCGTGTGTATAAATTTTAAATGTATACAAACATTGTGAATAAATTCGATTGAAAAATATCACAGTTTAATTCGTTAATATGTTAGAAAACACATTTCATATTAACGTGAGTGATTTTCACTACAATTTTGTTGAAATTTATTTAAGGCACTTTAACATGGAAGGATCCACACGAAATATCGGTGAACTTTTCTCTCTACGAGGTGCTTTACATATACAACCGGATATAAATGAAATATTTGTCATATCGATTGCAAACCTTCAAGCGAGTGTGAATATAGCGTGCTTATGTTTATTTTTTTTAGTTGACAGGTATTTTCCGATTTTTCCGCAACACGGGATACGATGATACAGCGCGAAATCTCGTGGAAAAACACATCACCTAAAATCACTGTAATTTCGACACAATAACACGATATTGTGCCACACGTTTCACCGTTCGAATATACGATATTTTATATTCGTTTATGTGATATATTATTCTTTATATTCGATCACTCCTCCCCGTCTCGATTATTCCAATGAAATGGGAATTATTGCTGACGCTCTTACTAAATCTCAGCAAAGTTGTTGCCACGGAAACTATGTGTATCAATTAATCGGCCGCTTTTGTGATTATTGCATTTGCATTTTTACTAGTCAAAAAAGCGGAAAAACATTGATAAATTTACAATATTTATACCAATGTGAAATTTCTATGTTGCGTCACACGGAAAAGAAAATTAAAGAAATTGGTACGATGCCAGATATCGGTTAAACGATCTGTACGTTTGATATGAAAGCCGTGACAGGAAATTAAATTAGTTTCGTTACCAAAGAAATAATTGAAAATGTTGGCGAAAATATGGTATTATTATATTTTTAATTTAATAACTTCATATGTATAATTATTACTACGAAAAAAATTGCATTCAAAATAATTGTTTCGCAATATTTAGTCATTTCAATATACAGGTACGGTACAAAACAATCTACCAATAAACTATGTAGCATAAATTTCACAAGTTATACAAAATCAAACTATTTTTGCGTTGGGTACATAATAGTTATACTATGAATATCAACGAATGTTTGTATGGGTGAGTACATACATATACATATGTGTATTTAATAGTTTTTACAGTTGTTGCATAGATGGTTATAATACAACACGTAACAATTTAACAACAAGTCGCGAGCCTATTAAGATATTATATTATCAAATTGAAGTAGGCCCGTATTATCTAGTTTGGATCACAGCGTAAGCGCTCACTGTCCCAAACTGGTGATACCGGGTTCAAATCCCACTCGCGCGACGTTCTGATTTTTTAATTATTTAACTCGGCGAGCGTTATCAGCAGACAGACAGACAGACGTATTTCGGCTATTATATATACACTAGTGTAAGCCCGTTGAATATCAACGCCCGCTGAATTTTAAATATCGTAAAGCGCTTTTTTAACAGATATCCCTACTAATTGATCGAAAAAACAAAAACAATAAAAAAATGTTTTTATAGCACCATCTATGTATTATAGCAATCCCCACTAATTGAACACTTTCGATACCCACTCAAAAAAATATTTTTTTTTACTTTACTATTTATATTATATATGTATATAATAATTATAATTTTGTAAGTGATTTTGTAAAAATCAAAAAACAAAAAAAATAATAGTTTCTATAGTGTCATCTATGTATTATTAGCAGAATCATGATCCATTTTGTAGGTAAATCCGAGTTACGATATGTTTAAAAAAAAAAGGACCCAACCGACAACTGGTTTTAGCAGATTGGTCTAACGACGTTCTTCCCGAGCCTGAGGTCGTGGGTTCGAACCCCACTCGTGCTGCCAAGTTTTTTCCCAATTTTTTCCTCAGCGAGCCTTATCAGCAGACAGACAGACAGATGGATTTTGGCTATTATATATATAATATGTATGTACATATAATAATTGATACTCGCTTTTGCTATTATTATATAACTACATACATTTTCTATTCGAATTGTTTTTATCGCAAATCCAATACATTTCCAGCATCAATCAATTAGTTTGATTTGTCTCTTCACCAGCAGTGCTTCGACAAATTGACACATGTATACATACATACATATGTACATAGAATTGACAAAATCTTTATTATATATGTAGGTATATGTACCTATGTATAATATCCGTTTGTACTTTTTCATGGATTCTCTGAAACGAAAACAGAAAATATCACTCAGAAAATTGTGTATGGCAAAATACTACTATCATGTTTTGTACTCGAAAACTGTTTATATTATTTTTGCAATATTTCCATTAGTTTCAGCCTTGAACGGAACGTGGGTACCTATAAACTCATTTCCATTTTATGGTAATACAATACCGTAAAATACGGCACTCCAGCGCTTCAAGTGCTTATAACTTATTTTTTTTTTTTTTTTTTTTTAAAAAAACTTTTTTTTATTAGTCAACCATCTCACCCTCCCCCCTGTACCCTTCCCTTTTAGAAAGGTAGAAAGAACTTTTCTAGCACTTGGCCGATATCACCGCCACGTAAGGTAGGGGTAACTCAACGCTCTGAAACCGTGGCTCTTCGGTGTAACGTTACTACTTTCAGAGTTATGGTTATTGGGTAATAACGCCATGTGTGGTTGCCGGATGGAGAGTTGCGAAAAAACACAATTTATTCGCGGCTGGAGGGGCGTTGGTTTCGCCGACGATATAAATATATAGGTACGTGCTATAAAATACTATAAAAACATCGAGTAATAAATAAAAAATTATATTGGGTCATTGGGTCAGAGGGAATGCTGTTTTAAAAAGTCACCCACACGCGCGTCTACATACAATGTACAGAATAGCTCATTAATTTATAGTTAATACAGCTCAATTTAGATAGTAGATGTACCTACATATTTTTACGTAGGTACATAGTCGTTCTAACAAAACGGTAAAATTCTTATTAAAAAAAAACCGCCGTGCAAAATTTATGCAACGATATTCAAAAGTTAGGTCGACCCCGTGCAAGAGAACCGTCTTGGTGTAATTAAAACCTCCACGGTTAACTTTAACTTTATCAAAAAAAAAAAAATGCAATTTAAAATCTCGGCAACAGTTTGCCTTAATGCAAAGTAAACAAAGTCAGCACACCGTGTGTTTACGTTATTCAGATCGAAACCCCTCCTCGTCCAGTTTAAAATTCATCGCTAGCATTTTGCCGCCGCATTCCGCGCGAAATAATATTAAAAAAATATATACATACCTACCCCCGAAGCTTTAGAAAAGTTATATTTGGGTCTCCCCGACCGACGCGCCGTCATAAAATAAACTTTCTTAATTGCATCTTTGTTATAAACATGCTGGAAATTCGAACAGTGTATAATTGCGTGAAATTAGACCGCATTGAAACATAATTCCGTGCACATCGTAATTATCTTACGTATTGTAACTGTTAACTTGCTATATAATTAAGACTCATCCGTACAAATTTAAGTTTTAACAACAACAAAAAAGATACTCTTCGATTTTAATGTCATAGACATTTTTTTCTTCCTAAATATTCATTTTTATAAATTGGCTTACATACATTTCATTTTAACGTTCCCATTGTAAAAGCACAATACAAAAAATATTCAGTTTTGTATGTTTTCCAATTAAAATCTAATGATCGTTGTCGAGATTATTTTTCGCAAACCACTGGTAATTTTCTGAGAATGAAAGATTACAAACCTGTCGAGATCCAGGGATAATGGTTCGTAACCAGGGGCTCTCCCATCCAAACCTAAGCCTATTTACAATTCATGGTATAACGTATAACCCAAATTCTGTATCGTTGCCTCCATGTCTAACCGCATCCACATAATCTTTAAAAGGAGTACATACTTATGTATAATAATACTATTATTAGACGAGGGCAGGGCCATTTTGATCGAATATTCAACGGTGGCCAATATGAGAGGACTGTCATAAATGATTATTTGATGAGTTTCCCACTAGAATAACTTACATACATACATACATACATATATATATATAAATAATATCGAGCTCTAAAATATATTAAAGTATTTCATCAAATCCATCCACAAATCAATTTTCAGGTACTAAAATGAGATATTTAATACATCAAATTTTATGTTTTTTTTATTGATAATAAATTTACCCTAAGGACGGCACTGGAAAGGAACAATGTTAAGTAGGAGATATCTCGGGTTCAATGCCTATTAAGTGCAAGTTATCCCCCTTGACTTACCACAAAGCTTAGTGTCAAAAATAATAATTGATCGACTTAAACTTTGACTAGCTCAAATTACTGGAATCGTTCTTTGACGTCACATGCTGAAATACTTGCACAGACAAATTTTTAACTTTTTGAAGTACAATGCCACAAAATCGATCACCTTACTCCTTAGTCGATACTTTGCGATGTCAGTTCTTTCAAATATTAAAATAGTAGATAGAAAAACCCATCGAAGGGTTTCACATCAGTGATGAGGGACCACTTGACACATTGGCCGCAAAAGCGAGCATCCAAAACACAATGGCTTCGTAAAAACGGATCGATGGGGTTGTACGGGGGTCTCAGTTCACATTCTAGGGTTAGACATCGCCTTTCGGCATTTAATTAAAACGCTTTAAGGGCACGCCCTAAGGTCTTTTCGCTAGGGGGAGACCCTGGAACGTACTAATACTGCAAGCTCGCATCTATCACCGAAGGAACGCGTCTACCGCGTACTCTCACTCCATTCGTCAATTACACAGATCGCAATATTAAAATGAATCAAATTTTAACAATTTATTAAAAATTTAAAGGATCTTTGGCATCGTTTGTGTTTTTTATAATTTGATTTTCGTGCGTGGAAATTTTTAAACTTATACTTTGAAATTAGCATGTGTTCATTCGCCCCAGTATTGGCGAGTTGTTCGATGACGCGTTAATTATAAACTTCGATTGGAAAAATATTATATGTGGTAACTCCACCGTTGAACCATGATGTCGTCGTAATATTTAATTAATTGTTAACACACACCTGGTAATATAGCGACGACACCTGCTCTATATAGATATAAACGAGAACACCACACGGGGTTTTGGAAGCGTGCAAAGACGCGCCCAAAAGACCCTTCTCCGGTTATTGGGAATCCGGTCGAATAAATTTGATTTAATTAACCGGTTACGGTAAAACTACGCGCAAAAGAGCCCGCCGCGCTTTATGGGTCGATTCGGGTACGATTTGCAGTCACAGTTTTATAAAAGCGTTTAACGTTCGTTTGAAATAACAAACTTTACAAAATGGAAAAATGTTTAAAATATCAAAAACTGGAAATTTTATAAGGCTCTATGTAAATTAAAACCACTTTCAATAAAGAGTGATGAATTTTCTACAATTAATGAGGGAAATATAGAAGCTTCCCAATTAGATGCGAGATTTCGTTTCTTTTTGAAGAGTGATTCTCAAAAGAGATATCGCTGTTTAGAGGCAAAATCGAATTTCTAATTGAATCAATACCGAGCTGGAAATTTATTTATTTATGAAAATCCCACCGTGGCGTTGAGTGAAAACAAACTCAAAGCACAAACGACAGAGCTAAGGAAAATACGGAAGATTTGATTGAATTAATATCGCCAAAATGTCTCGTAAAATATACATTTATATGCCGTGTTTCGCCTATTCATTTACTCATATATTGGAATATATATGTCATATTATCCGAAATATATATAAAATTATAAAAATATTCGGTTCCAAATATATCAAAACTTAGCGAGATAGATGTTATAAAATTGGATCAAGTTATGTTTTGAACCGCTTAAATTTTTATTGAAATTAAGGACAATGTAATGTATTCAAAGTTGTTGAAATTAAATGTGTTTTTTGTGAAATTGCTCGCTTTATAAATACATAATTTCCTCGTATGCCATAGCTACGTGGGTAAACACAAATTTTATTCGAAAGCTTTCTCTTCGGGCTTAAAATAAAAACGCGACTCCGTATTTCGCCGATAAGCTCTGAAACGATGCCAAGCTTTCCATATTCAAATGACAAATGGAAGTTAGCCGCGTAATTTCACACAAATTGCCAAAAGTTATGCGAAACATTTGTCCGTGCGATCGGAATTTTATTCAAATAAACGTTCGATTGGTCGCACGCGCGCGAGCTGTCCTTTCATTTAACCGCTCGATTCAATTTTAAAACGAGGATTTTTTAAATGCCATTAAATTTGATTCGATGACTGCAATACAGAATGAAATTAAACGAATAAATAAATCATTCGATTTTGAACACGAAAAGCACGTCCCCGTCCACTCGATTTTATTCATTTCACAATTGTAATCGCATTTTTACATTGAATACCTACATTAAATTAAATATTACATACATAGGTACAATATGTAAAAAAAACAAATAAAGTGAACATTTAAATCAGCATGATAAAAGCATGAAAGCAAATAAGCTCGCTGGTGGACGTTCGAAAATTTCTTTGCATGTAAAAGCATCGGAAAAGTAATAAAAGTTTTTACATTATCTCCGGCTTTCCCAAAGCGAAAGGAAAAATTCTACGATGAAATGAAAACATCATGCACGGTGACAATTTCATCTGTCAAAATAATATCTTATGTATGTATGTACATACATACATACATATATAAAAATAGTAGAAACAAAATCAACGCAATCGATTTCGTCGCGGTGAAAACGTTCCGCGTATTCTATATGGCGGTTATCATTATTTACTACAAAAGAATGTCGACAATCAATAAGATACGCCAAAGTGGTTAATAAGATTTATATTGTGCGATTGTCGAGTAAGCTCGTACGTGAAAGCTATACTAAACGTGGCAAAAGCTCGATATTATTCATACGCAGCGATATTTTTAGACACATATTAGCTAAAAACCCGAAATATATTAGATACAATTACTTTGCTCACATCATACAATGTATACTAAATGTATTGTAATACCAAATACACTAAAAAGAATTACACACGCAAACTTTTATTGTTATAAAATAATTTTATTAACATTATTAAGGTAGGTTTTATTTTTTGAATTGTTAAGCGTTTTTATAATATTAATACTTTAAAATTGTTATTTTGTTCACTTGTTAAGTTATATTAATTATAAATTCAAGAATTCTTTTGGTGATATGTGTTACGATTCTCTTTTATTTGGCTTGAAAATGAAGAAATTGAGTGATAGAGAGTCATAAATGATTTAATCTTTTTTTTATAAAGTTGTTAATTCTTTCTTTGATTGACCTTTTTTGTGTTTAAGAATTCCTACACGAGTTACTCGATCTCAATTTTTATTTGAGTGTGAGAGTAACTCGTGTACCAATTACTACCTGAGCTCACCTATTCCAAGAATGATTAGGCTTGCCAATAACTTGCCAATAACAACAACTTTCTTTTAGTATTTCTTCTTCTTAGTTAAAAAGAGATAAAGAATTTTATTATTCTGATTTTTATTTTTAATTAAGTATTTATTTGTACATTTATATTTATATAAACAATAAACAATTAAGAGTGTCTCGAGCGTAAGTAAGGTCATCTCATTTGACGATTTGATATGAATTCACCTTTGTGAATTAGGGTATCTGTTCAATTGAACGTCGACAGTTTAAACGTTTAACGGTCGATTTTACTTGAACGATGGCAAATCGAGGGGAAAATGAAAAAGGAAAAACAATTTAAACAAATATGCCTTGACGGCGAAAAAGTAGGCAAGTGAAAAAAAACTGAAAAGAATAAAAATGAAAGCAAATCGCCTGGCGAAGGGCGATCTCCCAGCGGGCCCTTACCACTATTCGATGGGCCCCATTCGACTCGCGGGACCCATAAACGAATGTTTTTTTTTCTCTGAAGTCAGTGGCTTGTGTAATGGATTTTTTTTCGTCGTTCAACAGAACGACGTATCTGGAACGTCAACGCGAAAAAAATACGTTCATATGTTGGGACGCGTTAGTCCCCTATTTGACTGTCGAACGAATGACGGCTTTGCACCGAAACGACGGGCATCTCGTTTTATATGTTACGAAAGTTTTACATTATTCTCCCACCAAGAAATATTGATAATAAAAAAAGCGCATTCTGTATGCATGAGAAGATGACGGGTAGCCTCGTGCATTATTCATAGGTGACCGTCCCTGAAAGTGCATACATCATTGTCGCAACGATGCACCGTTAGTGTCAATGCAGGGGAATGGTATTAATTACATAACATCACAACACTCGTTATTCTCGTTGATGAGCACATGGCGTATATAATCAATGCATAACTAGACTGAAAAACAAACTTACAATGGGGTGAGTAGATTACAGTTACTATAAATAATTTTATCTGCCTTGTAATATAACACTTTTCGCCAGACAACGTTGTTTTGGTTCAAATACACAATGAAGTATTGTTGTTTTAAAACAATATGTTAAACTAGTGAATAAAAAAAAAACAATAAAAAAGCCCGTTGAATATCAACGGAGCGGTTTCTCATCGCGCGTACTGAAAAATAATATTAAATTTAATAGTTTTTAATAGTTGTTGCATCTGTGCGACAATGCGCCATCTTTGGCGCGTTATAATACAACAGAGTAACAATTTAGCAAAGTCGCGCGACTATTTTTTATTGTATAAATAGTCAAGTTGAAGACTGCCCATTATCATCTGGTTTGGCTCACCACGCAAGCGCTCTGTTCCGAATCACCTATACCGGATTAAAATCCCAGTCGTGCGACGTTCTGATTTTTTAATTATTTACGACGGCGGGCGTTATCAGCAGACAGACACACACACACACACACAGACAGACGGATTTAGGCTATTATATATATAATTTTATGAAGTGATAAAAATTACTAGTATGTACATACATATATTTTCCAACTAAGCTAAACAAAACTTTTAAACTTTTAAACACGCTTTGCGAGCATTTCATTATTTACATAGGTACATATTTATGGTATGAGTTTAATTTAACTCTCTCCGTGCAGAGTTTGTCGGGGAAAAACATGTTTGTAACAATAAAAATTCGTTACATTTTTACGCGAAAAACTATTAATTAGTAATCCGCGCAAAGTCGAGTCGGAAAAGCGCGAAAATAATATGCGAGAGTTTATACCGAGACTTTTCCACTAGATGCTGAAAAGAAAACTAAATGTTAAACTGCACTTGGTGTGGTTCAATTAAAGTCTTGCATAAAACAAAATCCAATTTGCGCTGAAAGTCTTTGTACATAGTATAATGAAAAAAAAAGAAACTATTTTCCGCAGACGCTCCTGAGTAAACTGAAAGTGCACTATCATAATTTAATAATTTCATACCTAGGGCACACAATCGTGTATAAAATAAAATATAACATCATACGTTGAACGTCACTTTCTTATACTATAATACACTCAATAACTCACGCGTCTGTATTTCCACCTACATATGTATGTGGGTGGGCAATTTACTCCGAATTGAAAGGTAATTCAAATATTTACGACACGGCAATATACGAGCAGTTTAAAAAGCACGACACAAAATGCGACAAACTTTCCACGGACAAAAACAAATAAACCGAACGCTTTTTTTTATCATTCCGGTCCCACTCCCATAAAACATAATATTCCCAGTCTCGGAAAACTTAATTTTCCCCCGTAAAAGAGCACAGGATTTACACAGTACACAGCTTCGTGTTGTAACCGAGTTGAAACGGAGCCGAACGTCCAAATAATCGTCGATCGTTTCACGAAATCGCAAAAATAGAATCGCATTGTGTACCGAAAGAAATTTCCCTGTTTCCATTTAACTTTACGTTTATTTATTTTTATAATTTTCGTAGAAAAAAATCGGTTCGAGTCGCAGTTACGTGTCTGGGATTCATTCACTTTATTTTCGCGTTGCGATTCGTCTATAGACTGTAAAACATTTATACACACCTGTGTATGTATATTGTATATGTATAAAAGGGACTGAAAAAAAAGTGGCCATTAACCTAGCCCTTATTAAAAGCATTCGTCTTCGCCCTTATTAAAAGCGTTGTACGCAACCGAAAAGACCCATATCGAAATAATTATTATCTTAAAATGTACATACATATATGTATAACACAAACGCATAAATCGATTTGAACTCAATTAAAGTTTTCTTATTTGTATAATTAAATCTTCGGAAGCTATGAACGATCCAATTTAGTATATACAATATTATTTGGAAAGTGAATGAAAGTATATTTTTCGAATTTAAATTGGTTTTGTTTTCATGGTTAATTGTGCGGCATAAAACGGACAACTGTGTAAATAAATATTCATAACTATAATCAATGTAAATGAATACATACAATTAATGCTAAATAAGTTATATTGCATTGCGCTTGATAAGCTAAAACGGCGGGTGATAACAAAATTTAAATATCATAACTATATTTTAGTCCTAATACTATAAAAAGTTGATTAATTTCAGTCGTGTTACAACATTTACTTGGTTGAATTTGATTAAATTTTGTAATAAAAGTCCATTTCGATTGGTTATATTTAAATTTAAATTATATCTATTGATAGAATGATACCATAATATATTATCACTATTATCGGATACTTCAGATACTATGTATAATATATTATCTGAAGATGAAAAGCTTCAAAGAAGCCTCGATCACTAACGACCTTTTTTTCGAAAGTGGATTAGCCGACGGATCATTCGACCATAGCTGAAAAAAAAAGATCATCCGATTGAGTGTGACCGAAATTAGTTCGGGTGCAATAAAATACAGTTATATATATGTATGTACCTTTAGTATTTATAGCAATATATGTACTATACCCATAGATGGAGAGAGACATTTAAAGGGTTGACACAAAGCGAAAACGAAGCTTAATTCGCAAAGACGATCGTTTGCTGAAAAATTCAACACTTTGACATCTTCGTAGACGTCGCGCTCAACTTTCAGGATTGTTCGGTGGAAATGTTTCACGATGAAAAGGGCTAAAATTGCTTTATGCAATTAAAGTTCATTGTTGGCGTAGAATGGTCGCTGTTTAATTCAGCTGTAACGGTGAGGGTCGTTCGTGCTAGCATTATGTATATACACCGTGTTTCATTATGAAATTCAGCTTCTGAAGTTTTAACAAAACGCACCGGAAGACCGACAGGAAGGCGCACATCCGCCAAGGATGTATTAAAAATTTTAAAAAAATTTTGCATGACACACGTATATAAAATTAAGGCAATATTAATTCTGCCTGAACACACAACCTATAGAAAAAACTGTGATATCCACTTTACTATATGTATATATATTTGCGTAAGCGTCTACTTGTCTGCCTGGGTCGTTACGGTCACGCTGGTATTGCCAACATAACAGATAAAAATATTTAGTAGTGTGTTGTCAAAACTGGTGGGACTCGACAACGCGATTTTATGGCCATACACTCAATCAATCAACGGTACACAATAATCGTTTCGCATATTGTCAAACGAGCTAGGAGCTGTACAGTAATTGTACAAACCAGTGCATACCGCATACTAGAATCTACCGTCAGGTAAATCTATGACAGGTAAACCAGCTAGTCTTTACATAAATGTATGTACATACATATGTGTGTATGTATGTAGATAGGTACACAAATATATAAGCAACAGATTGCACATTCACCATTAAATGCTAAGCTGTACTTTGACAAAGTCAATGTGTCAATGTTTTTACTTTATCCTTATCGGATAAAGTATTGTGATCGTGCAAAAATTCGACCTCGAGATTTTGACTGATTTGTGTCGGTCATCATTCCCTGATCACGTTTTTATGATTTCTAGAAAATGTCTGTATTGCTGTGTGTCCGTGTGTCTGTGTACTTTCTAACCTTTTCTCCGAAACTATCAAGTCTATCAAGCTGAAATTTCATATTTATTATTTTCACGTAAGAAGAGATATGTACTATGATTTTGGTCAAAATCCACCAATCGGAAGTGGTAGTTTACTCTTGAACGATTACTTTTGGCCTTTTAAATATTAAGAATCTTCAAATAATTGTAACACTATAACCATTTATGTTAATTACAATCTGTGAAAAAAAAAATCATCAAAAAAGCTCAACCGGAAGTGGGATATGTACATATATATGTACATATGTATATATATACCAATCTGATTCTGGTTCTGATTCTACACATTCTACGTATATATGTACATATGTACATAGGTACTACATTTTTACATACACATTACATTTGTGGTTCAGAGCTTCCCAATTTACACCCACGATTTCCATTATATTCTGTCAAATGTACATTGCACATATTTACATATGTGCATATAAGTGTAACATACTTCAACGTCAGTTCAACTTCATATGAGTTTATAATTGTGCCACGGTGAATATAATTCTCGGTGCATTCAATCGAAAGCAAAATTGGACGCAAGTTGAATATGTAAATGCAGAAAGTTCAAAGTATATGCATTTCAGTAGCTGGAGTCCTCTCAATCTTTTGTTAAATGTGCACACAGACGATCGAAATTATTTATGTAGATGATACCCATTAATTTCAATAACTTTGAATGTATCACCTGATAGAGGCTTTATTTTATTAAAATATCTTAAAAAGCTAATTACAAACAAAAATGGGACTTAAAGCCAAAATTACAAAATGAACTTAATTATCTACATATTAGCCCTTGCACAGAGCTGCCAGGAATCTATCAATTTTGTTTATATTTCTAAGACCTTCTGGCAGTCCATTTTATTCAACAACACCCCTGTATAGAATAATTCTCCTAGATCTACATACATACATAATTTTAAATTCTTTATTATTAACTTATTCTCACCCCCAGTATTATGACTATGTGTATTATATCCCCTTATTAAATACTTATTGAAATAATTTGGTAATAAATTCTTATCTACATATGTATGTAACTTAAAAATATATACTAACATGCACACCTTTAAAGTTTCACTTAGATTCATCCAATTATTTCAATTCAATTCATTCAACATATTTCTTAAACCAATACTAATTAATCTATTTACATTTAACATACATACATATTTCGCATAACTCTAATTTGCATTTTTTGCAACCTATCTTTAATTAACCTATGTATGTACATATTTACTAAATTTTAAAATTAACCACAATATATAAAATGAGAACAAACAATTGCATTATAAACTATATTTGTATTTCTAGATTTTTTTATATATTTCTTAATTTACATAATAATCCTACTTTCTTCGCTACTTTTTTAATTAATAATTATTTCTCCGTGTAATTTAAAATCTAACTTATTGTCAAGTATTACTCCTAAATATTCAAAACTATTGACCGTTTCTAAAATTCTATCATGTACATATGTATGTACATATATATTTATATTTAAATTAGCATTATAATTTTTTTTTTATAATTAATTATCATGGATTAATGGATTTTCCACTTATGTCATTTATGTATAAAATAAAGAGTAATAATAGTTTTCAGCAAAGTTCAGTGAACTGTCATCCTCGATCGCAGGTTAAATACGAGTATGTATGTAAAACGAGCTCGGATAAAATGGGTTGACTACCCGTTTAGCATATTTGTAATGACGTAGTAAAATATGCTCGCGAGGGGAATTTACGAGACGCCTTCGAACCAGCTTCCGGTACGCTGAATCTACCGGTAATTTATCGCCATTTGTTGTTATTGCCCGCGCAAAATATGGCATAGCAGGTTAATGCTGTGCCGAAGACCTCGTAAATATCATTCCGAGTGAGATTGGTCACCCTAATGTGACCCGTTGCACCGCGTATTGCACCCTAGGGACCACTCGAATATAATCACGGTCGTTTTACTATTACTGCAATAGCACTGTTTGCGACAAAGCATATATATGTTCATTTTAAGGGCTGCCACACACGTCTTCTGACGAAATCCTAAACGTATGAATTTCTATGGTTTTGTATGACGTTAGATACACACTTGCAACACCCCACCCCACCCCACGTCACCAATTCATATCAAAGGCGTCACGTCGCGCAATCACATCACGTGTGGTGTGGCAAGTGTGTATGAGCCTTAAACTTTTCAAATATAAGCCTTTTTAAATTTAGTAAATACATAGATTAATTTAGGATAGGTTGCAAAAATTGCAAATTAGAGCTATGCGGAGTATTTTAAATATAAATAGATTAACTGGTATAAGAAATATGTTGAATACATAGAATTGGATGAATTTAAGTGAAACCTTAAAAGTGTGGATGATAGTATATATTTTTAAGTTAGTTACAAGTTATTTCAATAAGTATTTAATAAGGGGATATAATATACATACATAGTCATAATACTAGGGGTGAGAATAAGTTAATAGTTAAGAATTTAAAATGAAGTAGATCTATGTAAAAGTATCTTGTATTGGAGTGTTATTAAATACAATGAACTGCCAGAAGGTCTTAGAAATATAAATAAAATTGATAGATTCCTGGCAGCCTTAAAACAACATCTTTGTACAAGTGCTAATATGTAGATAATTAAGTTTGTTTTGTAATTTAGCTTTAAGTTTAATTTTTGTTGCTTATTAGCTTTTGGAGCTATTTTAATTAAATAAATAAATAAATAAAAAAATGAAACGTTCATCTACATATTCTGAATTTATTACATACAAAAATTGTTCAATTAATTACAGGTGCACATTTTATTAAAGCAAAGTCCATTCGTATATCCTTTTGTCTTGCAATGATCGGCGCACTTGTCGCTTATTACTTCTTCGACGCTTTCGCATAAATTTTCCGGGACGTAGAAAACAATTCCTGGAAAACAAAAACAAAAAAATTATCATACATAAATTGTACATTGATACACTGAGCCTAAACATACAAAATATTTGTTAAACGTCGATGTTTTTGTATCCTTTAATGAGCGTACGAAAATAATTGATACATGTTTGATAACACTGATAACCTGAAAATTCTCATATCGTTTGTTCAGCATAGAACATAAATCAGATTTTGATGTGCAGAGGCGAATTAGCACGGGGGCGATCTTTGAGTGAAATCACAAATTCGTATAAATTGTTCACAGTTAGCGACTGTCCACCACTCCAGACAAGATATACCTAATAATAATAATTATTTGTGTGTCATCATCATCATCATCATTTTCAGCCGTTCACTATCCACTGCTGGATGAAGGCCTCTCCAATCCTCTTCCATTCCTGTCTGTCTTGAGCAATCTGCATCCACTTGACTCCACACATTCTTCTCAATTCATTGACCCATCTTCCACTTGGTCTACTTTGCTTTATTTCACATCCTCACACGTTCTGCTATATCTTTCACTTTGGTCACATACTTCTTTCACGTGCATTTCTCTTACGATCTCTTCTTGTTATACCAAGCATGCATCTTTTCACGCTTCTCTGTGTGCACTGAATCTTACGCAACATTCTCGAATTTAGCATCCACGTTTCACATCCATACGTCATAACTGGTTGTACGCATTGGTCGTATGCCTTATTTTTTAAGCATAGCGGGATATTGGATTTAAAAACTATGTTCATTCTTCCAAAAGCGCTTCATCCTAGTTTCATTCTTCTTTGCATCCAGTCATGTTTACTAATTGTCCTTGGTATAAATGATTATTATCAACTACCTCTACAATATGGGTACTGTGATTACGTGTTGCGTGCAAAATTCATTATTATATATATAATAGCCGAAATCCGTCTGTCTGTCTGCTGATAACGCCCGCCGAGGTAAATAAATAAAAAACCAGAACGTCACGCGAGTGGGATTTGAACCCGGTATCACCAGTTTGGGACAGTGAGCGCTTACGCTGTGATCCAAACTAGATAATACGGGCCTGCTTCAATTTGACTATATAATATCTTAATAGGCTTACGACTTTGCTAGATTGTTGCGTGTTGTATTATAACGCCATCTATGCAACAACTATAAAAACTATATTAAATACACATAATCACAGTACGGGTGATGAGAAACCACACAGAAAACACGTCAAGTTTGGTATCGTTTTGAAGCTCTGTTAATTCTCTCACTGTTTTCATATTTTATTATTTTTTTCAACCCTTAGTGAAAATGTCAAAGCCAGAGATCGATGAGACACATTTGCGATATTTTATGCTGTTTTTATTCGATAAAGGATTGAAACCAAATGAAGCTACCCAGAGCATCTGCGATACTTATGGAGATGTATTGAATATTCGAAAAAGACGAATTGTTACTGGGGATGAGAAGTGGGTCCTTTGCAGTAATTCTAGGAGAAAAAAACCAATGGTTGTCATCGAAACAGATACCTGTGCCTCCTCCTCGGCCATCATTGACGTCAAAAAAGGTTCTCCTATGTTTGGTAGGATATTTTAGGAATAATTCATTACGAATTGTTGAAACCCGGTCAGATGGTTACTGCAGAGGTGTATTGTGCCCAATTGAAAAGATTAAAGGCGGAACTGCTTAAAAAAACGATCAGTTTTATTAACCAATCAAAGAAGAATTTTACATCATGATAATGCAAGACCACATGCAGCAAGGATTACCCAGGACAAAATGAGAGCTGGATTTGGAAGTTCTGCAAAATCCACCATATTCACCTGATATAGCAACTTCAGACTATCACTTATTCAAGTCGATGGAACATTCACTTCGAGATAAAAAATTTACATCTGTTGAACAAGTTAAAAATCATTTGGAGTCATATTTGAATGACAAACTTCCAGAATTTTACGAAAGAGGTATTGAAAAACTGCCTATTCTGTGGAGGAAGATTATGGCAAATGATGGAAAATATTTAACGGAATAATATTGTATAGTTTTTGTTAAAATAGATTTATCCTCGTATTAAAAAAAATGACATTTCTTTTCGCTTTACCTAAATGTGTAAATGTACATGTATGTACATACATACATATGTATGTATTTTTGTACATATATGACGCAATATTCTATCAAGGGCGTATGTTACGCCGGATAAATGTATTTTTAATTGTTTGTATGGAAAAAAAATCCGATCTCAAGGTGAATTTTTTTTTCGACACGGTTCGTATACGGTGAATGTAAAATATGAAGTAAACGCGCGTCATTTCAGCTGAAACGGCTCTGCGTAAGGGAGACGATCTCGGATCAGGTGGAAGTAATTTGCGGGGAGAACTTCCGACAGATTGACGTGGATCCGAGCACCAGATGTTGCAAAAGCTCTGGATGGAAGAAAAATGGTAAATTCCGGTCGGTGGGGGAAAATAAAGGGTCGTCACCGTCGGGAATAAAGCGATTAAGGTGTTGAAACCGTTAATTAATTACCCGTCACGTTGACCCACCCACCCCCCATTCTACATATTGACAATTTTGGACACGTTATACCCACTCAAAATTCATACTGTGTGAGTAATATAAGCCACAACAACTTCGCTTTGAATTTAAAATAAACGTACAATTCCGTTTTCGCTTTGTTTTAATAAATCGATATGCACGTACACTTTCAATGTGAATATCACAATATTTATTTATTTATATAATATAATATAATAGCTAAAGCTAATTACATAATCCTTAGTTAAGCGCCTATACAGCGATGTTTTTTTTAAGACTGCCAGGATTTTATCAATAGTTTTGAAACTTTTAATTCCATCCGGCAGTCTATAATACTCCAAAACACCTCCGTACAAGATGCTTCTCCTATTTCTATTTGTTTTAACATTTTTTATAATTAAATTATTTTTATTCCTTAAATTATATTCACATACACCCATTCCTCTTGTTATGTCTGGCTGTCCAAAGCTCGTAAATATGAGCCAAATATAGATTCCGTGCAGTATGCACCGAACTTGAAATGAGTCATTACATATTAATACATTACTAATTACATAATCCTTAGTTAAGCGCCTATACAGCGATGTTTTTTTAAGACTGCCAGGATTTTATCAATAGTTTTTCACAGGGGTGTATTAATGTATAATGCCCTCCCGGAGTGCGTCAAGTCTTCTAAGACCATAGATGTATTCTTGAAAAGTGTGAGGAGAGACCTTTGTGAGAGATAGTAGTTATTATAAATATGTAATTGATTTATGTAGTTTAAAAATTAGATGTAAGTTAAATTAGCTAATATTATATTAAATAAAATAAATAAAATAATAGTTTTGAAACTTCTAATTCCATCCGGCAGTCTATTATATTCCAAAACACCTCTGTACAAAATTCTTCCCCTGTTTCTATTTTCTCTAACATTTTTTTATTCCTTAAATTATATTCGCATACATCCATTCTTATCACAATAAATATGATGGTAGCATATTATATTATCTAACTTTATCCTACTTTATCCTATATGTAAATACCAACACGCAAATCCTCAAAGTATCATTCACATTCAACCAATCTAATTCAATCACATCATCTTTTTACTTTATCATAATCGAATAAAGTATTGTGATCGTGCAAAAATTCGACCTTGAGATTTTGACTGATTTGTATCGGGTATCATCCCTTGATCACGTTTTCATGATTGCTATAAGTCTGTGTACCTGTGTGTAAAATCGCTAATAACTCTAAAACCGTTTATCCTATTACACCCAAACTTCATATTTACATACATATACATATGTATGTTTTGTGCCGGCCATTAAAATCCATTAGGCTTTCAAAATTTTGCGTCAACCGATAGTTAAAACCACCTAATTTTTGTGTAATCTTTGGAAGGTTTTTCTATCATTTTCTATCATTTTCAAAACTATCATACACATTATTTATACTAGCATACCTGTCAACATTTAAAATACATCTCATACCTCTATTTTGTAATATTTATAATTTATCTCTAGTTGACTTATCTAACATATTTAATAATGAACCACAATACATAAGATGCGGTCTGACAATTACATTATAAATTATTATTTTAGTTTTTTTAGATAATAATCTTCTTAGTGGACATAATATTACTACTTTTTTTATTAAAAATTGACTTAAAATCTAACTTATCATCCAATATTATACCCAAATATTAATATTACTTTCACCAACTTTTAACCTAAAATCATTTTTATTAATCTGACGTATTCCACCCCCCCCCCCCCGTTACATTTACGGTGTTTCGTGTCTCAAAGGGGTACTATTTTAAATTCAAATAAGTGGGTACAATGAGTTTTTACCGCGGCTGGTAAGAAAATATTTTCACAATCTCGAATAGCTCCCCGCGAGCAAACATCGTGGCGCTAAGAAAACCCTCTTGGAAAAAATGAGCTCGAAGCTGGTTTCAAAACCGGATAGGAAAACCCCGTTAAGACCGCTAAAAGCTTATCGCGAACGACAGCGAACACGTCGGCGCTTAAAGGGTCAACATACACACATACGCACGCCCACTCTCGCATCGCATAGGTAAAACGTCGAGCTTTTTGCCTCAAAAGATAACTCAACTACAACCCGGTTCCGGACACGTTTTCCAATTTCCCATTCGATGCTAAAAAGCTTCTGTGCCTTTTTTCGCCGCACTTTTTATCTTTAAAATAGTTCATTAGCGTTCGAATGAGCCGATGGAGACGCGCGCGTACAAATGAGAAACATTGGCAGCACTGTTTCAAATCGAAATTTAAAGGTAGCGCGCTTCGGTTTCATAATCACTTTCGAAATTTTGAATTTTATTTTCGAACTAAAAATAATGTTCACGTTTGACAATTTTAACTAGTGATAGTCATTTTTCCCAATTTTCACTACAAAAATGAGCTAATTGAAAAAAATGCGCTGAGAAGATAAGAGTTATGCGACTCTTAAGCCGGTAGCACACTTCACCGAATGGTAGTTTTCAAAAGGAAATGAAGAGTTATATTCGGTAATTTATCTCCAAATGAAGAATGAAAAAGGGCTGTAAAGCAAAAGCCGCACGTAAACTCCTATGAATTATTAGCGCTAAATCATCACACCATTGTATCAAAGTGAGGCAACATGCGTACTATGTACATATAACCAACAACTATGTATGTACATACATAAAATAACAAAGACTCATGGGAATAAAATATATTTTTATTTTATTTACAATGCAATCGACCTGAGTGCCACCTTCATCGTATCACATGTTTACGTACAACAACTGAATAATTATTTAAATGTATGCTACAAGTAAGTTATTAGCGCTAAATCATAAATTCTCTAAATTTTTAATTATACATATATGTACATATGCATATTCCTAAAACGAAGAATGAAACTAGGAGGGAGCGCTTTTGGAAGAATGAACATAGTTTTTAAATTCAACGTTCCGCTATGCTTAGAGATGAAGGCATACGACCAATGCGTACTGCCGGTTATGACGTATGGATGTGAAACGTGGATGCTAAATTCAAGAATGCTACGTAAGATTCAGTGCACACAACGATGTATGCTCGGTATAACAAGATGAGATCGTAAGTGGAATACATGGGTAAGAAGCGTGACCAAAGTGGCAGATACAGCGGAACATGTGAAAATGTTGGTGGACGCATAGCGAGAAGCGAGACGCGATACTGGAATGATATCCGAGAGGGTGTGAAAGAAAGCGAGGTAGACCGAGTAGACGATGGGCTGGTGGATTGCAACTGGATGCAGATTGCTCAAGATAGACAGGAATGGAAGAGGATTGGAGAGGCCTCATTTTCAGCCGTTCACCATCCACTGCTGGATGAAGGCCGCCATATCTGCCACCTAGTTTTTAAATCCAACATTCCACTATGCTTAAAAAAGAAGGCATACGACCAATGCGTATTGCCGGTTATGACGTATGGATGTGAAACGTTGATGCTACGTTCCAGAATGCTACGTAAGATCCAGTGCACACAGAGAAGCGTGGAACGATGTATGCTCGGTATAACAAGAAGAGATTGTAAGAGGAATACATGGGTAAGAAGTATGACCAAAATGGCAGATATAGCGGAACGTGTGAAAAAATTGAAATGGACACATAGCGGGAAATACTGGAATGGTATCCGAGAGGATGTGAAAGAAAGCAAAGTAGACCAAGTGGCAGATGGGCTGATGAATTGAGAAGAATGTGTTGAGTCAAATGGATTCAGATTCCTCAAGACAGACGAGAATGGAAGAGGCCTTCATCCAGCGGTGGATGGTGAACGGCTGAAAATGATGATAATGTATGTATATTTCACATACAACGTTTGCCAGCCACATTCACATCAGATGCGTCTACTTCGATATATCGAAGATATCTCCCTCACATATTGCTTTTCGCGTATTGAAGATATCGCCGATGAAAATTCGTCAGATGATGGATAGCCCCCTGTGGGGTTGGGAGTGGGGTAGTATGTATGGAAAGAGGTACCCATCCCCTAAAAGTGACCCCGAAACGACCCCAACAATAACAAGCGCAGATTTTAGGTGTTTTCCCTTTTTCGTTCGTTATTGTTACACGACTATTTCCCGGGGGGTAGAAAGCCCAAATAACTTTCTTCCGTTTCCTCATATCTGGCACTTCTGTCTGATTATTCCCGCGTTCATCTTCATACATCATCTCATCCATATAATAACGCGTTATTAACATTGACTATCATAAAAAGGTTATTTTAATCTGAAAAAACATTTCTATATACGGCTATATTTTCGAGCGCGCTACGTTGCCTTAAAAATACTGATTTTTCAATGTCGATACGTTCACACACACGGTTAACTTTTTTCATTTGAAATTTATGATAAACTAGCTGACCCGGCATGCGTTGCAATGCCCGATCCCGTTCCCGTTCCCGTTCCTAGTACGTTATCTGACGCGTGAGCAGGCCCGTTCCCGTTCCCGTTCCCGTTTTTCCCAATTTTTTCCCGATTTTTTTTCACAGGAACCATCCCCGGCATGATTACAATAAGTCCTGAAAGTTTCATCGCGATCGGTTGAGTGGTTTAGGAGCCTATAAGAGACAAACAGACAGACAAACAGACAGACAAACAGACAGACAAACAGACAGACAGACAGACAGACAAACTGACAGACAAACAGACAGACAAACAGACTTTTTTTTTGATTTTTATATACATATATAGATTAAAGCCAAAACATCAATTTCAATATCTTTCTACTAAAAAAATCTTAGTATTTCATTTCAAGAGATTAGTGGTTATACATAATTAGATACAGAATGCGTTTTGATTAATTTTGCATTTATGTACATACATACATAAATTAATAAGTGAAAATACAAAATTATGAAAGCAAAAACTTGTAAGAGTCATTTTTCGATCGCACAATATAAAGCAAAGGGTAAAACAAACCACCGTGATGAAATTTTAATCGTATTAGAAACTACATATATAACTCACTTTAACGTCTCCAGACTAAATTCTATGAAAAATAAGCCGTATCGATGTGTGCCAAATCAATTTTTTAATCAAAAAACATTGCAGCAAATGCGCGAAAATGCTAAATTTTACACCTAAATTAATTAAACTTAGAACAAATTTAATTAAATTTGACTTGCACTGTTTACAAATTGAAAATAAAGTACAAGCCGTTGCGTTGGCCCGTTGAGTTAATTATCTTTTCAGCCTTGAATTGACACACAATTTTCATCATAATTTATATGCAGTATTATTTCACGATAAAAAATATATTCATATGTGCGCATTAATATGTCAAACATAAACATGCCAAAATTAATTGAACAGGTGAATTCGTCAAAAAGGTAAATATTAAATATCATTGTACTACATAATACAATTCGTTTGTGTCGCAACGTACTCTTGATTGATGCTAATTATTTATTTATCACGACAACTGAGAACAATGAAAGACTTCTCAGAAAATCTGAATCAAACTTTATATTATTTTCAATTAAGCGCAAGTACGTGCGTGCTCGTTTTATTATAACTTAATTATACATCTTAATTACCAGATTTTGGTGTAATTTCAAACTCGTTTCTATCCTCGAAAACGGTGTCTGGTATGGGTGCACATTTGACACACACACTGAAAACCACAGCCAAGAGGCACAACCTCGTTATAGGAGACATCTCGTTATATGATTCACAACAAATACGACCGCTGACTGTGAAGAACTGAACGTGACTCGACCGTCTGTGGAGTTTTTATTCAATTCTTACGAGGTGACGCACACTGCACGTCATCAATTTCGTTATAACTTTGATTGTTGTTCGTGTAATCGAGGTCAGAATTGCCCCCGATTTATAATTTATGTATGGGTAAACAAATAACTTTCTATGTCGAATATTCTCAATGTTTCGCCAATAGGTACGTATGAGGTTTCCACTAATGTGAACTGAAATTCATTTAATATTGATAGCATTCAGGACTGCGGAGAATTATTTCAATAATTAGTCATAATAACTCTCTCGAACGGAAATAGGATGATAGTTGTCGGAGATGTCTTCTCCAAAATGGGGTTCATTCATTTTACCGTTTTCCGCCATCGCTTCTCATTTCAATGGCGCTTTTATTTCCTTCAGAAAGTACTTAACTGATGAAACGGAAATTTCAACCCAATTCCGTGGGTTTCCTTTGCGCTTTTCCCGAAAAAATATTTTCTTGAATCGAATGTAACACAGCATAGTAATAAATACGTGTATATATGTATGAGTACGATTTCAAAATCGTAATCGATGAGAGTTTATTGCGTGTTTTTTTTTTAATGGACCTTTGCAATTTAATTTAGGTATATGTAAACTTCCTGTATTGAAAAATGTCCGGAAAACACTGTCACTTCCGTTTTAAAATTTGCAACTTAACATATTCCGTTATAAATTATTTACTAGCACACATCGTGTTTAAAGAATAATCTACCAAATGACGGTCAATTTTAATATTTTTAATTAAAAATATAGCTAGAGTGAAGGTTGATTACAACCTTTAATAATACATATCTCAATAATAAGATGCAAATAATTCAACAAATTAAAACCAGGTGCTCTCAGAGCTCAGGTTTTTGATAACCCTACAGTAAAAATAACCAGGTATGCTCACTCCCAACATCTCTGACGTCACTGAGTTGCATTTCCCAGAAATCAATTTTCAATATCGGACGATTTTAATCTGGCCATATGCATACATATCTACAGCTATGTGAGCATACATTCATAAGTTGACTTTTATACAAATTGAACAACTGCAAACGTGCAAATACAAGTATTTTAGTTATCAATTACGAGCATATTGATTTAACGATTGAAGATTGAATCATAAAATTAAATTTGCATCATATTTCGATTCAAATCTGAAATCATTGCTTGAGGCATGGTTTCGCGAGTGTGTGGGCCTGGCCGACGCCAACGCTGTGGGGTTTTTTTTTGTATAAAATTTTACAGATTGCTGGAAAACTGGCCGCGGCCACAGGGGAAGGAGGGGTGCGGGGGGCTTTGTGGCCGCGGCCAGCTTCATCGGTAAATGCTTGGTTTCACGACTGCGCCTGCCTAAGGCCCGTAACGCACTTGGCTGCCTGGCTGCGCAGCCATGGCCGCGGCGGCCACAATGATGTTAGAAAATGTATGTGGCTGCCTGTTTGACAACGCACTGAGGCAGCCAGGAAACTCTGGCTGCGCGGCCACAGGTACCGGCTCCGATAGCAGCCAGACAGGCAGCCACTGGCCGCCGCGGCCAACACGAGATGTATTTAACAAAGCAAATGTATGTGGCTGCCTGTGTAATGCACGCACTAGCAGCCTGGCTGCTCGGCAGCCAGTCAATTCACGTTTGCCATTTCAGCCGAAGCGGCTGAAAATCTGAGCCAAGTGCGTTGGGGGCCTAACTGATGTAGGCAACGTGATTTTTTTATATAGAATTTTACAGGTCCTACCACGCCGACATGACCACCGCCAACGACGGAGATAGAATCTATCACATCCTATACAAACAAAAAAACCACGGCGATTGCGTCGACCTGGCCAACGTCGGTTTTTTTTGTATAGAATTTGACTGATGAAGGAAAGCTGACCATGGCCACAAGGGAAGGAGGGGTGCAGGGAGCTTTGTGACTATTAAAAAAAACCATGGTTTTGGCATCGGTCATGCCAACGCACTCGCGAAACCTTTTATATAACAAAATGACAGAATTGCGTTGTGCTAAGTATTTATCTGTGGAGCAGTTGGCAACAGTGGCTGTCAGTGTCGAGCTGTCAAACGGCTCGTGGTCTTTGGCGCCGGTTTCGGCATCCGAACATCTAACAGTCAAACATGATTCGCTTCACCAAGTCTTTGCTGATCTCCGGCTGTGGATCCTCACATCCTCCACCACCTCCACTCGTCCTACTCTTGAGGCACTTCTCCGCAGAACCTCATAATAAGTTTAATATCAAGAATGATCTCGAAGGTCGACCATTATATTTAGATGCTCAAGCCACCACTCCTATGGTTAGTACCACATTACTTTGCGAATACCATATTATTACATTTTCTAATTTAATTGCGCAACTGATATAATAAAGTAATACGCAGTAAAATTTAAAAAAAAAAAAAAAAAATTCTTAAACTAATTGTTATGACTATCTATTATCCTAGTTCACCTACGATCACCCTGATTGTATAAATATCATATTTTAATGTATATACTCTCGCATTGAGACGGGATAGTCCTAGTTTAAAGATAGTGTATCAGTAGATTATGTTAGTTTTCAGTTGAGTACTAAAATAACTGATAACGTAGATATTTTTATTGTTTATTACCTAATGATAAAACAACTTTGACAAAAATGTGTTGACTGTACATAAGTATACATATAACAAAGAGGAAATAAAACTAGGATGGAATGCTTTTGGAAGAATGAACATAGTTTTTAAATCCAACATTCCGCTATGCTTAAAATGGAGTTTCACGTCCATATGTCATAACTGGCATTGGTCGTATGCCTTCTTTTTTAAGCATAGCGGAATGTTGGATTTAAAAACTATGTTAATTCTTCCAAAAGCGCTCCATCCTAGTTTCATTCTTCTTCTTTACATCCAGTCATGTTCACCAATTGTCTTAGGTATAAATAATTTTCAACTATCACTATAATATGGTTATCTATGTACTGTGACTCCGTTTTGCTATGTGTACATATATTGTTAAACCGTAAACTTTCAGGATCCACGAGTACTCGATGCTATGCTGCCATATATGATAGGTTACTATGGAAATCCACATTCCCGGACACACGCCTACGGATGGGAAAGTGAAGCCGCCGTGGAGAAAGCTCGTGCGCAAATAGCCAGTCTAATCAAAGCTGAACCGAAAGAGATCGTTTTCACGTCCGGTGCTACAGAATCCAACAACATATCGGTGAAAGGCGTTGCAAGATTCTACGGTGAAAAAAAGAAACACATCATCACCACTCAAATAGTCAGTACAGATACAAGCCTTAGATGAAATAAAAATTAATCAGTATTGTAGTAGGTATTGGATGAATTTTCAGGAGCATAAATGCGTACTTGATTCGTGTCGAGTTTTGGAAGGTGAAGGATTCAGAGTCACATATTTGCCCGTTAAGGAGAACGGAATCATCGATATGTCCGAACTGGACAAAGCCATGACTCCGGATACCTCGCTCGTTTCGATAATGACCGTCAATAATGAAATCGGTCAGTCGTACAAATCATGAGTGGTGTATTGATCGCGTAAGATTTGTGTTTATTTATAATTGAACGTTTTAGGTGTTCAGCAACCCATATCGGAAATCGGTGCACTTTGCAAATCCAAAAAGGTATTCTTTCACACCGATGCCGCACAAGCTATCGGCAAAATACCAATCGATGTTAACAAAATGAACATAGACCTGATGTCGATTTCGGGACATAAAATATACGGTCCTAAAGGTGTCGGAGCACTATATATAAGACGAAGACCACGGGTTAGAGTAGAAGCTTTGCAAAGTGGTGGTGGTCAAGAAAGAGGCATGAGAAGTGGAACTGTACCAACTCCGATAGTCGTAGGCATAGGTATTCATATTATACATCGCCATATTTGCCAAAAGAGCACATTATGGAATTTTATGTAATTCCGTCTTTGAATAGGTGCCGCTTGTGAAATATGCGAAAATGAAATGGCATATGATCACGCGTGGATGGAAAAGCTTTCGTCTAGGTTATTGGAAAAAATAATGACCCGTTTACCGCAAGTGATAAGAAACGGTGATCCGGTCCAGACATATCCTGGCTGCGTTAATTTATCGTTTGCCTATGTTGAAGGTTTGCCTCACTCTTGTATCATATTTAGTATTCCACGTATGTAGGTAATATGTTTTAATAAATATTTTCCAGGTGAATCCTTGTTAATGGCGCTTAAAGACGTTGCTCTCTCTAGTGGATCTGCTTGTACGTCAGCATCCTTGGAACCTTCGTATGTCCTTAGAGCTATAGGAGCTGATGAAGACTTGGCACATAGTTCGATAAGGTTCGTTGACGTGTTATACTGTGTTTATTCACAACTGACAATTTTAAATGTTTAAATTATTTTCCGATGCACAGATTTGGACTGGGTCGATTCACAACTATGGAGGAAGTTGACTATACGGTTGAAAAGTGTATTAAACACGTGGAAAGGTTGCGCGAAATGAGTCCTTTATGGGAGATGATACAAGAAGGAATCGATATCAAAACCATAAAATGGTCACAACATTAGAGCACTCGATTCACTCATTCAAAACATTCTCAAAGCATGAATGAAGAGACAATATCTGAATTTATAAATAAATATGTATTCTCAGAAATTCTTTTGTATATCAAAGTCTTAAGTTTATTTTTTATTATGTATGAAAATTTAGTACTATATTTAATGTTCTAACGTTATCTTTTGGATATATATTTTCACAAAGTTTAAATATATAAAATTTGATTAGCAATGATTTATGTAATCTCAAACTATGCAATAAATTTATTTAAATTGCTATTTATTTACGATATTCTAAAACTGGATCTCAAACCCCTACTTTTCTTTGGCTCCGATATCGTCCTGACAACTTTGTTAAAGATTTAAATTAAGCAAAATAAAATGATCGATGAATATTTGGTGAAAATTGTGTATTTCTGAAAATTGTTGACTAAATACAAGTAAAAATATATATTTTACAATTAAAATGCAGCAACACAACAAATTCAATAAAATAAAGACTAGACATTTTATTAACTCATCTTGTTAAACTTATAATAGCACAAAATTCAATCGGTAATCTCTGGAGTATAGTCGATTTTAAACCTACATAATACATATAACTACTGCAATATAAATCGTAACAATTTATAAAATCATGCGATAAAAATTATAGATACAAATAAAGTATGTCAAATATAAAATTTAATTCGTTAAAACCTTTAGTCAAAGTCTAGTTTGGAATTATCATGAAATGATTATAAAATCAAGCAAAATGTCAATATTGCTCTAATGAATTTCGTTAATATTTCAGTGAGTATTGTCATGATCCCTTTTTTTATGGTCTATATTTATAAAAGTTTAAAATATTTCTGAGCATCTTTGAAAGACATTGCTAAGATACATACACTATTATCACAAAGTACAAATTTTGCTGTATTGTATATCAATTGAAACTGCACACATGTATTATTCATTAAACAAAAAAACTTTATCGATTAACAATATTCTAACGCAAAATATAACATTTTTGGTATATTTTGAGCTTATTTAGTATGATAGTATTAAAACTCATGCAAAAACAAAATAAATCTATTGTACATTAACAGAGGTAGGTACAATTTAATATAAGTTATAATAAACGTTAAAATTTGTATTTGTTCGTTGTGGATGGCGTTCTTAAAAATAAAATACATACGAAGCATTGAAAGTATACATCAAAACTTACTTCAATATCAAGCTTATTAGGAAAAAAAATACGAGTTGCATACACGCCTTATACAATATTAAATGTGTTATATTAATATATTACAAATCTGAGAAAACTTTTAATATCAAAAATGAGTACACCTATGTTTATGTATGTATATATGACCAATAAAGCCTTAGCACAAGCAGGACGGCTCGTTAATATCGTCCGGAGACGTTACTTTGAAACTCTGATGGTCGAGATGTTGCAGGTCTATCTTTGACTTGTTCGACTCCAACAACTGACTCGCTATATCCGTGAACATCTCTTCGATACCGGCCCCGGTTTTACACGAAGTCTTATAAGTGTGACTTATGAGATTATGACACTGTTCGCTGAAACCGAAAACACATCAATTATACAACCGACAGTACTATTATAACACATATCAACGTAGTTGGGTATACATTCATTTCAATATTTGTAAGTGTATATACATATGTATATAATCGAACAGTAGATAACCATGTTGTAGAGATAGTTGATAATTACTTATACCTAGGACAATTGGTGAACATGACTGGATGTAAAATAGAAGAATTAAACTAGGATGGAGCGCTTTTGAAAGAATGAACATATGTAGTTTTTAAATCCAACATCCCGCTATGCTTAAAAATGAAGGCATACAACCAATGCGTACTACCAGTTATGACGTATGGATGTGAGACGTGGATGCTGAATTCAAGAATGTTACGAAAGATCCAGTGCACACACACGCATGGAACGATGTATGCTTCGTATAACAAGAAGAGATCGTAAGAGGAATACATGGGTAAGAAGCGTGACCAGAGTGGCAGATATAGCGGAACGTGTGAAAAAGTTGTAGTGGACGCATAGCGAGAAGAATGGATGGCGGATGGACGCGTGAAATACTTGAATGGTACCCGAGAGGGTGTGAAAGAAAGCAAGGTAGACCGAGTGGACGATGGGCTAATGAACTGAGGAGAATGTGTGGAGTCAAGTGGATGCAGATTGCTCAAAACGGACAGAAATGGAAGAGGATTGGAGAAACCTACATCCAACAGTGGATGGTGAAAGGCTGAAAATGATGATGATATATAATTGAATACATTAAGTAATTACCAAAACCCTTCCATATCAGCATCGGTGACTTGCGATAAAGTCTCTAAATCAGACTTGTTGCCGCACAGGAATATTTTAGCATTTTCGGCGTAGGTGACTATGTCGAGCAAGTGCTGTGATAAGACATGAAAAGATGCAGCGTTGTCTAATGAAAATACTAATATGGCAGCTTCTGCAAATTTATAATAGCTTGAGGTGATAGAAGCCACTCTCTCCATTCCACCAGTATCCCACAGCTGGAGCTGAAAATAATAAATTACAAGCGTTTTATAACTGGGACTATTTCATACATTCCGTATTCTGTCAGTTTTGATCTACCTTGATCTCTCTCGTTCCTAGTTTAAATGTCTTGTCATAGTGATCTAACCCCAATGTGGACTTTCTATCGGTGGATGTGATGAATGTATTGTTGGTGAACCTTCTGAACAGGGAACTTTTTCCAACTCCAAACTCTCCGCACAATATGACCTTTTGTTCGGGGACTCTCACTGAAGCCATTACTCGTTTTACTCAATAAAACCAATTTAAACCACAAAACAACGTTAATCAACAATAGGAACGAGAAGCCGAAACTGTTTGACAGATTGACACTTCACGCCCTTTCATGCTCACATATGACTTCGGCCGTAACACAATAATTAATGGCCATTAACTTAATTGTGTGAAAATAAATAAAACTTAAAAATTATAAAATTTAAAATGTAGAATATCTCGTGGTTTCTACAAACTACACGAAAATTATGTAAAAAATATTTATCTTTCTAAATTCGCATCCTTTCTTCTTCGCGGTTCCTCTCCCCTATGAAGGTTGGAGACAAGATTGCCAGATTTACAAAATCACCATTTCGAACGTTCAAAAAAAAGTTAAGGAATCAAGGAAGAAATTAAGAAAAAATAAATAATTTTTAGTCGCCACCAATCTTCCACTCCTGTCTGTCTTGAGCAATATGCATCCACTTGTCTCCAAATATTCTTCTCATCATCAGCCCATCGTCTACTCGGTCTATCTTACTTCCCCATTGATCATTCATCCAACATCCTAGATATTTGTATAGCTAAACTTTTTCAATATTTTGGTCTCTTTTCATATCTTCAAATCCAAAAAATATGAAAGAGAAAACACAAACAATGTTTTAAAAAAGATAAATATGAATTAAAATAAATAGAGAAAAATATTGTTTTCTTTCGTGATTTGATAATGAAGTTCCAATCAAAATGTGTGTCTTAATAGAAAATTAGTTAAATTGAATCTAGATATTATATGAAATATAATTTTATCAATACTTGTGTAATAACAAAAATTGCTTGATTCATTTGATTGGATTACTTTTCTGGTTCAATATAAATATATATTCGTGTAATGCTCCTCTTTTGCTATTGCTTTTGCTTTTTACTTTTCCGGTTCAATATAAATATATATTCGTGTAATGCTCCCCTTTTGCTACCCTTATAGTGTGACCGAACAGCTGCATACAGATCAATAGTTTAAAATCCACCCCCGGCCTAAAATGCCATATGGATACTATAAGGTTATACAACGCATTTCGTCCAGATTTTATTAGTATTACTGCCAAATTGAAGATGTAGATAATTCCAACAGTGTTTGCTTACAAACGATGAGTCAAAGTATATAAAAATCTTACCGTAGTATTTGATATAATAATATGCGTTTCCGGAAGAGCAGCGAGTTGAATATTTTACATGGAGGTGTTATTCATTAAGCAGAAATGGAGAAAAGTGTGGAAAAAAAAGAGTCGCCCTGGATTGTAGCCAGAAGAGGAATCAAGTTATTGTTGAATGACAAAAATAAAGAAGCTGAAATTTTGTTTATTACTAGTCCTCCCGGGATTCAGATCACTGCTGGAGTGTGTTTCGTTACGTTTATGGTAATTCATTGGAGTTAAATTTGTTTTCAAATCAAATTTGATATTAAAATCATTTATATGATCAGCAATAAACTTAAAATTTTGTTTTCAGAATGCGTTGATGTGTTTTGATGATAGAAAAGTAACCGAAGCTATTTGTCAAATAAAGAAAATAGAAGAACAATGCGTCAGTCAAATTGGATGGGTGAAATCCTTTAAAAATAAGATTTTCACCAACCAAGAAGAAAATAAGAGCCTTGAACAATCTCTTGAAGAAAAAATCGTACTAGCCGACTCACTAGTCTGCCAATCGTTTCTCACTTTTCTTCACAATGATTTTACATCATATATGAAAGGCGGGTGGACTTTGAGGAGAGCTTGGAAAGTTTATCAGCACACTTATGAACAACTATCTACAATACACCAACAAATGTTTGGAAACCGGAAAGTTTCAGGTCTAATAAATAATCTATCAAAATGAAAAATTAGTTTTTAGTTTTATTAATATGAATATAGCTTTAAATGTTAATTTTAGGATGGTCTCCAATTTCAATAGATATATCTTCACCAAACAGATCAACTCCAAATCAAGACTTACAGCGGAGTAGCATAATTACAACGAATAAAAATTCAAACGGCGATAATGCAAACAGATCCGATAGTCCAGAATTAGAAACAGATAACGAAGATGTAAAAAATGATCCAAGTCAATTTAGAAATTCCAATTTCTATTCTTGTTCAAGTAAGACCTTCTCAGACTTTTCAGCTATATCGAATCATAAGCATACCGCCGTTGTTGAATCGGTAAAAGTTGGGAATTCAAGCAAACAATGTGATGACAAAGATGGTTGTGAATCGAGCAGTTGCGAAGAAGCCACATCATCCGTCCTGCATAATGCCTGCGTTGTCCGTCCGAATAGTCTCTCTCTCAATTTCAAACCAACAAATGGTGATAAAAAACCTTTAACGTGTGATGACTATCGTGTCCACCAAAATTCTATACAAAAATCTGTATCTTTGTTCTCATCGCTCAATAACTTCAGTTCTGCAATGTTAGAAAGTGCTACATCTCTTATGGGCTTCAATAAAGAACCATACAAGGAGTAAGTATCTAATTGAAGAATATCGGTGACTTTGACCGGGATAGGACTTGAGATTAAAAATATTGAAACACTGCCTACTCTAATATATCTAAATAAAATATACTAAAAAAGAAAATTTGCATAGCTTCTAAGTTAAACAAACATTTTAAGCTAAATCCCAATAGAATCAAAGTCTGCGATATGTGAACTTTTCTGAGTATACCGTAATGTCCAAATCTGCAATAAAATTGAAATATTTTTTTAATCATTCATATTTTAGTTGGCAAAGTATGGATCCAGAGACAGTTTTACGTCTTATGTCGGCTGTGAGTTTTGGCTATGGAGTCTTTCGCTTATGTGTATCGTTAGCACCTCCAGGCCTATTACGTTGGGTAAATATGCTAGGATTTGAAGGAGATCAATCTGCTGCTATAAAAAGTTTAAATTATTCCAGGAAAGGAACAGATATGCGAGCTCCATTAGCATCGTAAGCAATAAATAATTTATTACTCTATCAAGCGTACTTAAATTTATTTAGAAAACTGAATGTGATTGGTTTTTCAGTTTAACATTACTTTGGTATCATACGATAGTAAGGCCATTTTTCAACCTCGATGGTTCTTCAAGCAAAACAGGTATAGAAGAAGCTACAAAAATACTGGACGAGGAAGTGGAATATGCAGATTCAGCACTATTTTTATTTTTCAAAGGACGAGTTGAAAGACTTAAGGTCAGTTTAAAAATATACTCAGACATTTATAATATTTGAATCTGTATAACGACATTCAAAATCTAACAGCCGAATATAGAGGGTGCTATAGAAGCTTATCAAATGTCGGTCTCTAAGGCTTCATTACCAGAGCTGAAACTATTGGGTAAAGATTGTATTCTAAATTTAAGTTTTAATGCAAAAAAGAGTAACACTTCATGCCATATAAATAAATTTAGGTTTACATGAAGTCGGTTGGTGTCATTTGTTAACCCTCAATTACAAACAAGCTCATCGGTGCTTTCTGCAATTGAAGCAACAAAGTAAATGGTCAAAGAGTTTTTATGCTTACCTTACAACTATTTGCGCAGGAGCCATGGGAAACAGTACTCTAGTTTTATCTGGAAAGGGTGAAATCAAGTATCTACTGGAAAAGTCTGCAAATAAAGTTTGTTGATTTGCAATTAAATTGTATACAAAGTTTTTGTTTTCATACCATTCTGAGAATTTATAAATATGTTAGGGTGCTCAAATAGAAAAGTATATACGACATAGAATGGAAAAACTACCTGATGCCAATGATTC
Organism: Parapsyche elsis; assembly: GCA_022651745.1. Classification (NCBI taxonomy): domain Eukaryota; kingdom Metazoa; phylum Arthropoda; class Insecta; order Trichoptera; family Hydropsychidae; genus Parapsyche; species Parapsyche elsis. The sequence continues at coordinate 3,916,299 of JAGVSN010000016.1, forward strand.
TGAAAAAGATTGGGTAAAAGACGTTACTCACTGGCAACTTCACTGTTTTGAAATGCTATACTTGTGGAATACATTTCCCAGTTGCAAAACATCGGACTTACTAAACATAATCACTAGTAAATATTATTATTTATTTTATTTGTATGATAAATTGAATTCCATTTAATATAGACTGTTTTGCAGTATGCACGCCCAACGATGGTGAAGAATCACTTTGTCACGAGCCGATGAATGGAATCGGTTGGCTCATTAAAGGAGCTGCTTTAATAGTTATAGCAAATCGTCGCAATCGAAATTGCGTCGATGTTAATTTAGATGTTCACGAAAATTCTGCTGCATACTTTACAAGTGCAGTAGAAGCCTTTAGAACGTGCCTAAAACTTAGATCAAAGTGTTCCGACGATGCTCACGTGTCTGCCTTTGCTCAATATGAGTTAGCATTGCTACTTTTACGGAATGAAACTGTAAGTTAATTGTATCTGAATGTATCGTGGTGTATAAATTTAATCTTTTGTGTGTCCCATAAAATTTCAGACGAGACCTGAAGGAAAAAATTTACTCGTGAAACTACAATTGAACTACAAGGACTACGATTTTGAACATCGTTTGAACGTTCGAGTCAATTCAACGTTGAAAAGCCTAGAAAAATACGAATCACAACAGAAACATAAATGAAATATTATAATTACTTAAAATTATTGATTATCCAGTGCCAGCCCTAGATATTTAAGTGCCGAAACCAAATACAAAATTTATTGTTTATAGACACAATTGAATTATATCAATTAAATCTACTATTAAAAATAAATAAAATCAAACGCGTACAAATTTTGCAATAGCTCGGTCCTTAGTTTTTTTATTATTTATTAGCCTATTTAATCTTCAAGTACAAATAGCAATCCCAGTTTTTGTATACTTAGGGCTCGCACTGTTATGTAGTATGCATAGGCTTAATTACAGTAATCTATAATAAATACTTATTTATATACATATTTGTATAATGTGATTGTATAAATTACATGAAGGCATATTGAAAAAACAAAATAATTATACAAAAAATTTCGCATGCACATATGTATGTATGTACATATATATGCTAAAAACAGAATTTCAATGATTTTATCACATGTTGTAAGTTTAACCAAGTATGTATGTATTTACTAGGTTAATTTTAATTCAATTCAATAACTGTAAAGTATAGTTGGCACATGATAAGGTGGATGTAACAAAAGTACACAAGCATAGGGTATAAGAAACAGATACTGAAACTCAAACTACATACTATTGTGTCCTGATTGTAATGACAATATCATATTTTCATATTATATATGTAGTTGATAAACACATCACCATTTTTTGGTGTACAGTTTATGCAAGTTAGTTTAAATTTATAAATGGCTGATTCAAAAAAAATATGATGAGACAATATTTTTAAACCGCATTTTTCGGGGCCACTTTACCACTGAATGAACGAAGTTTAGTTGTATTTGAAAATACATAGCACAATTACACCAATTTCATTTCAATTGACGTCCACACGCACCATGTTACGTATTTTTGTTGAAATAAACAATTCAACCTTAATTCCATCACAAGATGTGATCATTTTACATTGTAAGAATTTAATATACATACACTATTAAGTGAATGAAACTATTTTTATAATGAAACTTCATGAAAAGTTTTATTTGAGCACGAGAAATGCAAAATTCACGAGGACAACCACTTAGCCGATAAGTCGATATAAGTCTATTGTTATACACTATGTACATATTCGAAAAATAATAAAATTGAGAACATATTTTCACTCAGCTTTGACTATATTATCTTTAACCGTGATTTAAACGGCAGTTGGTGAATGTGATTTTTATCTTCATAAGAGAATAGCAATACACCAATACCTCGCTTTACGGCCGAGATACGTTCTGGGAAAGTTGGCTGTGAAGCGAAATGCCATATAACGAATCATATTTTATTTCGACAAATTAACTATGGTCATTTTTCTTCAACCAAATCTTCACGGTGACGAAATGTGGATTGTTTACTGATACATAAAGTTTACAAAACAAATTTTGTCTCATTTACCGTAATTATTTGAAAAACTTCTAAGAAGATTAAAACCAGTGATTGAAGCAAAACAACTACATACATAATACCACTTCACCAATTTTGATTCATAAATAAGCACTCAACAATAGATCAAGTGCATTGGATCGCTGATATTGAAAAATCTCTGGAAGAAAAGTCTTCCTCAACGTAGCCTAGGCTTTCGATTAAGTATGACACGGGGGACTTGAATTCAGCTCCAGAAACTCCTACCCGGATCATTTAGCTAACTACTAAAATCATATATCTGGGATCGACGTTTCCAAGTGAGATCCGAAGACGCTTCACATGTATGTATGTATTTCACATGAGGTAGACCGAATGGACGATGGGCTGATAAGTTGAGAATGTGTGGATGCAGACTGCTCAAGACAGACCCGAATATAAAAGGATTGGAGAGGCCTTCATCCAGCAGTGGATGGTGAACGGCTGATAATGACTTTTAGCTACATACATACATTGATAAAATAGTTGATCTTTAGATTTGGATTAGTAGATTATGTTACCTTAACAGCCTAATTTTGAGATCTTATTGAAATTGAAGATTGCGATGTTGAAAAAGAACCTTATGAATACCAGTGAGGTGTCATTTTATTTATAATAACCATTGATCAAAATTGAGAAACATTAATCAAAAATCTTCAAATGTGAGTTGAAAGTGCGAAATTGAAGCAAATTTTTTGAAAAAAAAAAAAAGTTTTTAGCAGATGTTTATTGAAAAGGTTACATTAATTGTATGTGTTATTTAATGAATTCACTTCCTAGGTCTGTTTTGCTGTCTCTGGTCACGTGGGAAAGACCTCTGCGGCGGAGTACGAATGCGTCTGTCCTTCTTCGATCTGTTACGCACAACCTTGCTGTGAATAGCGCAGGATACGCAATAGTGAAGCTTTGCGTACAGCTTGGGTAGTTGGTAGTTGGCTGGAAACAAGAATAACACAATTTAACATATTAAAAATGTAAAACCGAAAACATAATGCACGTATGAATGTACTGACAATCATAAGAAGCTTCCATGATGTCCCTGACGGCGGCAGCTTCGACGATATTCCTTATCACGAATTTCTTGATGGCCTTATCCTTGGGCACGCATCGTGCACAGTTGGTGCAACGGACAGGCTCCACATGTCCTCGTCCGCTTTTGGAACGTCCAGCATTACGGCGTTTGCAAGTCTGTAATGAAATCGATCACAAAAGTTTAATTAAAAAATTTGTAAAAATCGTCATAGCTCCACTTTCAACAACTCCATCCAACTTAAGAAACATCCCAGGATTGACCAATTTCGAATCAATCTGCGCAGACTGCCTGGGTTCGAACTAATGAGCGTCGTCACCATCTCGGCTTCTTGGAATAAATATTAACGACCGACCAATCGTTAATCTCGGACAGCCACATCCCTCTTTTTATAGTTGGGTGTTTCTTAAATTGCATAGCGGTACTTGCATGGGATCCCTACTTTAATTCAAATATAACATTTTAGACATATTTTCATCATATTACCCACAAAATGGTAAAATTCCGAAAAATGGAATTATAAGTTCTGTAGTCTAGGATGATGATGTACTCTTTTGGGGGACAAAATTTTGATGTAATTTTTCAATTCTTACTCTTGATTCGACAAATGTGGTACTTTGCCCGGGGTGTTAAATTCGTGTAACTGGTCGCGTTTCGATTTTCATTAGATAAAATATCATAATATGGCCAAATGAGAGAAACGATGGATTAGCTGTGTGAGCGTTCCAATGATAAGTTTATAGGTTGGGAATCAATGGCCACATGGCATTGTCGGCGATTGACAGCCTACGTTCGGCCATCGCTCGAATTCGGGTTCGAGCGAGGACATGAAACGCAGATGGTCGTGCCAATTCATCGCTGGTGAGTTTGGCGATGGTAGAATTAATCAAATCGCAGATAAATGAAATAAATGCTGTCGTGACGTACCATGGCGGCGGCCGGAAGAAAGGAAGGTCACGCGTACCAACTGCAACTGTCGGCAAACGCCCAATGCCAAATCCTTTGGCCATAATACGATTCTGTGTCAAAAGTCATTTTTGCTTTTGTTGCAATTTTTATGTTTCGATGGCCTGTAAAATTCAAATTATTTCAAAATTTAGCATTTTTATAGAAATTGCTCGATTTTTTTTCCATTTCAGCTTAGTCTGACCTCTTGAGTGAGAGCGTCGAGATGCTTAAGGTTTGGTTTCGCGAGTGCATCGGCCTGGCCGACGCCTACCCCGTGGTTTTTTTTGTATAGAATTTTCCAGATAGATGGAAAGCTGGCCGCGACCACCAGGGAAGGATGGATGCAGGAAGCTTTGTGGCCGCGGCTAACTTTCCATCTATCTATCAAATTCTATACAAAAAAAATAACGGTGCCTGCGCCTGTCAGGCCGACGCAATCTTAAAACCAAGCCTTTACCTATAGAACCCCAAATGCAAAACATTTGTACGGTGTGGTTCTCTACGTAAGCATCTTTTTTTTCCAGTAGCAGGCTATCCATAGTGATTCATTATTTCAGTAACTTTCGCTTTGGTTCTTGGGCACACATCTTCAGGACAAAAATGAAAAATATTGAGCAAAAAAATAAAAATATATCTACTAGGACAAACAGGATAGGAAAAACAAAAGGAAGAAGTGGGAGTAAAGGCTTGGTTTCGTGACCGTATACCGTGCGTATATCGCACGGTATATATATTTTATCGATCTTGATCGACGGACTACTTTGAACCGAGTCTCTCTTAAAATTCTTCAATACCAAAACGAATGTCTCGTCGCAATCGAAGATGTACTCACTTGACTATAACAAAGTTACAGTTTGCTGCGAAGGTTCATTCTTCACTCGGTTGTTCAATGGATTCAAACAGGTAGTCCTAAACTCAAATGATTTTAAGTATAATCGTATCGGAAGTCAGGCTGTCATCGTTCGTATATGGGAGCGCCGAGGTCGTCAAGGTCAAGGTATACCGTAGCAGGGAACACTTAGAAGTTTATAAGGTTATTTTGTTATATATTCGCATGTCTGATCGAGATAAATCAGACACGCGAATAACAAACACCGGCAATACTTTTAGTTAAAACCAAACGGAATTACATGCTGCTGTTTATCACTTGCTCTTTCCATCAACGTACAATTTAACAATCACAATCGAATTTCTGAAAGAGAATTTTATTACATATTTATTGTCATAAATAGTTTTCATCACTACCCATTCATCATCCCAAATGATGATTATCCACATTTGAAGCTTTCTATGCGAAACAAACAATAAGGTGCTCTGGCGAGCAGGTGTTGGTTAGAAAAACGTTGTGGCCAGTAGTGGTAGTTTTGTCGCTCTCTCGCTCTCTCGCTCTCTCACATAGCTGTGGTGGTAGCGTTTACCTATTGTGAAAGCAACACCACTCCAGTGTAATTCTGACTTCAATGCAACTGACGGTCGCTTGGCCTCACCTCGTCTCGCCTCTACACCTGCATAGACAACTACTCTCGCAGTGCTGCCAACTAGTTTTATACACGGGCATAAACTTCGCTCCGCTCCCGACTTCCTATTGGTGTAATTATTGTTATGTTGGAAGAACTCGCTTCCACACAAGCGGTTTTCCTCTTCTTATTTGCCGTTTAGCAGCAGCGTAGTTCACCTCAAAACACTAAGCTGCCGAGTTTGTCCTAGAACTTCGGCGAGCTCATAGTGAGAATTGTCAACTGAAAAGTACAGCATAATGGAGGTCAACTTTGCCAATGTTCTGCCTCAGCAGAGTCTTCCGTCCCTATTTGTTACTAGCGAAACACGTCTGAGCTGCAGGTTGATTCAACAACTTAGTCGCATGAGATGCTCTAATCAAAGTCAGGTGCTAAAAGAATAGTGTAATGTGTATTTTCCTTGCAAGGTATAAAGGAAAAAAAACACGCCAGGCTGCCCGATACAATATACTTGTGGAATCCAACATGAAATCGCTCATCAATTTCAATAAAAATCCGTGTAAAATGATAAAATGGCAAGTCCGAAACTAACTGAACGCTTAGATATTAAAGTGGAAGAAGTTTTAATAGACGATTTAGTTTGGGAGGATGAGGGTTTTGATAACAATTTGCCATTGTATAAATCACCCGTTGATGACGAGGGGGATGAAAAACAATCAATCAGCATAGAAAAAAAAAATTCTACAAACAATGTAAATGATCACCCTCGCAATATAAAGGAAAAGAGTCGAACCATCGATGAACGAAAATGTTCACAGGTAATATTTCCATTATGGGCGAATTGAAATTGTTACTTTAGCTTTATTAAAATATTAATTCATTTGAGTTGATGTGGAATTTCATTTGAACATCTTTTGAAAAGTATATTTTTTTATTGATAGTTTTGATTTGCAGATGGGTGGCGAGATATTAAAAAGACGTACGAATCGCCAACCTGGGAAATACACATTCAAATGTGAAATTTGTTCGAAAAGTTTTGCAGAAAAAGATACCTTAAAACTACATATGAGAATTCACACTGGGAAAAAACCATACAAATGTGAAATTTGTTCAAAAAGTTTTACAACAAACCGGAGATTAAAAGTACATTTGACCATTCACACTGGGGAAAAACCATACAAATGTGAAATTTGTTCAAAAAGTTTTGCAATGAAACATACCTAAAAAGGACATATGAGCATTCACACTGGGGAAAAACCATACAAATGTGAAATTTGTTCAAAAAGTTTTACAACAAACCGGAGATTAAAAGTACATTTGACCATTCACACTGGGAAAAAACCATACAAATGTGAAATTTGTTCAAAAAGTTTTACAATAAAACATACCTTAAAAGGACATATGAGAATTCACACTGGGAAAAAACCATACAAATGTGAAATTTGTTCAAAAAGTTTTGCAATAAAAGCTACATTAATAGGACATATGAGAATTCACACTGGGGAAAAACCAAACAAATGTGAAATTTGTTCGAAAAGTTTTGCAATAAAAGTTACATTAATAGGACATATGAGAATTCACACTGGGAAAAAACCATACAAATGTGAAATTTGTTCAAAAAGTTTTGCAACAAAGTTCAGTTTAAGACAACATATTAAATGTCACAATGGGGAAAAACCATACAAATGTGAAATTTGTTCAAAAAGTTTTGCAATGAAAAATACCTTAAAAGGACATATGAGCATTCACACTGGGCAAAAACCATACAAATGTGAAATATGTTCGAAAAGTTTTACAGCAAAGTACTGTTTAAGACGACATATTAAATGTCACAATGGGGAAAAACCATACAAATGTGGAATTTGTTCAAAAAGTTTTGCAATGAAAAATACCTTAAAATTACATATGTGCATTCACACTGGGCAAAAACCATACAAATGTGATATTTGTTCACAATGTTTTGCAACAAACCGGAGATTAAAAGTACATTTGACCATTCACACTGGGAAAAAACCATACAAATGTGAAATTTGTTCACAATGTTTTGCAACAAACTGGACATTAAAATTACATTTGACCATTCACACTGGGAAAAAACCATACAAATGTGAAATTTGTTCAAAAAGTTTTGCAGTAAAGTACTATTTAAAACAACATATGAAATATCACACGAAAGAACAATCATTGAACCGTGAAATCAGTTCGAAATACTTTATAAATCATGAGAAAGTGCCTGTCGCTATTACTGAGTGTCGGCTTTGCCTATGCTCTGCGCTAGCAGAGTCTTCCTTCCCTATCGCTGACTATTCTGACTTACTAGTGAAACATATCTGGAGCTGCAGTCATCCACAGGTTGGTATCTCGACTTATTCAAATGGCACGAGTTGAGACCTGATAGGGTCTTTCACTTCTATTAGTTAATATGTGGATACTAACCATATATGTATATAAGAATAAACAAAATGTATTAATTACATACATATATAAGTAAATTTAAATGTAATGGCACATCTCGCCCTCAACTATTAATCAAATATATAAGTAAATCTAACTTCACACCTTGCCCGCAACTAACAATTAAACTCACTATATTAACGTACCAAATAGTCATGTGACAATAATATTCTCTTTGTTGTAAAATTGTATTTATTGTGGCCCATACACCTACAGGCCTCCATCAATCGATTCCTTCACTCCAAGCCGGAAGACGAATGTCTTCCGGCGGCCTTTGAGTGTATGGGCCACATAAGTCATGCAAGTATAAACCACCGGCAGTTCGTAGCCAACGATTGTTACGAGTAGAATTCGATAAAGAATATAGTTCTTATTTTTTTTTTATCATTTCGTCTGCACAACCCTTTAATTCGTGCTCTCATCAAAGTCAGATGCTAAAAGACTGATGTAATGTGTATTTTCCTTGCAGGTGAAAAAACACAAAATGCTACCCACTACAATATGCTTGTCTTGTGAATCCACCCTCAAATCGCTCATCAACTTTAGAGAAACATGTGCTAAAAATGATGAAATGGCAAGACTAAAACTAACTGAATGCTTAAATATAAAAGTGGAAGAAGTTTTACTCAACGATTTAGTTTGGGAGGATGAGGGTTTTGATAACAATTTACAGCTATAGCAGTCAATAAGTGGCCTTTTTGTTGACCACAACGAATCTTTTTTTTTTTTTGGTAATTTTTTAATTGTAAAATCTCGATCTGTATCAGAATTTTCACTTATTGTACTTTCTTCGCCATTTTTCTCCAATTATTTATTTCTTCATATTATTCGTCCCATAATGTACACCTATGTATATCTCGCTATATGGCTTTTCGCAATAATGGCCCTCTTTAACTATAGCTCAGTTTTGATATACGGCCAAAAAAGGTCATATCTTGAGGTATTTTTGGTATGTAATTGACCTCGAAACAAAATTTGTTTTGTATAATGAATGCATCATCAAAATCCAAGTTTTCCTTACCTTGAGGATTTGGTTGAAAAAATATCAGTTTTGTATTATTTTATTTATCGCATTTGTATTCTATACTCGAAACATTGTTTATAACTTGCACACATTTTATTCGTAAAAAACTTAGAACACATATGGATAATAAAGCTATAGAAACATAAAAATGTTCTTTTATTTCGGAAATCGCATGAGGGAGTTGGTTTCGATGCTTAGTAAAAGGTGGGTTAAAAATATTCAGTCAGAGTAAAACTTTTGATTACCACTGCACATAGATAGGCCATTGCAAGCAAATTTGTCTGGAGAAATCGTCCGAAGCAACTGAGGGGGGGTGGGGGGTTTAAAAGCGCGGGGAACTACACTACATACTACATACACTAAAGTTTCACATAATTTTATTTTAAATATTGGACACTCCGCGTGCCACTAAATCAAACTAATAAAACCATATTAAGAAAAAAATATTTGACTATACACACTGTGTATCTATATTAAAATATGATACTATGTATAATAAAACCATCATTAAAAATTACAATATTTAAACATCAGTAACTTCCTTAAGGTTCAACTTTTGAAGCCGACACTTCAATATTTAGTTCATTGTTTGAAATTTTTAACTTTATGCAGATTTACGAATTTTCTTCAGTGCCAAAAAAACATCCCGCGTGCATCTAGTGACAAAGGTTGCCGACCGCTGTGTATTAGAGTCTAGTATAGGCACATCGCACCGATATTTGAATAATGTTAGAAATAATATATATTCTTATTATGATATGTGATGCCATCCCCCTTTTTATGTTTTCTTGAGTAATTGTAACACAATTTCGCTGCACAAGGTGGACTTTTCAAAAAAATGTCAATCGACCTACTCGCTAGTCGCTTGCAGTCAAGCAAGAAATGACGCTGGGTGCATTAGTCGTTCAGTGTGCATTAGATAATTTCCGGATACTTTTCGGTAATAATATATTAAAAAAATATCGTAAATCCTATTAACGGTTAATATTATTCAGTAATAACAATATTAAAAAATCATCCATGAATAAATATTAATATCTGATCTTTACTTTCATGGGCCGCGATACAATGTGAATGAAAATTTTAACTGATATTAATTAATAGATCTCCAAGGTCATTAGCTATATCAGTGATACGATGCGCTACTGAATTATTAAGAGTTATGCTTTGAAAATATTTTAATTTTTATTATTTAAACCAAAAATTCTCGAATTGCCCTTGTATTTCGGAAATTGATGCGGGCCACCAAAATTCATTTGGCGGGCCGCCAACATGACATGCCTGCTTTATAGGTTATGTAGCGAAGGGTCAATTTTCAAATCAAAATTAAGAAGCTTGGAGCTTTGGAGGACGTGCATGAAATCGAAATAAATCGAGCGAATAACTGTCAGAGTGACAGTTCGTCTTCAGTTACAGTTGTACCATCATGAGAATTATCATGAACTGCATCAATGGTGGATAAGAGCAAAAAGTAAATGTATAATTTCATAGCTCTCGCTGCCAGCACACTGTACGAACTGTTGTTGCCTACGTCACTAAGTGACCTTTTGATTGACCACAACCAATCTTTTTATTTTTTGGTAATTTTTTAATTCTTTAATCTTTATCAGAATTTATACTTATGTACTGTATAAAATAAGTGCTTAATATGTGCTTATAATACGAATTTTAAGCTCGCTATTTTACCGATTTAAAATTCAGCACACAAATTGAACTGGGCGACTACTTAGAAAGATCTGAAAGCTGAAAAGTACTACAAATGAAAGATAAAATACCCCACTATAGATTTCAATGTTCATTTTGAACAAGAAATTGAAAGATTTTGAGACATCGAACGAACAACACCAAGAAATAGAAAAATCGCGTAATTTAACAAACACATATATCTCCGAATCTCGAGCCAATCAACATTTTTATCACCAGATTCGTGTTCACTGGGCATAGATCTATAAGAAAAGTCATATCTCGTCTCTGAAGCAAAAAAAAAGTCGTCATTTGTCGAACAGTGTAATCAGCGTAGCCCTGGCCTTAATCAACCATAATTATAATAAAAACTTCTTACGTCTTACCCTACCCTAGCCCTAAATAACCCTATATGTAATAGCCGAAATCCGTCTGTCTGTCTGTCTGCTGATAAAGCTCGCCTCGCTTAAATAACACTGAACAACAAAAAATCAGGTTTTTTAAAACCCAGAGCGAAGATTGGTCAATCTTTACTAAGTTTAACCCACTGAATTCGAATCCGATAATGATTTTTGTTGATATGCTCTTGTTTATGAGATATTTGCGATTTAAAAAATGTAAAAAATATCCATTTTTTTGGCTTTTGCGGTCTATAACTCAAAATATAGTATCGCTGTGCTCAAAATGAGTATTGAAATCAATAGTCAGATATTTTTCCAATTGATTATGATTTTTTATTGCTTTAAAATACTTATAATTAATTATCTAGCGAATTTTTAAAGTCAGAATTCGCAGTTAGTAAATTGTATCTTACACCCCAAATTATATACACGCTCCTCCAACACACTGAAAGCGAGGGGATTGTTAAACGGTAGGAGGTGCTTTTAGGTACCATTAGGTTTTTTCTGTTTTAAAAATAGTGCTTAAATTAGCAGTGATAATCTCAATTTAGATAGTTTGCGAATCTGAATGTGTTTAGAAAAAGTTATGCCCGACTTTTAGTGTTTTCTTAGATCTCCCAGACAATACTATTGACAAATGTCAAACGAGCAGTTTTTTGCTGTTCAATCCGTTTTTAATCCCGTCTCCTTAATTCATATCTTATTGCAAGATGTTGTAATTTCCAACCGATCTAAATGTGGATTTCGATCCAGATGAAATTAAACCACAAATAAATTAATGCTATCCCACTTATACAGCCTCATAATATATTGTTATAAAAAGGGAATAGCATTCTAAAATGAATCCGAGATTTCAGAATCAAAATAACGGTAACGACAATGACGAAAATCTATTTTCGAAAGTTTTGAGCGGTATGAAATCCGTGTTCAACAACGCAAATAAAAGCAAGAAAAAGAGTTCCCTTGGCAGACACAACGTCCAAGATCAATCGTCGAGCATTTCGTCGTCCAGTGATGCTGTGTCGGTTGAATTTTCAACCAATGCAGATGCGGCCAACTCCATCTGTAACGAAAACGATATCGACGATATGTCTCGCGTGAAAGATGACATTCCTCAGACGTCTCAGTGCGAAATTGCCAATCAGTCAGTGATTGAAAACGTGCTTGGGATCGATGAATTTCTTCCTCACTATTCCACAGTATCGACGACAACTTCAGATGAACATGAAATTTCTTCGTTGAATTTGATCTATCAAACAAATTACACTGATACTATTCACGTGGGTGAAATTGTGAACGTAGAAGAACCTATTCAAGAAAATACTTTGAACGATAATATAAAGCTATCAATTTCAAATATACTCATTCTTCCCGTTTTCGATGAACAAAATACGCTATTATTAGAATCAATGGACGAATCCGCAAACATAATTCCAAATGAAGATTGTTTTAAAACAGTGGAGATTCTGGGGAGTAAACCTGTCCAAAAGAAAAAAAATAAATTGAAAGGTAAATCAAAGGCTCATCAAAAGCACAATATTGAAGTTGTACAAAATGTTGCTTTGGACGACAGTAAACCTTCTACGAGTACCGTGGATGGAATAAAGGAAGATGTCGAAGTGGCGCAGAGTAAACCGCGAATCGTTTTGAAATTTCGCTCTGAAAAATCTGGACCCCGTAGTACTAACGTGAAAATTGTTTCCGATGAGAAATTCGAGGGGGACGCAATTGCCATTATCAACAGACGATCTTTACGGGGGAAATCTTTGATCATTTCCGACAACCACTTGATTGCAGAATCAAAAAAAGAGACCAAGAAAAATGCTAATCCTCCCGAGAATGAAACGCAACTAATCATCAATGCGAATAGTGAATCGGATGAAAGTGCAAAAACATCCCCGTCTTTGAGGAAAAGCAAACCTGCCATTAATCAGTCCGATTCAAATTCTGAAGATTCGCCACCTTTGAATAAAGAGAAGGTTGCTGTAAAACGTTCGGCTCGTAGGAGATCAAAAGAGTTTTCTGAAAGTGTTTTAGCTAACGCTATAGCTCGCAAAAAAAAAATACTCAATGAAACATTGTTGGGTCAAACTCGTTTGTCACGTAGAATTAAACCGACGGCGAAGGTTCTCGCTAATAGAGAACTGAGACTCGGATTGGAAACTCAAAACAACGCTAGGCTGGCGTTGATTTCAGAGAAAAATACCAATTGTGATGAAGTTAAAGTGACCAGATCATCGTCGAAAAAAACACCGGAAAAATCCAACCAATATGAAAAGCCCAAAATGAAAAAACAAGTCAAATCCAACATTTTGTGCGAGGATAAAAAAATTGCACCCGACAGTGAAAAGAACGAGCCGATCAAAAATGACAAGAATGCAAGTTTTGACGAACCCAAACACCAGTCCGTCATAAGCGCCACGTACATTGAACTATTGAGTAAAGAGTCGGAAGTCAATTTAAAAGCCACCAGCTCTAAACACACCGGCAAAATAGACTCGGGTAAACGAGACGACGAAGATAGCGAACGCAAGCGATTGAACAAATTGAAGAAGAAGCATTTAAAGAAGCTGGGATTGAAAGCCGTGTCCGAGACTAAAAACCGACGGGCGTTCAAAGATCGGGACATCGTCACCGACGAGTCTACGATGGATTCCACCAACACCGAAGCAATAATTGAACATTTGAACACTCGGAATCAGTACAACACTTCGAGGTGAGCAAATATTCTATCGTTTTAACTATTCGCATACGTGCGCTGCTATTGTATTACCGAATTTCTTTTCAGCTTCGAGGAAAGTATTGAACCGGAATGTATTGAACAAGAGTGTTTGGAATCCGCTGTAGAATATAATCAATCGATTAAGGTCGAAGATTTGCCCGTATGCGATACTAAGAAAACGAAAACTTCCAAACACTCAAAAAGGAAAGTCGCACATTCTGATAGTGAAGACTCGGTGGTGGTTGAGAAAAATTTAAATATCGCCAAAGACGAGGATGAGGTGACGTGCAGAATAACTAGAAAACGATTTAAATTGAGCAATTCCAGAGATCATGCAGAATGTCATACTAAAATTGCTAAAACCGCGTAAGTATCACAGTCGGGTTGATGATAGTAACTATTTCTTTGCGTGATTACATTAACATTTGCGATGTTATTTCATCTAGATATTCTGAAAAAAATGCTAAAAGAGGATCTTCCAACCGAAGTTATAGCGCCAATGTTAATCTCATGTCTTGCCTGTGTAATGACGAGTCTAATATTTACGCCGATACGAATTCCATATCAGGTAATATGAACGTGACTTTATTTATTTATGAAAAAGAAACATATACATACATAGTACATATATAATGAAAACAAAACAAAATATCATCAGCATGTGTCCAGTCCATTGCCACTTCATCTTAAACTTTGCCACTTCTTTTTCGCACATTCCTTATTTATTTATTTAAGGTAGCTTAAAAAGCTAATTGCAAACAAACATTACTTAAAGCTAAAATTACAAAATAAACTCATTATCTACTAGCACTTATACAGAGGTGTTGTTTTAAAGCTGCCAGGAATCTATCAATTTTATTTATATTTTTGAGAACTTCTGGCAAGCCATATTCAACAACACCCGTGTAGAAGATACTTCTTCTGGATATACTTCATTTTAAATTCTTAACTATTAACTTATTCTTACCCCTAGTATTATGACTATGTATGTATATTATACCCTCTTATTAAATATTTATTAAAATATTTTGGTAATAAATTCTTATCTAATTTAAAAATATATACTAACATGCACACTTTTTAGGTTTCATTTACATTCATCCAATTCAATTCATTCAAGATATCTTATACTAGTTAATCTATTGACATTTAAAATACTCCGCATAGCTCTATTTTGTAGTTTACTAAATTTAAAAATGAACCACAATATATAAAATGAGGACGAACAATTGCATTATAAATTAATATTTTTGTATTTCTAGATAGTATATTTCTTAATCTACATAATAATCCAACTTTCTTCGCTACCTTTTTAATAATCATCTCACCATGTAATTTAAAATCCTATATATAAAATATACGGTGCGGCGACATTAGCGCGCGAGACATTAGCGCGCGGACATTAGCGCGCCGACGTTAGCGCGCAGCGCAATTTATAATTTTTATATTTGATAAAAAAAATAGAAAACAATTATTCTAAAAACTAAAAACACATACATACACGAAATAAGAACCATAACAATCAATGTTTGTTGATTTTATAACAATTGACTTATGTACATATAATGGTTTAAGAAGAAAAAAAGCGGCACGAGTTGTTTCAAGTCTTTGTCGGTTTCGCAAAAATTGGCTTTTAGTTAAAGTCGCAATGACCTTTACTTTGTACATAAAGGGACCGAAACTGTTTCATTTTGCCGCCGCTGCCGCTGGACACAAAGCTCAAATTTTATTGCTAAATATTATTTATACCCTTTCGGCAAAATCGCCGTCGTCCTCAAACGGTTAACTCTACTTTCTATCGATAAACATTTTGGAAACCAAACATTTATGGGTTAAGCGATTAACTAATAAAAACAAAGTGGAGAAACGCTGATATACATTAAATAATATTTGGAAATTTCACATGGTGGAATGTTCTTATCTTATTATTATTTTTTCCAATCGATAAAATTTTCATAGATAGGTTTGTAAAAGTACCAATTAATTTTAAATGAGCAGTCAACAATACAAAATAATCTTGTTTTGCGCGCTAAAGTCCCACGCGCTTATGTCGGGGTTGTACTGCGCGCTAATGTCAGCGCGCTTTTGTCGGCGCGCTAATGTCGGGGTGCCAAAATATACAATATAATTTGAAAATAAGGGAAATAATTTCAATTTTCCAGAATAAAGGAAATTTGCCTTGAGTTCAAGATAAGTTAAATAACAGAGTTGGGATACAATATTTATTCTATTCAAACTGTAGATCCTGAGTTCTGCCGTGCTGTTGAAAATATCGGCGGCCGTCACCTAGGATGCGGCCGACCGATAAACTCCAATCGTCTCGTCAGAGCTGGATCACGTGCTTCATTTTTCCTAGCTTGCGATATGCATCATCAGAGGCTCGCTCTGCACCATTGTTGTTCCGGTTGTGGTGTATTCTGCACTCAAGTAAGTATTATTATGTCCCCCGTCAAGTTCTTATAGTATTCACTACTTTCGCTTTAAACTTGACGTTTTTCCTCAGGGAGTTCATTATCAATGCAGTGAAGGACACCTATTTCATTGGGAATGCAGTTTGCCGTTTGTGCCATTGTTGATTCCGTCCGGACACATGACCGATCGAGAGTCGTCTCCTTGTGATGATCAGCCCGCTCAACCGAAAGGCACCATTACTGATCTTTATAATGCAGAACCGGGATGTCCACATTGTGGCTTGGATTCGGTCACTCTCGATCCGATCAACATCGATTGCCACAAAGTTAGCTTACAAATGAAGTGTTCAGGTCCTATGATATTTTTACCGAGTCCCCGTTTACAATGGTTAGTTAGCCACACGAATATAATCAATATTAATTTGAAAAGCCAAATGACTATGTATTATATTTTTATATTTCCCCAGGATTCCTGCACGCATGTCGTTTTCATCAAATTCTAAAGTGTTGCTCAATAGCACATCAGGCGACAACGATGATTCAATTCTACCCCAAGACTTTTTAGAATCTCTTAAAAATTACTTCTTCAACGACAATTCGAAAGAGGATAACACTGTCGACTATGAAGATCTTCTGACCGACGAAAACAAATCTGATTCTGATTTGATCGACGCAGTATACGATTCAGAAAATGCAATCGATAAAATACTCATTGCCATCAGTGATTATTTTAACGTTAAATTTTTAATATGTCAATATTAAATGTATCATATTAATCGATTGATTTTATTCAGAGAACGGAGCTGATCCTCGCAAACGAATATCTTCAATTAACGATGGAACCTTTATGCACCTGGCCGTTAAGGAATTGAATCTTAGCGCTTTGTACATATTTAGAACGCTCGGTCTCGAACTGGACGTGTACGATAAAACACAAATAACACCTCTAATGTTAGCCATTATTAATTATGAGAATGAAGTTGACGACCAAGAACTCGAAACTACGTTGAATATCTCTCAAACATTCAACGAAGAGGATATTGCAGCGAATCGTTCAGTGGGAGTTGTAAATAATATTGTCGGAAATACTATTGCATTCCGAAGAATTATCAATTATTTACTGAAGGCGGGATGCGATTTGACTTTGAAGGTTATTTTTACATGCAATGTGAAAATTATTGCATCTCGTCGTTGATTCTTCAATATCTGCTATTTATTTATCTATTTATTAAACGCCTATTAGGGCTTTTACATATAAAATACATAAAATATTAAATTATAAAAAAACACAAAGGGAAAAAAAAGTAATAAATAAATTATGTTGAGATAATAAAATAAACAATAAGTCGTCATCTTAGGGACGAAAGATTGGCATTAAAAAAATCAATAAATTCGGAGTATTTATTGCCATATCTACATAATCATTCGGGGGATGGGAGAATGAAGATAATAATTTTTACGTGAAATATTTTTACAATATATGCTAATCTAATAATTGTTCAAGGAACACATACATAATTGTATTAAAAAATATATAAAAATACGTGCAGAGTGATTGATAATAAAAATTTAATTCGTTCATATTGATAGATTAAATCAATTTAACAATTTTGTATAAAAAAAATCATAATACAATAATTGAAAATTACTAGAATCATTCATACATATCGCTTACTCAGAGCGCAAAGGTGACATGTCCATAATAGTAAATTGTTCGGGGTATCAGTTTAAAAGTTTACACTGGTCGTCATTAATCAGGGAAACTATATAAAAATGATACTTGTGCATATTTTACTCTAGATTTTCAGATGTTATTTCATTGTTATTGAATTTACACAAGTCAAATTTTCAAATTACATGCAAAAAGTCAGGACTTTTCAATTGTGACGTCACAAAGTGGAACTATAATTAAAGAGGAACAAAGTTACATTCATAACTCATTTTTGCAAAAGCATGAACTTTGGATGAACAACCTTTATATTCGAGGATGCGAATTATGTACATAGTATTTTTTATAATGATTTATAACGCAAATTGTCATAGAATACGTGATAATCATTTTCAATGACCGATTTCAGCCTTCGTAAATGACGATATTTGAATTCTGAAAATGGAATATACTCATTATATTATGTGATATGTTAATAGCAGATACTACTTTCTGACTATTGACGCATAACACCTGTCGTTTTTTTTTTTTTCTAAATATTTTGGTAACTTCAAACAAAACGCCGGTATTATAGATGTTTGGGCGGAAAAAATAAGATATCGGGTGATACCGATAACTCAAAATGCACATAGCAGGTATTGAAGAATCAACAACGATGTACATACAGTTATAACTTGTCATCATCATTTTCAGCCATTCACCATCCACTGCTGCCTCTCCAATCCTCTTCCATTCCTGTCTGTCTTGAGAAATCTGCATCCACTTAACTCCACACATTCTTCTCAATTCATCAGCCCTTCGTCCACTCGGTCTACCTTGCTTTCTTGCACATTCTCTCAAATACCATTCCAGTATTTCTCGCGTCCATCTGCCATCTATTCTTCTCGCTTTGTGTCCACTCCGACTTTTTCACACGTTCCGCTATATCTGCCACTTGGGTCATACTTCTTACCCATGTATTCCTATTACGATCTCTTCTTGTTATACCAAGCATACATCTATCCACGCTTCTCTGTATTTACAATAATTTATTATAGGGACCTGGTGGAGCAACTGTACTTCACTTTGCAGCTAAAAATGGGGATGCGATCACTTGTCTTTCACTTTTGAATAGTAATTCATTTAAAGCAAAGGCTATTATAAATCAGCAAGATGACAGTGGATTAACTCCTCTCGTATGGGCTATCGAAAACAAACACAATGCAATCTCCAGGTTACATAAATACATTTTTAAAAGAAATCCTAGTGTTCATCGGTATAATATTAAATTTATTGTTTTATTTTATTTAAGAATTTTACTTGAGCACGGAGCTAATCCGATGTCTAAAGATTTGGAGAATAATGCTCCTATACATTGGGCAGCTTCGACGGGCTGTAAGGCAATATTAGAAGATCTATTGAATTTTGGGAGTGAAATTAATGCTTTAAACGCAAACGCTGACACTCCATTGTAAGTGCTTTGTGATATTTTGTATTTCCCTGCAGTGCTGTTTTTAGATTTTTTAAATTTTCGTTTCAGACATTTAAGCGCTCGACAAAACCAGTACAATTGTTTAATCATATTATTGGCTCGTGGTGCTTTGGTAATGACTATTTTTCTTATTCCTAGAAAATTAAAATGTATATTTAGGCTATATGTATTCATGAATTTATTTGCAGATAAATCTTAGAAATCTCGACGGAGAAACTGCTATTGATTGTGTCGTCGAAGACACATCTGAGTGTTATACGTCTCTTGCTATTAACGAGCAATTGCAAAATATTATTAGCTCTCCTACTAGGGATGAAAAAATTATATCAAAGTATGTTAATTATTACATTCGATAATGGTCTGGAATAGACTTTTATCAAGAATACAAACTTATTATAGTATAAGTTGATTTATTCGCTGGATACATTATAAAATATCATTACATATTTAAATACCATGTTCCTATAAAAACATTATTTTTTTATAATTTTTAGCGATATTTCAAATGGAAAAGAATTGAATCCGATACGGTGTGTGAATTCTGTCGACGATGAAGACTTGAATGACATATTTACATATGTTACTAGAAATTGTTTTACGGTTGATATAAATATTGATCGTAAAGTGTCATCCATGCAGGTATTCACATTTATAATAGTTTTTCGTTGTAGCTTTACTCTGTAACTTTTTAAAAACAAGACTGAACTCTTTATGAACAGGTTTGTAATTGTAAAGACGGTTGCGGACAAACCGAAGCTACATGCATGTGCACAAACGTGTCAATGCAATCTTGGTATGATATCAACGGCCGGCTCGTGTCCTGTTTTGATTACAGCGATCCGCCTATGATATTTGAATGCAATGATATTTGTTCCTGCAATAAGGTAAACTTCGATTTTTTTCAATTGTATGTATTATATTATGAATTTAAATCCTACAGCATTGTTTTTTTTTTTTTGATTTTCAGTTACATTGCATAAATCGTGGGATAGACAAAGGCGCTGCTGTAACGCTGAAAATTTTTCGTCAGAAGGAAAGTGCAGCTCGTGGTGGTGGTTGGGGTATTTGTGCTACCCGACCGATTTTAAAAGGATCATTCGTATCTGAATATGTCGGAGAAATTTTACCAGGATCGTTGGCGTATCATCGCGAAGACGATTCTTATCTATTTGAACTGGAAACGAAAGGAGACATCTTACAAGTGAGAGTTGTCTATTTAAATTTAACCATCATCTGACTGTCTAGTTTTATAATATATTATGTAAATGTTATGTTTTTAATAATTCTTTTATGTATTGTAGGAAATCGCAGAGCCATATTGTATAGATGCAAAAAAGTACGGAAATGTTTCACGGTTTATAAATCATAAATGTGAACCAAATCTTGTTCCAGTGAGAATTTTCGTTGACCACAGAGATTTACGTTTTCCACGAATAGCATTTTTTGCATGTAAAGATATCAATATTGACGAAGAACTTGGGTAAAAGTATTTAACTGACTGTAACTTTATAATTTAACCATAAATATTTATGCTAACATTTTGTTTTTATAGTTTCGATTATGGAGAAAAATTTTGGAACATCAAGTCCAAAAGTTTTGCTTGTAATTGTGGTTCATTGAAATGTCGCTACAATCAAATGGACGATGCTAAAGAAATTGAATCAGATCAAGATATGTCTCTTGGATCGGAAGAAAAAAATGACTATGATAAATTGGATTAATAATATTTAATATTGTATTCATATTATGTAGGTAAATTTTCCGTATTATGTATGATAATAACATATTTGTATTTTTAAGTAGAATATTTTATTTCAATTTGTTAGTATGAAATTATGCATTGTTGTGATATGATTTTTAATTAAATTAATTTATGCTTTTAAGACTACTTGCTTATCATAAAATATACATATATCAATTATAAGACTGCATAGATGTAATTATTTATTATAATAAATAAATGATACTTGTTTTGTCATTAATATTAATATTTAGTTATTGATGAAGTTTGCATATGTACATCTTAGTTAAGCTCGGAAAGTAAAAAAAGTATACGCTTCCTTTTACGGCAAGTCGATGAATATTTATCAAATACCTCATTTTGTCACTTACAAATCAATTGTTTAATCGTTCAGATTGCCAAATTTTATAAATATTATGTTAAAACGTTGCATATTAGATACAATTGATCTTCAATCAGATTAAAAAAAAAAAAAAATAAGCAGAACGTTTATTCCGAAGAGGCGTCCTAGGAATGTAAATGAGCGCTAATAAGTTTAAAAAGAAAAACCGTATCTGCCGAGTAAAGAAACCGGTTGTCTTCTTACAAAGTCTTCTGTTGAAAATCATTACAAGAAAATCTTATACAATTATGTTTGCTACTTATTTATTTGTACTCATAGATACTCGTAGTAGGTACACATTTATTGGAAATTCAAAGTGCTTTGTCGTGTTGTATAATATTTCAGCGCCTGTTTTGCAGTTGCGAAAACGATAAATATAAAAACTATAAAAAGCATATCTTTATCGGGGGAAAACGGCTAATATCCACATTCATTTAAGATCGTTGTGAAAGTAGATTGAACCGGTGAATTACATACAACGAATTATTACATACATATCTCATAAACAAGAGCTAACCAACAAATTTCATTATCATATTCGGATTCAGTGAGTCAAACTTAGTAAAGATTGCCTGGTCTCCGCTCCGGTAGTTTTTTTTTTGTTGCACAGTGTAATTTGCAATAATATTATAAATGCAAAAAATTGCGGAGCATTTAAAGTCACCATCCATGGCAGTTAATGGTGTAACAATGACAAGCATAAAATTACTAAGCCCTACATAGACCACATTTTTGTCTCCAACTTTAATCGTTACTGTGTTTCGCATTGTAGTTTACTTTCAAGCCACCCATGTTGATCGATTCGTTATTGCACACACGTTTGTTGTCGTCTGGAGCTAAATTTTCACGATTCATAGGGGAAGATTGTACCTATACATATACATTGCACAATCATTACTAATACGTTTTCAGAGATAAGTACCTATGCTTTGAGTTCGGGATCTACATTGTCTGTCAATCCAATGTCTCCATACAAAATAATAATAACTCTCGCTCTACCCTCTTCTGAGACACGGCTGTGAGCAATTCTGAACTCCATTATTCCCCATACTGATAAAATAAAGTTCGGAGATAACACGACCATAGTCCGTCTCGAGTCTTGGACTGATTTGACGATTTGCGTCTGAATGAATTCGCCCACGGTCCAATCTCTCAAGTGTACGCATATTTTGAAAGGATTCGATCCCTCCTCCAGGTTTGGCAGGAGTTCGTTCACGACAAAGTCTTCGTCTTTGTGCGAGAACGAAATGAACGAAATGATTTTGTCTCTGTCGATTTCTGTTTCGGTAAAGAACCAAAAGCATAGTCCTTTGGCGTACAACCAAACTTTGATCTCTTGTTGGTATTTGTAATAAACGGCTGCTAATATGGCGAGGAGAACGACTAAAGTAACTACAAAATTGAAAACAATCACGACAGGATCTGGTCCGCATAAATTTTCATTGAACTTGTTTACTAACGGAGTTCCATCGGAGCAGTTTAGCGAAGAGGATTCGTGAACCTGAAATATTTTCGTAATTGTGTATGGAGAATGGCTCATAATATGATGAAGATTACAATATAACCCACCTTTAGCGTATTATCTTGAATAAAATTTATAAAATCTATATTTTTACAATCGCAAGCGAACTTATTTCCAGACAAGTACACCTTTTACAGACTATTGCTTAAAACACGCAAAACCGAAGAATTCACGTAGGTCAATCGATTATTTCTCAAATCCTAAATCTGAAAAATAATTTTTGTATCAATTGAAAACGAAAATGTCGATCCTACCATTAACGTAAAATATTTTGTAGATACCCAATTACATACACACACACACACATTAGACTCTTTATTAACATAACAAACCCGTACAGAATCAAAAACTAAATCAATATATCCAAAAAAACCAAAAATTGTATGTATGTACATACATATGTATATTGTTATGGTGTTGGATCCCTCAGTTGGATGATGTGTATTTGATGAATTAATGAAAGTCTTGAGAATTTTATTTTATTAATCTTAGACAAAGTACAGTATTTGATGAGAACAAAAGGGTTATAAGTGTAATATAGACTTCTGCTTTCAGGATAAAAGAGAGATGGATAATGAGCAATTTTCCCAAAAAGTGAGAGCACAATTATGCAATCACAGATTTGCGTATGTTTTGTTTATATTATTTCGTATACATAGTATGAATTATTAGCCCTAGTGCTCTTGACAGTCGTTAACGTTAATTTTGTTTATAATTGAAATCCATTCGTTCATTAGCGAATAGTATTATTGAATAGTATTGTTTATCCAAACAAAATTAAATCGAGTGCTGAATGTATTCTTCATTTGATTAGATTATTTTTGAGGCTTAAAATTTAGGTTATCTAATAGTTACATGAATGTGTCTTTATGACAATAACAAAATATTTTTTTATTCTCTAGTGTTAATGAAACTATATTACATATATAGATCTATTAGACTACATATGTAATAATATAAATATGGTTATTAATATAACACTTCCCCTCTTAAAGTACGAGATTAATAGTTTTAATTAATCGAGTACATATATGTACATAATATTTTATGATACTTTTGGGATAGAAATCTCGTTCTTTAATGGTTCACATTGAATTTCAATTTGGGGTTCCTCTATGATATCTATTTTATTTAATGGAATATATAATTATCTTAATATAGAAGCATGTCTGAAAATTGCAATGTAGGTTGTCTTTTACACGATTATACATAAATCATAAATAGATAATGGACTTTTGCATTCAGATAATATTGAATCTTGAGAGATAAAAATTATTGACATCCGTTTGCAGTACAATCTACATACATACATATATTTAATTTAATAATTCCAGTTTTTGATAAAAGTAATTCTACATACTAACAAAATTCTAGTAACTTTAGTGGTTTTGATGGGGCAAATATCCACTTTTTTTTTTGTAAGGTTTTATTTAACATGTCCTCTTACTAAACTAGTTTTACATGTATCTAGTATTATTTACAAATATTCAATCAAAAGTTATGTTTCACATAATGCATTGTTAGTTGTAGGTAGAATGAAGATAAACATTTTTTACACATATATTATATATAAGTATGTATATTACCTGGCCAAAGTGACGAATTGGGGCAACCTGTCATGTCACTATGGTATAATTAAGAAATAAAATAAAATAATGTTCAGGTGTAAGTTTTTCACATTGTCCGAGTTTTGTTGGATGGGTAATTCCATTCCACACGATAATTGTTTAATTTTTAGCGTTAAGAATATTGTAACAATTTGGAATATTTGGATCAAGGAAAAGTAAATTAAAAAGTTATTATTATTTTTTATAATCAAGCGTCTCAATTTTTATCATTATACGATATCGAATTTCTTCTTGGTCGATTGTGTTTTTTATTCAAATCATTACAAATTGTTTTTATTACGTACATTCATAAATTTAAAAAGTTTTATTTAAAATTCACTAATATGAATTTATTATTATTAGTTTATTCTTTATTATATTTGTAGTGATATAATAAATTTTATATAAAAGAAGCGGATTAAATTGCATTTCACACGAATTGCTCCGTATTTAAACAGTAGCTTAATTTCTTTGTGAAATGATTTAAACGATTCACAACAAATATCTAGAGGTGTTCTGCCGTCACCATCTGTCACATTTGGGTCGGCACCTGCAGACAATAGACTTTTAATTAATTCGTAAGACGAATCCTGTATCACTGCTTCATGTAGAGGCGAAGTACCAAGTTTATTCGGTATATTAGCATTGGCTTCATTTTGTAATAGAATATCAACAATTGTCAATTTGTTACGCTTGACTGAAATGTACAGCGGAGTTTCACCATCGTCATTTTGTTCATTGATATCAAAATTATCTATCAATATTTTAATAATTTCGTCGTCCATACAACATTCAGCCAAATGCAATGGTGTATTTCCATTCCCATCTTTGAAATCTAGATTGCGCTCTTTGAAATTATTTAAAAGTATTATAAATACATCCACTTCCCCGAAAACTGCTGCTTCGTGTAGCGGCGTGTAACCTTCTTTATTTCTCACAAGAAGATCGGCACCAATATTAATAAGGTATTTGACCACATCAGTATATCTATTGTGTACTGCATTATGAAGTGCAGTATTTCCATCAGTATTAACGTCGCTAAGATGTGCCCCTTCACCCAAAAGCAGTTTAACTATATCACCATTTTTAGCTTTATGTAGAGGAGTATTTCCATTTTTTTTTTTTAAATGGGGATCTGCGCCTTTATCCAGAAGCAGTTTCACTGAACTAGTGTAACCACTTTCTGTGGCAAAGTGCAGTGCAGTATCGCCATATTTATTTGCAAAATTGATATCAATTCCGCAATTTATGAGTAATTCTACTATTGAACACTCAAATGCGACAAAATGTAAAATGCTTTCTCCAAATGCGGTCGAATTGATCATGCCGGGATCGCTTCCAAAAGTCTCCTTTATTATTTTTTCGCAACGTTTAAAGTCCCTTTTATTGAAATCTTTGTGAACAGTGGCATGAAATAAAAGCTCGCGATTATCATGAGGCTTCAAAATCGCGACGACTTTTTCGTGGCCTCTCATAGTGGCCATTTCTACAGGTGTTTCATTATCTTTGTTCAATGCATCTACCAATTTTCGATCTTGGTCTCTGTTAAGTAGCAATTTGACAACGTTTTCGTGGCCACATTCTGCCGCTTTGTGCAATGCTGTATTATTATAATTATTTGTTGCATAGATGTTTGCTCCTTTGTTTATTAAATATTCGACAACGTTAAAATTTCCGTTCGATGCAGCTACCAATAAAGGCGTCTCACCAACAGGATTCTTATCCTCTATTCTTTTGCGATCTATATGTTTGAAAATGGTTTCGATTGCTTTACATTCGTTACTGTAACGGGCGAGTATATGCAGCGGTGTGTTATTATATTCGAATCTGTTATAGAACTTCTTTACCAGCCGTGAATAATTACACGCATATTCCCAAAGCAAAAACAATTCATATTCAAAAAAAGTATCGTTCAAAAGTTTCAAAGCCATATTTAAAACAGCTTCTTCTGTATTATTTTGTTTCAAATCCAGTCGTGTGACTTCTTGCACCAATCGGTGAATCGCTACCGTACTTTTATCTGAACTCAAAGTTACCATAGAGTAATTTTCGAGCAAACTGACAGCACTTTGCAGTTTATCTTCGTCCGGTTCTAGGAAACTAAATAGATCATCAGTATCAATACAATACGGGTTGAGATATGCCATAATGCGAAATATTTTCTTGGCCAACTCTCCAGAATCTCTATCGGCGCGTATCTTTCTAAGCGTTATCGTCCAAGTTGTGAGCACAGTTTTATTACAACGTCCATCGTATTTGCCCAATTTGTGATTTTGCTCATCAATCAAATGCAAGTATTCTCTAATGGTAAACTTCACCGCTCCTTCTAATGGATTTTGTTGGTTTATGTATCCGATAGATTGTTTTAAAGCCAATGGCAAAAATTGTAACCTTTTTGTGAGTTCCTTCACGTCCTCGTCAATTATGAGGCTTTTTAAATTTACAGCTAGAACGACATATTGAAAAGCTTCATCTGGAGTGAAGGTGTCCAAAGAGAGCACTTCAATGTTTCCATATTCACCGACATTCCAATCCCGACAGCGCGAAGTTATCAGAACGCATGGTTTATTATGGTTGGTGTCGAATTTGCGATTGGAGTTCAGAAACATTGTATAATTTTTGTAAATGTCATAAAAGTAATAAATGTCACAAAAATATTATCTTTTTATTATTTTTACACAAATATTTAACATAATATATATTTATAAAAACTACTCCTATTGTTATAATTGGAATGGAAATTGATTAATATTTTTATAAAAATATTTAATAAAAATGGACGGTCTCTTAAAATGTATAAATGTGTCAAGATTTAATATACATATGTATATCTAATAAGGAGATACAAATTAATAAACAAAAGGATGTTTTTGCAAGTGATAATTTTTACTTTATCTATATTTGAGATAAATCTTCTCGAAGTAAAATATTCAAATAATTATCAGACTCAGAAAGCACTTCCATTATATCAAAATGATCCAAATTGTCTTTTATTTCAAAATGAATGTTCTGCACTTGACAGCATTCCATCAACATATCGTAGAAATTCCTCGATTGCTTTCTAAAAGTGTAACTGTCGTTTTCTGCGACTAGCATGTACAATCTCAAATTCAAACTGCGCATATTATATTAATAAAGATATGAAAATAATTATCCAATTGAGGTGACAGTAATTTGGCACCTTCCAACGTCAAATTAAGATATTGGTTTTCATGTGTTTAAATCAATTCGGTAAAAAACGCCAGATATTGCTAAAAAAAAGAAAATTTCATGTATGTTTTATAACTAACAATACTTTTAATACAATTTTAAAATTAAATACATACCTCGAATTCATTTTACTTGCATATTTGAAAACATATTGCATTGCATTTTCTATATATATGTTGAACTATTTGCTTCAAAGCTACCATAGGACACAAATCATAACCGAGGACAACTGTTTTAATCCCTATGCCATGTAACGACTTCGCAAAATAGCATCATGATTGTTGTTTTGATAGTTCATGCCAGTATCCTCCATGTATGAAAATTACTATTGGCGAACCTAGAAAAATTGAATTCAATAAATATTTAGCAATTTAAAACACAATCAATTGTATTAATCAAGTTTACCATCGGGAAGATCAGGGCCGAATGTATCTAACTTTTCGCGATCTCCAGTTCCATATTCCACGTTGAGTTCACATTTCAATTCTTGGACGGCTTTACTGCTTTCTAAAAATGATTCATATCATGTATAGCAATGGAAATGTGTGTAATTTTACTCGTAGATATTTCTAATTCAATCTAGTATAATCTTGTACTTTTAGAAGTCACACTTGAGTGTGCACAATCTTTACCGTCCTATCATACATACATGCAAAAAACAACGTAATAACATATATAATTGTCTGTGTGAATTTTGAACATCGTTCACTGATAAGGTAAATCGCAATGAGTCTAACCGGCTTCGATTGGACGCACGTGATGATGGATGACCTGATCCCCATGTGGGAATCGTTTAGACCAAGAACTTGGTGAAAACTCGCGGCTCAGATGCTCCGAAATACCTCTAGAATCACCTGACATTCTCATAAATATCTCAAACCGGCTATTGCAAGTGTCCACATCAGCTGACTACTGTCAACTGTCAAATGTCAATATGCCGATTTAGGTCCTGACACTTCATTTTGCGACCATATGTAAAATCGGATTAACACGCAACGAAAGTATGAAAGAAGGTTTAAAAATTAATTTTAATAAAATTAAAATTATATGTAATGAAATTTGCACGCAAAACATAGTCACAGTAGATAATCATATTGTAGAGATAGTTGATAGTTATTTATATCTAGGACAATTGGTGAATATAATTGGGTGTAAAGAATAAGAAATTAAACGAAGAATGAAACTAGGATGGAGCGCTTTTGGAAGAATAAACATAGTTTTTAAGTTCAACATTCCGTTATACTTAAAAAAGAAGGCATACGACCAGGGCTGACGAGAGGGGGGGGGATAGGGGACAAATCCCCGGGGCCCGTACTACTTGAAGGGCCCGATTCTGGAGAAAATCATAACAATATTAAAAAAAAAAAACCATAAAATCCGATTTCTATCTGTCTCCGTCACACAGCCCCACTTGCAACCGGCTGTGCAATGGAAATAAAGGCAGGAGCCTAGATGTTTCGCTCAAGTATCCATATACACTGATTAACGTTTTTACCAATATTTTATGACTTTTGAGAAGAATTCCCTCTCATAAAACAAACATTAAAATAGGAGAATATTGTAGTGTACGGTATTCCTTCATTTGGAAGTAGTGCGTGGTGCCGTGTACTTCTTTTCTGCCGTGTACAATCAATCTTACAAGCTCGAAATACCACCATCGATATAGAAGTAGTAAATTTTTTTAGCAGACAGATTTGAAAGAGATTAGAAATAAATGGGAGGCAATCTTAAACGAATACAAGCTCGTAGCTGTAAATGTAGGTATGCAAGCTGAATTTTCAGATCTACGAAAAAGGAAGAAGTCAAAAAATGCTGAAGAATCAACAATAATGCTTCAGCTGGTTAAGCATTTAAATTCAAGGTATTTAATGTTTTTATAGACAGCCTTATTGTAAACATAACAACTAGATTTGCTGCAGCAAAAGAAATAATTTATTCAATGTCCTGTGGTTGTTTTGCGACTTAAATGATGTCGAAATTCGGGAAAATGCAAGGTAACTACAAATCAAATAAAAAGATGATCTTAGTAAGCTATTATCCGAAGAACTATTACATCTGAAAGCAATATATGATGCAAATATTCAAATAAAAAGTGTTTTACCCGAACAGTTGTTGAATAAAATAAAACAACTTAATCTTGAACCAATATTTCCAGTGCTCGAATTCAGCGGGAGCGGCAGGGAGCGGGCGTTCCCTTTCGTGAGATTTGAAAACGTAGCGTACCCTTTCGTGAAATCTGTAAATTTAGCGCTCCCTTTCGTAAAAAACCAAAATTTCCGTGCTCTTTCAATAATTATTGCCGAAAAAATGTTAGAAGGTGAATTTTTTTTACATTTATGACTCCTAAATCACAATCTTTGACTGAAAGTTAAATTCTTTACATTTCAATTCCGACAAAGGCATCTTATCTGTAGCCAAAAGCCATTTAAAATATTATTATGTTTTGAAAAAGCTGGATGCACTCGTGTTACTTGAAGATAACATTTAGAATTCGAGGTTTTTTATGCGCAAAAAATTTTATTGCTTTATGGTCGGCACTGTCTGTCACACTATGGTCGATCTGCAACGGGTCCCTCTCGGGGCATCGGTCATTTCGATAATTTACGATATCTTTCTTTGAATTGTCGGCTTTCTTATTTTAACAAAATTTCTAAAGTAGCTGTACCGCTACCATTATACTAAAGGAACCAAAATGTCAAAATACTTCAGTCTTGCCTGTCCCTCTGATGAGAGAACTTGAATTTACCGAACGTATTTGCAATTTCAATCTATCATTGGGAATCGCTTGATTATTTTTTTTATTTATATTTTATTACTGCACTTCATCACTAACAAACACTTTTCTAGCAACATTTTTTAAGTTGTCTGAATTATAATTACTGCACGTGACTTACCTAAATAGTGATATTAACAATTATTCAAATTTAAAAAAAATTAACCGTGTAAATTGTGCATGTATGTATGTAATACAGTTTCTATAATAATAATACTAATAACCTAATATATACAACCATAAATTCATTTATATTGGTGTACATATGTTACGTAAGTGTTTTGGTGTTATAATATATGTACATATGTATAGAAATGTACGTACATTTTCTATATGTACATAGATATAGTTAAAAAAAAAAGGTCGTTTGATATTTTTTGAAAATTATCGAGCGCTCCCATTCGTGAAAATTTCCATTTCGAGCACTGAATATTTCCCAATATTGTTATTGGTTTAAGATTGTTATACCATTAACTGTAGTTCAAGCTGAAAGATCAGTTAAGTGCTTATCGAGAATTATCAATAAAATAAGTACTTATCGAGAATTATCAATAAAATAAGTGCTTATCAATAAAAAATATAGGTATATTTCAGAGTTCTAAAAGATTTTTCACCATGTTTAAAAAAATTATTGCGGTTTTTTTGGTTTCTCATCGGGGCCCGGGTTAGCTCTCGGCGGCTCTGCATACGACCAATGCGTACTGCCAGTTATGCGGTATGGATGTGAAATGTGGATGCCGAATTCAAGAATGTTACATAAGATCCACTGCACACAGAGAAGCATGGAAAGATGTGGGCTCGGTATAACAAGAAGAGATCGTAAGAGGAATACATAGGTAAGAAGCATGACCAAGGTGGCAGATATAGCGGAACGTGTGAAAAAGTTGAAGCAATGGGCTAGACCAGCGTTTACCAAACTGTGGGTCGCGAGCCGATTTTTAGTGGGTCGCAAAATATTCAATGTTTAAAATTCACATTACAAAGAATGCGATATTTTTTTTAATTATTTAAAAATAAAATATGAAAAAATGGGTAATTAAAAATAATATGCAACAAAATTTAAAAAAAAACAAGACGACACAACAGAGAATATGATGCGTCCGAGCATATTGCGTTAGCATTTTGTGACGAAGCATCCGGATTTTAAAAACAAGCCACTAGAATTTTTTGAAAGACAACTGGAACAGCTCAATTCGTCGAAATCGAAGCTTTCGCATTACACCAGCTTTAATGTACATACATACATAGTCTATTTTTTGCCCCATATTCTTACCAATTACGAAATATGACAATTTTTGTGAAATGCTGGCTGTCTGAGATATGAATGTTTTACCTTGAACATTTGTATTCTATCAACTTGAATATTATATTATAAATTAAGCTAAATATAAAATTTATTTTATAATTATTGCAACTAGCTCTTAAACGAAAAAAGCAATATTTTGCCTAATTCGTGAATTAAATAATTGCAAAATACCTGTTGAAATTACAGAAGTGGCATTTGACAGTATTAGAGTAGAAAATTGAAAAAAATAATGCAAATACCTTAATTTGGAAGAGCAATATGTATATGTATATGAATGTACAATATCCCAAAGGAAAAAGACGAACGGTCTTAAAATGAATGATTTAACTTTTTGCAATTATTATTTTTTTAATTCCCAAATTTTCAATGACATGTGATTTTACGAATTTGGCGTTTTCGATCGTCAAGATATACTGGTTGATATTATAAAAGTTAATAATATCTTTATTTGTTGTTAACCATCATTTTAACAAATACGGCAGCTGTCAAAATCGTCGAAAATGGCAGTTTCTATAGGCATTTTCCTTTCAAATTAAATATATATTTGACAGCTGCAATAACACGTTATCAGATTTTGCGAATATTACCGCTTTATCTTTTGCGCGAATTTGCCAAAATATTGCTTTTCTCGTACAATAACCGGTTACAAAAATTCGGCGTAACATACATACATATAAAATTCAACAAAAATTCAGGCGGGCAACGGCAACACCAAAATATACATGCGGCAAAAGATTCGAGAATCCAATGCGGAAGTTTTACCATAAATTTGAACCGTGAACGGAAAAGATTTAGAAACTCTGGTCAGAAACAACGGGAATTTGGCGGCGCTATCATTATTTCCGCATTCACTTCGATTTCGAGTTTTGGTTATTACTTTATACATATGTTTCTTTAGTAGTTCCATCTTTTAGTTACATATTTGCTAATTTAACATTTTTTATACACTTATGCTAGATTACCGGATACTATATCGGTCGTCAGACCAAGGTAAACCAGAATTACCATAACAAAAACTTTCGTTCGAGTCGTCGCGTCAGTCGGATCTTTTCTCGTTTCCAGTAGTGCTAGACGTGTTGCCGTGAATGGTTGCGCAGTTCCAATCGAGTGACTCACTCATTTTCTTTACACTACCTACAACTAATAGTGAGTTTGTTTTACTTTGTTTGGTTAAATTTACCCACTTCCGGACAAATTCCTTTGTTAACTGTATCCTCGTTCAACCATTGATTCATATTTCCCCTGTGTTTGAAATTAATCGGCTCCCGAAATCGCCAACCTGTTGACCGTAACTTTGTTGTCATTTTTTTTTTTTTTTTTCGCTTTTCTTTTATATGCGTAGTATTCTAGTATTTTACCGTATTTTCTATTATTCCACGACAGTAACACGATTGTTTTAAATGCAACCGTATACTAACGTATCTTGATTCTTCAAAATAATCGGCTGTTTATTTTGAGAAAATTATTCATAGAACTGCCGTACGTGTTTTCAAAGCAATGCACATTTAAATTATATTAGTATATTTTAATCAAAGAATGAAACGAATCCTTCATTTTGTAATAAATGTACACTTGGTCCAGTCAAATTGATAAATATTTTTTTTTTTGTGAAGCTTGTAGAACTTAAACCCTACGCCCCAGGCGCGCGTCGTCATATTGAAAGAAAGGCTCCCCAAAACAGGTTTATTTTATACAACCCGCTCTTAGTTTATAGTTTTAGTAAAATGTTGACTGGTTGATCACTTACATATAAATAACTAACGTAAATAGCGAATTTAATTGTGCGAGCGCATAATAAATGTGCGAAGGCGTAAGGTGCAATGTTTCGTGCGCCTTTTGATAGGTCGGATTTTTAATAAAGTCAGTTTGGAAAATATACGTATACATATTTCGCATTTGTATACGCATAGAAAATTGTTTTATTTGTTACTCGATGTATGTACTTATACTTGTATAATACGTGGTTATTCTACTTAGGGGTGAAAACCAAGCAGGAAATATTTTTTTACGTTTGAATAAATGTCACAAATGTATCTATCATTCTCGGTACCAACTTCTCGTGTATTTTGTACAAATTGTTTCGTGCGTTTTAAATCACATACATGTACGTAAAAATATACAGAATTAATAAATAAACGACGTTTTTAATCTCACCCAAAAATATATTTATATACCACCGATGTGCAATGTGCAAACTTTTGCAATGAAATATTGGCGCATTCGAGTGTACAATATTTCAAATCCTATTAGTTCAATCTAAGCATTGTACCTCATAATTATTTATTTGCAAAAACGTGTAAACTCAAATCGTATTGCTATACCGGCTGTTCTTTATTTATCAGCATATAGTATGACGCCTCCTTGTGCGTCGACGTGAAAAACGATTAATTTTAGCTCATATGTATGTATATTTTAGTATTTTTTCGCACATTGTCGGTTGTGATTTTCTACGTGGCTTTTAGCGTACATATGACATTACTTAGAAATGTGAGATCTCAGGCAGATCAATGGAGTAAATTTTAGAATATAATTGTATGATTGTATCTACATATAATATTATAGATTCCCAGTATTGATCACAATGAACAGTATTTTTTGCATAGGTACCTATTAGTAGTAATTATTATTAATGTTAATTATTATTGAATGATTCAATCAATATCCATATTTAAAATTCGGATTTTTGAAAATATATAAATTTCTAACTTCTAAATTATGTATATTATCGTAAAAGAAACAATTGTCTTTTCGACAAACCACTGACCACATTTTTCACTTTTATTATTATTTTTATATATAATTTGTCAGGAAAATACAGATAATTCATTAATAGAATTTGACTTTTTGTATTATATTTTTTGATAATTCAATACGCTAAACGTTGCTGCGTTGCCTAAAAGGTTG
The DNA here is from genome assembly GCA_022651745.1 of Parapsyche elsis. Lineage (NCBI taxonomy): Eukaryota > Metazoa > Arthropoda > Insecta > Trichoptera > Hydropsychidae > Parapsyche > Parapsyche elsis. Next base: position 3,951,105 of record JAGVSN010000016.1, read on the forward strand.
TCAATTGTCGTCTCGAATAAAGTAACAACTAATTGAAATTACGTATGCCTTTATTTTATTTCAAAGATTGGCGGTGAGGAAAGCCAAGAGGTACTTGACGACACAATATTGTAAGCAGACAGACATCCTGTGTATTTTATATATATATATACATATGAATATATGGGATTATTTGTCAGACGTAAAGGCAGCAAATTAAATTTTTCTATATTTTTTTTTTTTTTTTTCTGGATATTAAATAGCAATCAAGTGAACTGGACGCAAGTCAATCAATACTGTCAAATTTTTATATTTTATTTTTCAAAAAACTCGAAATAATTCGCAGGTCATTCACTGCATTACTCCGGAGATACTTAATCTGTCCGCGGCGATTTTTAAATTGAATTTAAAACACAGACATCCACTGGAAATCATCGATTTCACATTGACGATGTTTGCTGTCGTAAATATAATTCGTTTCTGAATAATCGATATTTAAAAATTTAACGAACATAGTCCAGGTCTAGGGCTTGCTGGCCTAATGAATCGGAGTTTTAAAATTATTGTGTCAATCTATTTCCACTTGTCTTTCAAGCTCTAATAATAAATTGTGCTATACCAGAGACTTTCAACAAGTTGCCGCCAGCAAGTTGAAAGTCTGGTATTGCGAGTGCAAAATTTCAACAATGTAGCTTTTGTCTGCATATTACGCATTAATTACATTGACGCATTGGCGTTTTCATACAGAAAAATCATTCAAAAACTTCACAACGACAGAGATATGTACGTTTTAGCTACGTATCGTCGACCACTTGCAAAATTTGCGTTTTAATTTAATAATAATAGCAGCAATCCTAAAATGTGACAGCAATCCACGTAACCCAATTTGAAAATCAATGTCATAGTCAGTGCAACGCGCATATGACCGAATGAGACTTTTCGAAAATTAGCATAATTATTTACTATGAACGGTATTGTATGCATGTGCGATTGCAAATTGTAACGTACATAGGTAGGTAAATAATCATAGACCTGGAAGGGTTAATCAACTGATTTGAACCGGCAGGACCGAGGCGCAGACGGTTCACGAACTTTGCGTTTCGGGAAAGAAAGTGAGCCGTGCTAAGGACCTCTGCCTCAGTATTTTACGACTGCGCCGGAAATGCCTTTTTTTGTTCCGAATAGGAAAATGTTTCGATTCTGTCGTCTGGTATTGGTCTGCTTTACGTGAACAGTCTCGATTCATCCATAGTTGAATTGAGTTGTTTGTTTCGATTCGACTCTGAAAGGAGGCTTAAATTATTTCACGAACCTACTAATTGCTAATTAGCGTATAGGAAACAAATTACGCCAATGAAATTTTAACGAAACAATGTCAACTTCACTGCCAGACAAAATTGATACGTGGGAAACTTATCTATCAGTTTCCTTTTCAGTGGTCAACTAACTAACGAGCTCACAGTTTCCAGACGGTTGCGACGTATTATGCCATTTCGAACAGTTTGAAAGTTACTAAAGCGTGCGTCGGTGATTCTATCAACTCGATCGCGGGCAATAACGACATGTATTCACGGTTAGTTTTAACCGATGGTTAATTTGAATTTCGAAATTTAACTCCATATATGCATGCGACCCACGTCCTCCCATAAATTCCCACTGCCAGTTTGTAATTGACCAAAATCACCGAGTTGAAATTACGCCTTGACAAAAATCTATCAAATGATCGTTTTGATATTTTCGCGAAATTCGTACATTCATACAGAGCATTGTGTACTATGTATGTATATGCTATGCGAACAAGGCTCGGATTATGAGCATATATGTACATACATACATATATTATGTAGTGTAAAATAAAAGCGGTATCCAATATGCGCCCGGAGACAAATAGTGGACAAGACAATAGAGTAATCTTAGCAAACTGTAGGCGTAGGCCAAAAAAATTTAAAACTTGCAACTATTATTTCATTTTTTCCACTTAGATCACGGGTTCCCAACCCATGTGTCGCGACCCCAAATGGTGTCGCGAAGGGAATTCTGTGGGGACGCCAACTGAAACAGTAAATTAAAAAAAATATATAGACTATAATGCAATTTGTATGACGTATGAATGTGAAACGTGGACGCTAAATTCAAGCATGCTACGTAAGATCCAGTGCACACAGAGAAGCATGGAAAGATGTATGCTTGGTAGGTATAACACAAAGAGATCGCAAGTGGAATACATGGGTAAGAAGTATGACCAAAGTGGCAGATATAGCAGAACGTGTGAAAAAGTTTAAGTGACAATGGGCTGGACACAGCGAGAAGAATGGATTGCAGATGGACGCGAGAAATACTGGAATGGTATCCGAGAGGATGTGAAGGAAAGCAAGCGGAGCGGATGCCGATTGCTCAAGACAGACAGGAATGGAAGAGGATTGGAGAGGCCTCCATCCAGCAGTGGATGGTGAACTAGATGAACTCTTAAATATAATTAATTTTTCATATTACCTATACATAAAACGAACGTTTTAAAACTTAATAAAATAATAACTTAATAAAAATAAATTGTTTTAAAAACAATTTATTTTTTACATAATCGCAGTAGCAAAATTTTTATATACATACATATGTAGGTACTTCCGTATACAAAAGCACTCACTCGTCGTCATGAAAATGCAATATATGTATATGTATTATACCTACATATATCATTATTCTACAAAACGTATCTGGACTCATTCATTCTATAATATAGTTTCTATTGGAATTCTTAAGAGCAACGAGTAAGTAAATTAAACGAGTTTCCGCTGCAGGAAGTTCTATGTAATTCGTTTCTGTTCGACAATGGACTTCTTACTTCGTTCATATCAGAGTAAACCCGATAAAACAATCTCCTTCAAATTTCAACCTCGAGACTAATTAAGTTATGAGTAATAAGGAAGATGCAACCGAATCTGGTATTTATGTACATACATATACTAGGCACCGTCTCGCGAACAAGTTTAATAAAACCATTTCTTTGTCCAGTGTTTATCATCATATTCGTAGCAACAGTTTTACTACGCTATGGCTATCGTATTAGTAAAGGGTAAACCCGATATATAAATATGATAAAGGGAGATAGAATGTAAACAAGTGGTTTTGTATTGGTGGTGTTTCGACGCCAGGCTGTCGCGCCTCAAAAATGGGGTTGGTTTGGGGATCGGCGCGACACTATGGCGTCCGCTCCAAATCCTCAGGAGTTTCACAAGGACACTCGTATTGCATCGCCAAAACTAAAATTTTAGCCAGAGAGGGCAAATTTAATTAAAGCATAGTCAAACGAGCCCTTTATGGCCAACTTCGTGACTAATACGTGGGGCGAGAATAATACGACGAAAATTTATATGGTACCAATTAAAATACCATTGTTTTGTCATAAGTCGATTGTAGAGATACGACGATACTTAAGTATACTGATTAAAAAAAAAATTACAAATTTGAGTTTCGCCAAACACTCGTCTAACAATAAATTAGATCACTTTCGAAGAATTCAATGATGTTATTGAACTATAAATACGGTCGATTGGGTATAATAAAAGAACCATTTAATTTTAATCATCATTAGAAATATGGGAGTGTTGTATTTATACGAAATGTACGTGAGCGAATCGATTTATTATTCATAATAACATTTATAAGCCCCCCCGTGTAAGCATACATAGTATAGTATATTATGTATGTATGTATGTCTGTTTGCCGACAATACTCACATTCCTATAGTACGATAACGTTTCAATTTTGTTATTAAACCCGTCAACTGTTAAAATTGCGAAATTCCCACCTGCGATTAAATGTTAAAGTGTTTATTTCCGAGAAGATGCGAGTTTGTCGCCTTTGTTTGTATTTTGTCGTAGATACACAGATAACTTTAAGTGTTTATTGAATTTAAAGATTAACGATAGCGAAATATCATCTGTTGCAATTGTGAACACTCGATTGTTTATCGAAGGTGTTAAGCTAGTTTGAAAATAATTGAGTTTTCTAATAGAAACACAATCGCAGATTGTAGAAAATGTGCACTGGTACACGCGCTATTCACAAGAAATTTGATAAACGATGCCAGATGTTTTTAATCGTTAAGAAATTGACCAACACTTTTGATTCACGTGTATATACTGATCTACCCTAGTTTGTTTTTCTCCCAAAAGTCTTTCCCATTTTCTCTTTGGTGTATTGTTTTTATATAGTAGGAGACAATTTTAGTGCAAATATTATAGCATTTCTAATTGATTACTTTGCTCTAGATAACGATGCTTAACAAATTAACGGTTTTGTCACAGCGACAAAACGCACAATTTGCGATTGGCATACTAAACTGTGAGAACGACAAAATTATCGGCGTCCTTGTACCACAAAAGTATGTACATACATAAACGTTAAATATATATTTACTTCCAGTTCTTGAAAAAAGAGTTTTTAAATTCATCATCGACATTATTTGAAGGAGGAGGATATATATTTTATGAAATTGAATTGATATCTTCAATGTGTCAACCCCATAAAAAATACAATAAATATACTCGTAATTTTTAAACGGTCTTTAATAAAGCATTGCAAAGGTTAATAAAAATGGCCCCTTTTTCGTTTATAAATCCGACAAGTTCGTTTTGATCCACACACTTGCGATGGTCAAAGATGCAAGATGCACAAGGATACGTTTATAGTAGCCACCAGAGTGCCATTGAAGTCATCAATCATCAACTTAAACACAATGACTTCAAATTCAATATCCTGGTTTCCCGGTGTACTACTATGTAGATGACTTGAATAAACCTGAATCCCAAGAATAGACAGAAATAAAATAATAATAGCAGATGTTTTAACCTTCGCTTCATCTAAATCTAAATATAAACGAAAAACACAGTCTTTATAATTCGAGGACTGGATTTGCTCGAACGTTGATCAATAAACTTTACATTGGAAAAATGCTGTTTAATTTCGCCCAATTTTCGTGGCCAATTTAACTTACAAGTTGACCCAGTGAGGGTACTATTTCCCCCATATCTACAAATCTATTGTGAATATTTGGGTCAAACCAACACGCGATACGCTTTCGCACGTTACGTGCATTTATTCATTCTCGACTCGTAGTTGAAAGTGAATCTTGTACGACAGTGAAAATAAAAGTTGCAATGAATCGCGTGATTAGAATGACGCAAACTTCGTATTTTGAAAAATTAATTACATCTGTACGTTCACCAGTTAGGTACACTCGTGATTCCATAACAAAGAAAAATAAACCCTAGTGAATACAATAATGATTGTTAGCAGCTTTAAATCTGTACTCAGGTGCTATCGACTTGCTATGAAACGTACGAGTTACGCTACCTGTTGTACCTTTTTTTGTTTACTATTACTTTTCTGTATTTTTGATACAAAACTGAACAATATCGTTTTACAAACACTCGAAGCAATTCTTTCGATCTACGAGTATGAATAATCGGCTAAAATTTCCCCTTTTTCAATTTGCCAATAGTTATTCCTCAAATAAATAAAAATGTCACTGTCATGCAATAACATTCATAGGAAAATTGCATTGGTAAAATATTAATATGTGTGCCGATAAAAACATAAAAAAATGCAGGGTAATTTCCGACAGATTTAGATAACGTGAAAGTGACTAACACAATACCTACAGATAACGACCAACAATTACTTCCCATAGATGTATTATCGAATAATCCACTGATATTATACATTGTGGCCCGTTTAATACATCTATAAAATATTGACGTCGTCGTCATGTCTGTGTTATTCGAAATTTAGGCAATAAGTAAATAATCGTCATTGCGATGTGATGTAAACAAGTAAATAATCGTCAATAAAAAAAGAACTAGAAATGACAACTGAAAATGACAGCATACGCTATTATTAACGTTTTTGTGCTACGTGTTTCGCCATCGAATGATTCGTTGTTTCGACGTTTTTTTGCGGTTTAATTTTATTTTGCGATTGATGATTTCAATATTGATGGTAAACGAGGAATTATGTACATATGTATTCGTCGATATGTTTCTTTAAGGATTGACGGCTCCACATCTCCGGTTTTTTTTGTATACATATATGTACAACTAAAATTGGATGCAATTTTATGGCGTCTAGTTTGAGTTTCTTTTATTTTGCATGTGACAATTCTAATTTTTACGATTTGTCTCTGTTCGTTAAGCGATAAGCCTACTATACATGACTAGATTTATGTTTTATGTTTATATTTTTTCAGATCAAATTCGTTTTTGAAGAATTGTTAAGTGTAAAATCAACATGCCAAAACAAACTTCAAAGACTGAGGAGGGGGATAATTTCGGTAAGGGGATTTTTTTATATTTATTGTAACTTACAAATAAATTTTTAGTTTGAAAAATAAATTAAAACGTTTCAGCTTCGAAAAATCGTATACATACATTCCTATATGTACATTATGTACTTCATAGATACTAAATTTATATGAAAATCGATTAACCGTAATTGAGAGTCCACTCGCAGGATCGTACCTATTAATTTTATCCCTACATACATACATACATACCTATGTACATATGTACATACATACATACCTTCAATTTTCACTACACAATATGTACAAAGTTGTGTGTACATCATATTCAATTTTCTCGTCCTTTTATATGACGATTGGTTTCGACGACAAACAAGTCATTGTTTCTTTGATTTTGCACAACGATGCACTCGACTCAATTTAGTCAATTAGACCCTATTTATTGTACTAATTCAGTTTGTGTTAAATTAATTAATCTTTATAATATTTAATATTTTTTTATACTTACCTAACTTTAGATCGTGTCACTTACACGGCTTACATGTATTGGCTTATTTAGATTTTATCTCAAATCATCAACAACCAATTAAGTACACACGTACTTTTATCTTATACAAAATTTTATATTTCAAACTCGTCATTCACAAGTTACTAAACTTTTACATTTTAAGAAAACAATAAAATTTATCTTGTGTAATTTTTAAGTAAATTTTTCTTCTGATCAAAAAAAAGTGAACTTTGATCAAATTTAATAAAATTTGACTTGAAATTTTAGATGTAAAATTTTTGAGAACCACTCATTATAATCTCACTTAATCGCTTAGCTGAGAAAGAGAGAGAGGGAGAAAGAGGGAAAAATATATAGATAATTAATTCTTCGTAAAAATTTTCGTTGCAATCTAAAGATCGCAATATGCCAACAATCCCACGACTTTTCCAATGCTCGCATACTTACTCAAGTTATTGTGAATCGTCGATCTAAAAAAAAAAACGTGAAAAGCATTCATAAAGGTATTATCAAATGAATTGTGATTTTTTCTTTTGTAATCTCTGGTCAAGTCGGTTGTTATCTGCAATAAATGCATACGCTTCAGTCGGCAGGTGAATACACGAACAATATGGTGTCATCCTTTGTCTACACTCTATGTACATCAATGCCAGTGGTCGGAAACCTTCATTGAATTGATATTGCAGTATTTTAGCAGTAGTCTGGTACATATTTTCTTTGTCAATGCCCCCTGCAATGCATTCTCTATTTGTGCATTATGATTATGGGACTTAGGACAATGACGCGCCGAAGTGTATGAAACGCCCAAGTGCAAATTAATGTGGAATCGAATATATGGAATCATACATAAGTAACCACACTAGGGAAGCGTCACGTGTCTAAAATTGAATTTATTAAATCCAAAAGACAAAAATTTCTCCCCACTAAAAAAATACCCGAAAACAAGGACAGAACCATTGTACTACAAAACAATACGTTTGACGTTGGAAATAAATAAATGTTTACTTTTAATTAGTCGTTATGTAAATTGAAATGAAAATACACTTTTTAAAAATACCACTCACAAACACGTGCTTATACATAAGTAAAAAAAATTCGGGTGTAGCCAACCCATGACTTTATCCATATATTTGAGGAATACAAAGAGTAACGAAATTAATTTTTTAAGTACGTAAGTAAATAAAACGCATACACCACCACCACACCAATCAAAATACATACATACATATCATGAAATTACTGTGTTGAGTGCGCGCGCGTATATAAAATACGATCTTCGGCATATATTCAAATAAGAAAAACTACCACTTCCGGTCGGCGGATTTTAATCAAAACCTTATCAACTCTTAAATTTTATATGATAATTATAAATATAAATTTTCGACTTGATCAATAGGGCAGTTTCTGAAATATTCTGTGGTAAACTTTTCGACAAAAAAAAACCCTACTTCCGGTTGACTGATTTTAATGATTATTTTTTCGTAACTAGCAATTTTACTCAGGAGTACAACATTATAATATTGTGACGATAATACATATTTAAAAGGCCGAAAAAAATAAAAAACAAAAAATCGTTCAAGAGTAAACTGTCATTTCCGGTAGTCAGATGTTGACCAAAATCACAGTATCTCTTAAGGCTAACGTGAAAACTATAGATATGAAATTTTGACGAAATCGCCGATGCAGTTTCGGAAATATTCTGCAGTAAACTTTTTGACAAAAAAAAAACCTACTTCCGGTTGACTGATATTGACCAAATTCCTTATGGCTCCCACACCTTACGTGAAAATAATAGATATGAAATTTCAGCTTGATATACATGCTTGTCATATAGTGAAAAATGACACGTGATTTCTAGCTACTTCAATAACTTCGCTCAAATTCTTAAGAGTAATTAAACGTGGTGCGATAAATCAAAATTAATAAATAAATTTCAATTCGAGAAATTAAATATAGGTAATTAAAATTTCAAGTGAAAACAAAATAAATGCAATTAATTATACGTACATATATTGAAGTAGAAAGGGAATCTTTAATTTAATTTATTTTTATATAATACCGTTGAGATTTTACAGTTACCCCAAATCATCTAAATATAATTTCATGTACTCAGTCTTTATCTTTATCAGCATACACTTATTATACATTACATGAAGGTGCATACAATTGACGAGACTCAAGTTTAAAGGTTGCCAACCACTGGTGTACACATTCTAACAAATTATATTAGTCGCAGAGCTGTTGCTTCACCAATGAATCAGTCAGTAGCTCGTTGCCTTTGTAAATTGTTCTCTTCCACATTTGCAAAATGGAACGTCCATTATAACTTTAACTTTTGTCTACCGCTTCTCGAATTTGTAAAAAAAAGTGTATTTCCTCATTTTCTTGAAGCATTTCTTCAGTTTTGCAACACACAGCCAAAACAAAGTTTTCGTAGTTGTTTTTTTACGGTTGCGACTTTATTGAAACACGGCTAATTATATTTGTACCAGTTTCTCGTGTACTATGAAACAATAACCGATCCGTTTATGTACTTCGACAAAGTTTTCAAATCGGTTTCAATTAACATTTAGTGAAAATGTGTTGCGACGGTGAGGAATCCCCTAAACAGCGACGTACGGGTCTTTCTTGTGTACTTTGAATCGCCACTGTAAAATCGTTTACTATATTAATTTATTGTGTATTTCAGGTGAACCGCTGAAATTTGATCCGGATTTCAAAGGACCCATGTACAGGAGATCCTGTACGGATTGTCTTTGTCTGTTGCTGTTTGTGGGTTTTCTCGTATGCTGGGGTTTCATCAGCGGCTATGGTATAACTTTCCATTCATTTTCATTATATTTATGTAAATTTGTATTTGTACCATTGATGATAAACTTTTATTTCAGCAATCATGCATGGCGATGTCCATAGACTTTTGGTACCGACTGACTCCAGTGGGTTGAAATGTGGACTTGATTCTTCCGTGATCGATAAACCGTATCTTGTATTTTTTGATTTAACAAAATGTCTTTCTCCAACGGTACCCATTAATGGTTGTCCGACGCCACAAGTGCGTACACGTTCTACAACATACATATCTTGAACATTTTCTATATGATAATGAGATTTGTTCAATCAGACATAGCTGATTATTTCTATTACACATTCAGATTTTTGCTGTTCGATTTTAGGTGTGCGTGAAAGAGTGCCCATCAGAGACGATTTTAAAAGCAGTTATTCAATACTCTGAAATCGACGATGCTGCAATCAGGAAGATGAGAGACAGCTTCATTTGCAAACATGACTTTGATAAGACATTGATCAATACTAAAGACAATATATTGCAGTTTATGGATGATGGCAAATGTGCTTCAAACATATTCAAAAGCAAACCAAGTAATAAGTTCAATTTATACAGTGATTAAGTTAATCAAACTTGTATGGATTAGAAAAAATTGTACAGTTCCCCGGTTACTGTGATGTCATTGCAACAGTAATCAATTCTATAAATTGCTGTCCAAGGCTACTTACTGTTCTTCTACAGCCCGTAGACCTATATACATACATATATTTAAAATTTTATAATGGAAAGGAAAACATTACTTTCGTATTTTTTAGTCACTAATCATTGAATTTCACAGTAAAAAAATCATCCATTGGTCTCGTTTCATTTTTTACAAAACTTTTTGTTTACGTTGATTCATTACACTGTACTGTGAAGTGTTGTTGTATTTTGCATTTTACATGCTTTAACATTTGCATTCTGTTTGTGTCCATGTTAACGTTTTGTACTCTCGCTTGTGTTTTAAACTTTACGAATTTGTTTTTGTTGTCAAAATTTCTTCTAAACCTATAATATTTATGTTGCAGGGGGATTATAATAATGCATAAATAGTTGTTTTCGTTAATTGAGTGGTGTCCAGCCTATGGCATATGGATCAAATATTTGTTTTTTCAATGAAATTTCAATTATTTTGCATTTTGTATTTTTAATTTTACGTTCCAACTGAAAATAACATTCAATATTTATAGTGCAAAATCAAACGAAAACAAAAATACGTATTTGCAGTATTTTCCTGAATATTTACTTTATACCTAACGTATAACACAATTTAAGTATATTCATAATGATATATCATTTTGGGTTTTTGACCACACTTTTACTACATAATTTTGCCCTATTTATGTTTCGTTTCAAATTTGAGTTAAACTAATCAAAGGTATAAAAAAATATTTCCCATTTTTTATATGGCTGGAGACACCACCTGTTCTAGTTTTCCAACTATAATATTTATTAACATTTGCATTACATGAACAGTTGCGGTTATCAATATTTTAGTAAACATTTTTAAACATCGTACAATTTGAGTTTTACAGCTTTTTTTTAATTTGCTCAGTATTTTTTTAATTTATTTTGTATTTGCAAAATTACTGCGCATTTCCAAATAATTCAAAACACACTATTTTCTAGCTCAGTTTTTTAGCTATAAATATATATATATGGTCTTTTAATCCAATTTTCCATATTCCAGCTTTATTTATTTCTATGATATGTAATTTAGAAATGTATTAACGTATATGAAAATGTCATTCAGTCCTCGGTCGCTGCTTTGGTGATTTGACTCCACTATTATGCGGTTCGGACCAGTCTATCACCTCCAGTAAACAAATATCACCACCAACATTATTTCATAAAACGAAGGATGGAAATTTTAAAGCTTCATTGCTAAAACCCAGTAACCTTCTTTCAAAAGATTATTCTTGCAATCTAGAAGCAATGAAGAAGGTTAAAGATGTCGAGAAACTAAAATCAAGAACCACAGTCCTTGATACTTACCTTGGATTAACAATTGCCGCTTCATTGTCGTATTTCACAGATGATAGATCCACCCAAGAAGTATGTTTAAAAATCACACGATAATCTATGATTCTCACTAACCCCAACCGTTTCCATCTGAGCCTTATTATCTGCATAAAATAACTACATATGTATATGTATATTTGTATTTTAATTAAAATTCAATATGTACTGTAAATTTTGAAAACGATTCAAGTTCATTTACCAAAGATTGAGTCAAGCGAGGCATATATTATACTTACTCAATACTATTAAACAATTACATTGTAGAAATGGTCGAAAAAAACCAGTAGAAATTTTGGTGTCAAATTGAAACACAAAAGCCACCCTGTTTTTAAAATAAACGGTTCATATGTAGTCCTAGAATTTATTGTAGATAAAGTATAGCACCCAAAACTTATATCTTCAGAAATCTTATTTGAAATATATGTTGAACGAGTTTGCTGTTTGTGTTTGATTCACAATTTATACATTTGTATTTTGGGCATGCACCAGCTTAGTAGCTTGATTGCTTTCACATTTTGCTTGTTTTGTATTTGCATGATTATTGCTTGCTTTGTAAAATACTCAATAATTGCGCATGTATTAATTTCATATGAATTTTCTCATTTATACTGTCAGCCACAAGAACAAAGAACATAAGCACATAAAAAAAAAACATTCTCTAGAAGTATTTTCTATGATTTGAAACTTGCTCTCATGGCTGATACTATCGTTTATTGAAATACCGAGTAAGTGTATTCCTTTTCGAAATAAAAAATGTAGACCTTTAACAGAAAATCAAATCAGTCAAATTAATGTCTAGATAGCAAGTAATTTTTTTTATTCCTTCAATATGTACAACTTTTTGCAAGAAAATAGTCAATTTCTAAATGTTATATGTACGTATAATATATTATTTTCTTACTAATATAATTGGTGTGGTCCTCTTTTATGGCGCATGATCATCCCTTATGCATTTTCGAAAACTATTTGGAAATTCAGCTTCTAAACGTTGTTTACCATTAAATTTCACTGATGTGGAAAAGCCGTTAGAAATGACCGCAAAGCAAATTCTAGCATTGGAAGAAAACATGAATATACTCGCACGTATCAACGAGGTAGGCAACTTCGACATTTTATTTCACACGTTTGGCATTGCAAAATGAAGTAATAGATATTTGCATAAGAGCATCACAATAAATTACTGAAGAAGTGTGAAATTTTTCATCAATATTGTATAAATATCATTATTAAAACATTAATACTTAATATATTCAATAAACTTTTACTAACACTTCATTCGATTTACTAATTCATATCTTGTGTACGTGAAATCACTTGACGAAATATCAGACATGCATTTTCTTCTGTAACTTAGAAGTTGCTCTTCCTGAAATGTAACAAGACGATTCCAAGTGATCTCGTGAATACATTTTCATCAATAGTGTATAATTTCGAAATCTCAATAAATAAAACAGTATAATATATATATATAAGTATGTAATTAATTATGTATGGTGAAACATACAAATTACAAAAATTACATAATTATTTACATTCCTTTCAGATGGGTACGATGATCATCGAGGACTTGGTAAATGCTAGATGGTCGATGGTAGTTGCGTTACTAATCGTTATGATAGTATGCCTTTTATATATAGCGCTAATGAGGTGGATCGCAACACCAATAGTTTGGTTCTCAATTTTCGGTGTTATAGGTATTCTCTCGTACTGTAAGTATATAATTTGATATTCAAAAATTAATCAATTATTGTGTGTTATATTATTATATTGTATTTATGAATTTGCTGAATTAAATTTCCAGCTATATACTTATCGTACAGTCGATATGCGCAATTGAAAGCACAACCGGTTATTTTGCAAGAATCCCAAACCAATATAAAAGCTGTAGCAAATTCATTGCTAAAACTTCAGGAGACTTGGCTCGTTATACTTATAGCTGCATGCGTTGTACTCGGCATAATACTCCTCGCAATTATATTTTTGCGAAAAAGAATCGTCATAGCGATAGCCCTCATTAAAGAAGGCAGCAAGTAAGGCGCCATTATGAATTTTAATTTTTACCAATTATACACATATGTACTAAATGGAAATTTTTGGCATAGAGCTGTGAGCTCCGTGATGTCGACACTTATATTTCCAGTCTTCCCCTGGATCGCGCAATGCTTGGTACTGTGTTTGACCATTGTTGTGGGAGTCTATCTGAGTTCCATCGGTGAAGCAAACTATAAAGCTGTCGGATTAAATGGAACGCACTGTGTCTGCAAGTATAAGGTTAATATTGAACTGTTTATTCAACACTTACTGAATCAATAACGGAACTGTTAGGAATGTACATATTTAGAATGCATCATAAAAGATTAATATATTTAAAGATTCTATTTTGAATTCGTGCTTCAGAAATCTGCTTAACAAAGATTGGATCAAATGTACCTAGTATTGTACCTCTTCCTGTTTGCACCATGAACATTTGATTAATTTTGATATTGCATATTATTACAGGATGGAGATTCTTGCATCCCTGAAATATTCGAATTGGATTGCGAAAATTGCAAAGAAGCCATTTGCCATTTCATTAGCGTTACCAGTCCCATGTACATAAAGGCACTACTTGGTAAGATTAAATCAAAACATTAACCGAGTTTTTTTTTTTATTTACATTTAGTGTTCATATTTCTTCTTACATTAATCAATTATTGATTGATCGTTAACATTGCAAAACTTTATTTGGTTTTGATATAAAATTGACTCTTCATAACATATTATGTACTATTTTTACCAAGATTTGTACCATAATAATAAAAATGTGATTTACACTTAAATTTATAATTCAAAATTACTTTTCAGCTCTAGATGTTGTCGGTTTTTTCTGGTGTATATTTTTTCTCCAGGGATTGGGTGAAATGATATTAGCGTCAACATTCGCGACCTGGTACTGGACATTCAAGAAGTCTAATTTGCCATTTTTCACTCTGACAAACAGTGTAATGCGTACATTCAGGTACATTTAAAATTAAACTAAATAATTTTCAAACGAATGCAATTTACAGTAGTGTATTAGTTACTGAACAATAAATACCAAATTTTTTCCATATTAATTTTCAGATATCATCTGGGGACAATTGCGTTTGGGTCTCTCATTATTACCATTTGCAGGTTAATCAGATTGGTTCTGGAATTCATAGACCATAAAATGAAAAAATACGATAACTTCCTCACACGCGCTGTATTGTGCTGTTGCAAATGTTTCTTTTACTGTCTCGAAACATTCCTTAAATTCATAAACAAGAACGCTTATATCATGTGCGCAATTCATGGCAAATCATTCTGCCCGAGTGCTCGTGATGCATTTTCGTTGCTGATGAGAAATATACTGCGAGTGATTGTACTGGACAGGGTATTTTAACATTTTTATCACTTGTATTATAATAATATACATTTGATTATTGTAATAATAAAACAACACGCACATTTTAGGTGACCGATTTCTTATTCTTCCTATCAAAAGTAATCATAGCTGTCGGCTGTGGCATTGCTGCATATTTTACATTCACATCACCTGAATTTTACAAATTCACTGGAGATCAACAATTACATTATGACATGGTTCCTCCTCTAATCATTGGAGTCGCTGCTTATCTAATAGCCAGCATATTTTTCAGTGTCTATGCAATGGCAGTCGATACGCTATTTCTTTGCTTCCGTATGTTGTATTCATTTATATATGTATTATTTACTTTCATACAAAAAAAACTTTATCAATGATTTCTGTTCTCATTTACAGTGGAAGATTGTGAAAGAAATGATGGTTCACGAGAAAAACCATATTTTATGTCGAAGGAGTTAATGAAGATATTAAACAAAAAAAATAAAATTAATTGAAGACAGACTGTATGTATTTTATGAACCTATACCTATTAAAAGTTTAAATTATGTGTCTTTAAAATTTATGTTAATTTTTTTAAATGTATGTAACAATTAATTTTATTATTTTTTTGAAAATTACAAATATAAAATAAGAGTTCATGAATATGTACATTTAAAACATAGATACCAAAGCACTTACAAAGGCTGAAACTTAAATTTTGGAAATGAAAATGAACACAAATATTTAATTATTATGTATGTATGTATGTACTGTATGTGCTTTGCGTGTAATCTTGCATTTACCCATGGATGTATAAGCATGGGAATTTCAATTGTGATTATTTATTAGCTATTAGAACTATTTTAATTTCAATATATATGTATATCTAATATATTATGTGAAATGTTAAAATTTGATTTTCGGAAAATATTGATATATTTTTGCATTCCAAGCTGAAATGTAAATTATTTGTTAACATATTAAATTTTTATATTTAAACTATTTCGTTATAAATTTTTAATTCGTCTTTTTTGATATTTAATTAGGTTTAATGTGAATGCACGATTAGTTACATATAAACTCTGTTGTACCTACATGAATTATCTCAAAAAATATAATCTAGTCATAATATATACGTATAATATAATAGAAATTAACTGTGCCATGAACATATAAATATATGATATATAATATCATAATATGATTATGATTACATATTTGTACATACATAGTTACTCATTTATGAAAACTCAATGAAATTGGGAGATTTATTTTGTCTTACTACTAAATGGTAAAGACAATTTTTATGAAATTATATTTATAAAAATCAAAACAGTATTAATAGTATTTTTAATAAATGTTATTTATTGCGATTGGAGTTCAGAAACATTGTATAATTTTTGTAAATGTCATAAAAGTAATAAATGTCACAAAAATATTATCTTTTTTTATTTTTACACAAATATTTAACATAATATGTATTTATAAAAACTACTCCTATTGTTATAATTGGAATGGAAATTGATTAATATTTTTATAAAAATATTTAATAGAAATGGACGGTCTCTTAAAATGTATAAATGTATCAAGATTTAATATACATATGTATATCTAATAAGGAGATACAAATTAATAAACAAAAGGATGTTTTTGCAAGTGATAATTTTTACTTTATCTATATTTGAGATAAATCTTCTCGAAGTAAAATATTCAAATAATTATCAGACTCAGAAAGCACTTCCATTATATCAAAATGATCCAACTTGTCTTTTATTTCAAAATGAATGTTCTGCACTTGACAGCATTCCATCAACATATCGTAGAAATTCCTCGATTGCTTTCTAAAAGTGTAACTGTCGTTTTCTGCGACTAGTATGTACAATCTCAAATTCAAACTGCGCATATGAAAATAATTATCCAATTGAGGTGACAGTAATTTGGCACCTTCCAACGTCAAATTAAGATATTGGTTTTCGTGTGTTTGAATCAATTCGGTCAAATCGTAAATGCCAGACACTAAAAAAGCTCCTTTCAATATGTTTAGATTTGAAATAGAATCCAAAACGGTTTTATTAGCCAAAAATTTTGCAACCAAATGACCACCAGCCGAATGCCCAATCAAATATATTGCCCTAAAAAAGAAAATTTCATGTATGTTTTATAACTAACAATACTTTTAATACAAATTTAAATTAAAGAAATACCTCGAATTCATTTTACTTGCATATTTGAAAACATATTGGATTGCATTTTCTATTTGTTGAACTATTTGCTTCAAAGCTACCATAGGACACAAATCATAACCGAGGACAACTGTTTTAATCCCTATGCCATGTAACGACTTCGCAAAATAGCATGATTGTTGTTTTGATAGTTCATGCCAGTATCCTCCATGTATGAAAATTACTATTGGCGAACCTAGAAAAATTGAATTCAATAAATATTTAGCAATTTAAAACACAATCAATTGTATTAATCAAGTTTACCATCAGGAAGATCGGTGCCGAATATATCTAACTTTTCGCGATCTCCAGTTCCATATTCCAAGTCGAGTTCACATTTCACTTCTTGGACGGCTTTACTGCTTTCTAAAAACGATTCATATCATGTATAGCAATGGAAATGTGTGTAATTTTACTTGAAGATATTTCTAAATCAATCTAGTATGTATAATCATGTACTTTTAGAAGTCACACTTGAGTATGCACAATCTTTACCGTCCTATCATACATACATGCAAAAAAACAACGTAATAACATAGTTATCTGTGTGAACTTTGAACATCATTCACTGATAAGGTAAATCGCAATGAGTCTAACCGGCTTCGATGTGACGCACGTGATGATGGATGACCTGATCTCCATGTGGGAACCGTTTAGACCAAGAACTTGGTGAAAACTCGCGGCTCAGATGCTCCGAAATACCTCTACCATCACCTGACATTTTCATAAATATCTCAAACCGACTATTGCAAGTGTCAACATCAGCTGACTACTGTCAACTGTCAAATGTCAATATGCTGGTTCTGACACTTCATTATACGACCATATATAAAATCGGATTAACACGCAACGAATGTATGAAAGTAGGGTTAAAAATTAATTTTAATAAAATTAAAATTATATGTAATGAATTTTACACGCAAAACGTGGTCACAGTAGATAATCATATTGTAGAGATAGTTGATAGTTATTTATATCTAGGACAATTGGTGAATATGACTGGGTGTAAAGAAGAAGAAATAAAACGAAGAATGAAACTAGGATATAGCGCTTTTGGAAGAATAAACATAGTTTTTAAGTTCAACATTCCGTTATACTTAAAAAAGCAGACATACATCCAATGCGTATTGCCAGTTATGCGGTATGGATGTGAAATGTGGATGCCGAATTCAAGAATGTTACGTAAGATCCAGTGCACACAGAGAAGCATGAAAAGATGTGTCCTCGGTATAACGAGAAAAGATCGTAAGAGGAATACATCAGTAAGAAACATGACCAAGGTGGCAGATATAGCGGAACGTGTAAAAAAGTTGAAGTGGCAATGGGCTGGACACAGCGAGAAGAATGAATGGCAGATGTACGCGAGAAATACTGGAATGGTATCCGAGAGGATGTGAATGAAAGCAAGGTAGACCGAGTGGAAGATGGGCTGATGAATTGAGAAGAATGTGTGGAGTCAAGTGGATGCAGATTGCTCAAGACAGACAGGAATGGAAGAGGATTGGAAAGGCCTTCATCCAGCAGTGGATGGTGAACGGCTGAAAATGATGATATGAAATCGATTCCTTTTTGAATATTTGCACAAGTACCCAAACTGTTTTATCGCATAGTTTTAAATTATTTGTAAACACCACCCAATCAGGGATATAATGTTTATTTTTCGAAAATAAATACACAGACCGGTTTTCTTGATAAAGCGATAAGATAAAGTTTTCGTCTGGCAAATTTTGTGTAATAATTTTTATCTCTCAACAATAAACTAGTAACTGCCGGTTGACAGTGTCATCGGGTGGTTAGCGACCCGTTGTCGTGTGTTTGTGCAAGTTCCGCAGCTATCCGTTGCCGAGAGTGTTGTGTGAGTTCGTGAGGTTATATAGCGTGAGCGCAGAGCGCAACCCGTGTGTGTGTGTGTGTTAGTAAGTGTCGTGGTTTGCTAGCGGCGTTACGTGGCTAGGCTACGCAGCCAGTAGGTCAGTCAAGCAGATTCGTGCGCCACTATATATAGCACAGAATCATAGATATAAAATACCATAGATATGCCTTCCAAACAAATTTACCCGGAGAAAGCGTCAGAAGCAACGCGGAGGTGCGGGGGTCTAAAGTGCGGGGAATTCTCACAAAAAAAGTCCCACAAAAAAAAGTCAAGCAAAATGCATGCAAGGCATGCCTTTTTGTATGTCATTTTTCGGGCGCTAAGGCCAATCTATGTTATTCTAAATCTATGGCACATAATACATAAATATTGTATTATCGATTAGGTCAATGTACAACAAAATTAAGATGATAGCACAAAGTAGGTTTGTATTTGAGCAAAACTTATAGAATAGAAACCAAGCCTCAAAACTGGATACTGTTAAGGCCCTCACTTACCCGAGCGAAAACTTTGACGCCCTCCATCGTCGTTGATTCACACCAATGCGAATGGGACGACAATGGGGACGTCAGTCGCAGACGCCGAGCGTCAAATTATTCGCTCGGGTTAGTGAGGGCTTTTATGCGAAACGAAAAAATGCTATTGCACCTGAACAAGCGCGGTGCTGCTTTAGCGGCGTGCAACTGGCATTGGCAACTGCCATCGAGCACGAAATCAATGTATTATTCGCATTCGTAAAGGAGGACATGTATTTTTCAAAAAATGCATTGTATATGTATATACATTGTTGCAAAATGTAGATATTTCGTTTTAAGCTAGAAAAATATAATGTGAAGAGGGGTAAACGGCGATATTTCCGTATCTTGCGAGGACGCGCTGCGAGACTCTCCCACCGGATATAACAGACACAATATAGGTAGAGGAAACCGGAACCGGAAGTGGAGACAAACTGGGGCGCAGCACCCGATCGTAGAGCTGGTAAACATCATCATGTCAACCCCACCCACTCCTACTCCAACTGTTGTACTGTTACGCCTCTACGCGCGTGCGTACACTTATGTATAAAGTTGCGAGATAAATATATTGTGGTCTCTTCCTACGGGGGCAAAGTCCGACTCTAGCGAGTGCTTATAATCGAGCGTCGAATTGACGTGTGGTCGTGTTCCGGTTGTGCTTCTGCTTCTGCAACTCTCGATTCGTGCTCCAGCTTCCGGTCGACGAAGAATCTGATGGCAGCTCTCGTGAGACATGTCACCGTCGTAGGAGGAGGACTCATGGGCTCCGGCATCGCCCAGGTAACGATTGATCGATTCATATTTTGCTCATGTTCGCTCCGCACAATACATTAAGCCGGCGTTAGATAGAGACAGAAATTTCATAAACGTATTGCATCAACATATACGTACAACCTCGTAACAATAGTCTCGTCGTCTCCATTCATCCTAGGCTTCGTTGTGCCAATTTATTTTTTTTATTTTTTATTCATAAATTGGTCTATATTGAGGTCATTTTTTGACCATTGCCCCGTCGCCGATCGAAACGCAAGGGCGAACTAATTTAAACCGAGCTATTTAAATTTCCGAAATGTATCACTAGCGCGTAACTTTTCAGTCGAAAAAACTCAAAAACTTTCAAATCAATGATGAATTTGCCATTATTAGCATAATGATGTATTTTTGTTTTAAATGTGACCCTCGAATGTTGATTAGTGCCAATAACAATAATCTGTTGTATCAACGTATGCATAATAGTGCCCTAGGTATTTAAATGTGACCCTTGATTGCTGATTAGCGTCAATAACAATGATCGATTCTATCAACTAGAAATTAAACAATAGCAAGCCTATTGAGAAATGTGCATTTCCTCAATTGGAATTATATAGATACGTTACTGTAAAGGTTTCTAAGACCGGTAAATCTCAGAATTTACAGGTATATCGTAACATTTAACAATATCGTGTGGTAAAATTGAGAATTATCTAGTAAAATATTTAATGTCGGTAATTGTCGGGATTTACACGCGAGCTGGTAGAAGCTAGAATGAGGGATCCCCTCTGTTCCCCATCTCTCGGTAAAAGCCCGAAGTTTAAATATTTCACTAGATAATTCACACTTTTACCACCTAATATTGGTAAATTTGCCGGTCGTCTAACTTTTACAGTAGCAAATACATAAAGAGCTAGAATCTGTTTGCTGGTTTGACCGAACAAATGCTTGCGCAGCGTAGTCACACATTTTTTGCATTGAAAATCTGAATTATTTTTCTCCCATCGCCAATAATAAATACGCGCACATTTTCAATGGACAATACTCTACAAGTGTTTTGCACAAGTCCCCGGTTACTAACACTAAATTCATAATGATCAAGCGCACAGACTAAACTACATAGAGACGATTTCTTTTGTCCGTACTGGTTGCATCCATCGGTCTTTAAGGACAAAAAATATAAATACAAAGCGTATTTCAAAGGTTTGTTAAGGTGGTTTTCATCGAGTATTCATCATAATATCATTCTGGTAGGATATTGTCTATATATATATGAATATTGCACAAAATACATTTTTAGGTAGCAGCACAAACGGGTCACCGTGTAACATTGGTCGATGTGAACAGCGACGTTCTCAAAAAAGCGCAAGCTTCTATTCAAGTAAATTTGCAACGTGTCGCCAAAAAAGCTTACAAGGAGGATCCGGCCGGAGGAGAAAAATTTGTTGCCGACGCATTGTCGAGATTGAGCGCTTCGGTTGACTTAAAAGATGCCGTCAAATCTACAGACCTCGTGGTCGAAGCCATTGTCGAGAATATGTCGGCGAAACACAGTCTCTTTAGCTCCATTGATAAGGTAATTTATAATTAACATAATATTTATTTGGATACTCTGTAACAAAATAAATGATAAATTTATTTGTTGATTATCAGATAGCGCCAGAGCACACATTATTTGCATCAAATACGTCTTCCTTATCAATTACTGAAATTGCATCAGTAGTGGACCGAAAAGACAGGTAATATTTTCTGACTTATTACATCGAATTATAAAAGTCTGTTATATAAGTAGATACTAAAATCTGAATCGCATAATAGCTAAGCCTTATTTAAAGTAATCTGTAATTTGAAATTCTTTGTTTTATTAGTTTGACAAACTTAAACTGCCAAAATATTTATTTCACCTATTAAATGACTTTTTATTATGTAAGAGATTGTAAATAACTTTATAAAAGTTCACCTCTTGACCTCTCGTCAACTAAACGTCAAACAAAAAAAAAGTTAAATCTCATTTTATTAGTTATCAATTTAGTTTCATGATACATATTCCTGAATTATTGTAGTGAATTTTGAATTTCTTTTCAGATTCGGTGGTCTACATTTTTTCAACCCTGTACCAGTGATGAAACTATTGGAAGTCATACGTACTCAAGATACCTCGGAAGAAACATATCAGGCTATGCTCGCCTGGGGAAAAGCTATTGGAAAGACTTGCATAACGTGCAAAGACACTCCCGGATTTGTTGTCAATCGTTTGCTCGTACCTTATATGGCCGAAGCAGCTCGTTTGCTTGAAAGAGGTTAGCATTAAGAGTAAATAATGATTTAAAGCCATATTATTAATATGCCTAATGAGAGATTATTATCAGGTGTCTATATTGTTATGAACAGGATAAAATAATGTTTTTATTTTATTTTAGGTGATGCAACAGCGCGTGATATTGATATTGCAATGAAACTTGGAGCTGGATATCCAATGGGACCTTTAGAATTAGCTGATTATGTTGGACATGATACAACCAAGGCGATAATTGACGGGTGGCATAAAAAATTTCCAGATAACCCACTTTTCAAGCCCATTGAATCGCTTAACAAACTCGTAGCTGAAGGCAAACTCGGCATTAAGTCAGGAGAAGGATATTACAATTATAAGAAATAATTATGTTATACATAACAGAAAAATATTTTTGTAATGCATTTACACATACATACGTACATAGATTATAAATATACAAGTTATTGTTTGTGTTGTTTTCTTATTCTGTATGTTTACTTGAAATAAATATGAAAATTATGTCTCAATTACTACAGCATTTAATTATTTATCATAGTTTATTGTCCCTTGATTTTTAAACAAATTTTTGACTTCATTATGAATGATGTTTGTTAATTTAATTAAGAAATATATTTAATCTGTTATTTGTAATTAATTTGTTGAATTACATATGCATGTCGTCATTTTCTTGAATTTATAGTCAGAAAAAATAAAATGCTAATTTATTTCCCTTTCCGACATAAAATTTAATTTTTATTATAATCATAATATGTACAAATAAATCGCAAGAATAATGTTGTTATAATATTTTAATCTTGACATGTTTATCAATCGATTTCATCCACATAATCATAACTTGTGAATGAGCATTAATTTCGTTTGTGCTGATACTATCCATTTCATAAGTGATTTTCCAATAAAATTTTACTATGAGATTAAAAGATAATCTATATGTGGTAATTGATGCGAATTTATAATTTATCCATGTTTTTTGTATATCGTTATCCTCATATGAAGGTGAAATATAAGATAATTCTTTAACGGATAACGGACTGATAACCATATCTAGAAAGTTTGTCTGTTTGCAATTTTGTAGCGAATTAACACAGTTTAAGTAATTCGTTCGCATGAACATCCTCCTTCCACAAAGGTAAAATCATAATTGACAGATATAGATATAGAATAACGTATATAGGCCTTAGCGCCCGAAAAATGTCAAAAAAAGGGCATGCATGCATTTTTCTTGACTTCTTTTTTGTGGGAAATCCTTTCCCCGCACACCTCCGTTGCTTCCGACGCTTTCTCCAGGCAAATTTGTTTGGAATGGCCTATCTATGTTATTCTATATCTATGTTGACAGACATACATACATAGATCTCATTGCTACTGTGTAAATTATTTTAAAGACATGTACATATTATATCTCATTTCTACGTGTAAAATTTTAACATAATTCTTTATAATATATAACACACTATTTTGGTGATCAGATAAATTCATTTTATTCTGATCGCGTTTTTCTTTATGTACATTATTCGTATATGAATATTGAATTAATATAGTATCAATGTTTCTTTGTTCATCAGGATTAACCCAGTCAACATGAGCAGGGGAAATAGAGTTAGAAAACAGCGTTCAGTTTCTCACTTATCATTTAGTAGTAACGGACAGCAGTTAAATGAGTTGGTTGAACATTTACCTCCAGTTTTTGTCAGCTCTAATGGCAATCAAAGTGACGAATTTCAATTGTTGAGTACCCAAGTGGCTGGTCACAAATTCGTCGAAGGAAAAGAATCTATTGGTAAGAAATACATTCGCGTTTACAACATTATTATCAAAATAAAAATAAGATACACATTTGTAAAAAAAAACAACATTATTTAGGTATGCTGAAATGTAAAGACGGAAGCATTCTCAAGCCGATAAATAAAGCTGATGCTGGCGTTAGGGAAATTCTTTTTTATGAACAATTGCAAACCACAACAGAACCATCCCTCATAGAACTGCGAGACCACTGTGCAAAGTATTATGGTACGAGAAAGTTGGACGTTCAGGGGCGAAATGTTGAGTTTATGATATTAGAAGACATAACTGAAAATATGTTGGAGCCGTGCATCATTGATATTAAAATCGGAAGAATAACATCGGATCCACTAGCTTCACCGAATAAAATAGAAAACGAGAAAAAAAAATATAGAGTTTGCAAGGGGGATGTAGCTTTTTGCATTCCTGGATTTCAAGTATATAAAATATCTACAGGAAGATTACACAAGTACAATAAAGAATATGGAAAGAAATTAAATGGAGAAACGGTAAAAGATGG
Organism: Parapsyche elsis; assembly: GCA_022651745.1. Classification (NCBI taxonomy): domain Eukaryota; kingdom Metazoa; phylum Arthropoda; class Insecta; order Trichoptera; family Hydropsychidae; genus Parapsyche; species Parapsyche elsis. The sequence continues at coordinate 3,976,061 of JAGVSN010000016.1, forward strand.
TATGTTATCAACCATTTAATGCTCCAAATCTATTGTATCTAAAACAATACTTTTTACATACATACTTATCAACCTATGTATTTATGTACAATAGTACCCATGACTTAAAATTTCAGCTTTAAAGATTTTCCTTAATGCCAATAACAATCACGTGTTATGCCGAGAGCTTATAGTGAAACTATTATCATGCCTGTGGCGAATACAAAAATGGGCTAAAAAGCAGACATGTGTACGTCTTTACTCAACATCATTGCTGATAGCTTACGACTAAAAAAAATAAAAAAATATCACTAAAGAAGCTTCCGGGTATTTAATTATAGTCTATCATATGTATAATTTCTTAAATGTATATGTAATTAAAAACAATGTTTTTCAATATCGGTGTTACAGGGAGCGATTGCAAAATAATATAAGTCAAAGAACTCGAAAGATTTCTTTCAATTCTCCAGAGTCCTACTCTAAAGATTCGACTGGACATTTCAGTGGTCAAATTGCAGACACAGGTCCAATTTTGAAGTTGGGTTCCACAAATCAACAAGGAATTGGTTTCAAATGTTCTCATTCTGTTAAAGAAAGCGTATCGAATTGGCACACAGCATTTCAAAAAGTTCACAGAAGTCATTCATTTCATCACAATTACAGCGATTTCTTATCTAAAGTGAAATCAGACTATGCCAAAACACTAAAAGAGTTAATCAACGATGACAAGGACCAGAATAAGCCGTGGTTTAATGTTAAAATCATCGACTTTGCTCATACATTTCCTACTGAAGATGCAACAACAGATAACAATTATGTTGAAGGAATAGATAATTTAATACGAATATTCGAATCTTTTCTGGAGACTGCTGAATGATTTATTTCACTTGAGTATTTTTTAAATAAATTTTACATTATTTTTCACTTTTTCCATCCATGTTTGATTGTTCACCGCTTTCTGAAAATTAAGTCTCTTAACCTTAACCTTTTTTTTTTATCTAAATGCTGTATTAAGTGCCGAAAAACCTTTCCTCAAAGCACAATAAACAAAAAATCCTCATGCATGCACTAACTGTGCCATATAACGTATAATGGGATGGCGTAAATTTATGTTTAGAGACCACTTAAGGAAAGCATTATTACCTTATGTAATACATACTCAAAAAAGGTTACTAAACACTGATTTAATTTTTTTCACACTCACTGCCTTAAAAAGTATATGAATAAGATAATTTAATACTAGTATTAAATAAGTAAGCAATTTACAAATTTGCATTAAATAAAAATTTCGTGCAATAATTTAATTTATTGAAATCTAAAGCTTTCACATTTAACAATTAAATTTTCGGTAATTTTGGAAAACTGTAAGCGGGAGGATTAGCTTTTTGAAGTTGAGAGAGCCATTCTTTGCTGTAATCATATTTGCAATTGTGAACCTCTGAATATCGGTGCGGGGCACAAAATGCTCCGCCACATTGACAATTGTGTACAGTGGCTATTGACAACCTCTTTTTACAAACGAGACATCTCGTACGTTCAGATTTTCCCCCAGCGTGTCTCTTTCCTTTTTCTTTTATTTTTTTATCAATCGGCGGAAGAAAACTAACCTTTTGTGGCAAATCTCTCGATTCATTGTACGAACTCAGTTCAGAGTTTTTTAAGGTGACTATTGTGTTAATTTCTTTCAACCCATTTTCTCTAGTCATCCGAAGGTTTGGTTTACATTTCTCACAAATAGTATCATCACAGTAATTACAAAATTTGCTAGAATTATCCTTAAAACTACTATTGATGTTGGGTAATTTTCGTATGGACGATTTATAACTACTATATCTTTTGTTGGGCTCCCTGTATATATTCCGTACATCGCAGAGTATTGACTCTACGTGACTACCTTCTCCGCATGGACAATCGTGTCTTAAATACTCCTTGGAAATGTTACTACCTAAAACGATACAGTGTGTAGAGACAATAATTTTGTAAAAGGAATGCAAATATTTTACGAGCAAATCAAACCTTCAAAGGGGCTCTGATAATTTTTTTCAAATCTTTTCAACGAAAGTTCTCTCATTCTACTTTGAATGTCGATCATTTTACATTTCGTCACGCAATCTTCTTCTGAAAATGACAATTTCCCACGGAATTAGAATAAGGTCAAAAATTAAACATAATTTTCAATTAAAAATAAATCAATCGATACTCAACCTGTAAGCGGAATACCCGGTAAAAATATAGACTGAGGTGTATCGATCAGAAAGTGAGCAATGAAATCATCATCGTCGTCATCAATTACTAATCCTTTATATCCGGCGTGTAACAACTCCATAGCTTCTTCTCTGCAGCAAATAATAATCTTATTACAACGTGAAAATCTACAATAAAATGATGCCAACCCTATCATTTTCAAAACAATACTTCAATTCCGTCCACTGGATGTGATCTAACGTCGATATTGTACGACCACAATCAGCTATTAATCCATTTTTCAACGACACCAACAATTTGAGGACACTGCCATCTTTGATCGAGTAACTGCTCAGATTCGCCGAATTCGTAAGCTCCACCAAGTTATACATGAGATGTTGTTGAGCTACCGGAATGCCTATACAAATCGTACACAATAAAGATGATATGAAAGTACTATACTATGTCTTCCAGCACAGTAACAAACAAAGAATTGAATGCCTGTTCGATCTTTTTTAAACAGCGAATGCACACGAGTAAAAGAAAGTGGGTTACCTAGTTTGCGCATTATCTTGCATTTGAGCAGGTAGACATTGTCTTCAGGTGAGGTGGCCAGCTCGAAAGAGGTACCCAGCGCTGTCTGAACTAACACGCGCATACTCTCTCTGATCTCTCTGACCTAAATGATGATTTATTCCACACCACGCTAATTTCTTTCGCTCGTGAGCTTCAAAGTTGGTCACTGGCGTGTGGCGTCACTGGTCGAGCGGTTCAGTGCACTCAGTGGTCAACTCCACGCGACACTCACTGACAGCCGCTCGATTGCATTATACAGATGCAACCATAACATATTTTTTCGCGTACATTGCATGCCATTCGTGTTAAATATTTATTTCGTCTGCAGTGTGGCGTTGTATTAATTTGTAAATATTTTAGATTTTTTAAAATTGATTAATAATAGTATAAGTGTGTAAGTAGTTCACGTAGAAATTCCGAAATGGTTAACATAGATATGTAAAAATTAACACGTTGATTTAGCGATAGTGTTCACACATAAGCTTCATTCACTCTTGCATTTAGTTTTATTAAATTGCCCGAAGACAATTGATGAAACATGACTGGAAGTAAAGAAGAAGAGATAAAACAAAAAATTAAACTAGGGTGGAGTGCTTTTGGAAAAATGAACATAGTTTTTCAAATCCAACATTCCGCTATGCTTAAAAGAAAGATGACGTATGGATGTGAAACGTGGATGATAAATTCAAGAATGTTACGTAAGATCCAGTGCACACAGAGAACCATGAAAAGTAGTATGCTCGTTATAACAAGAATAGTGTAACAGTGGATAGAGTCCCCTTTGACCCGAATAAATATTAACAGACTGCACATCCGATATCCGTGGTTAAGATGCGGTGGTAAGTGGTATCTACATACCAATGGAATGGAATGCCGTGGAGCAACAGTGCGCGCTGGTATTTAACTGAGTTCCCCCCCAACCTGTGTTTGGGGATGCTTCGCAGTGTTACCATTTTGTAGAATCCCTACACATACACATATCCGAAAATTTATCAATCCTCGGTAAAGCTTGGTTTCGTCGCGACCTGGCCGACGTCAACGCAGTGGTTTGTTTTTTTTTTTAGAATTTGACAGGTGAATGGAAAATAGGCGTCGGCCAGGGCGACGCACTCGCGAAACCGAGCCTTAATGAGAAAGAACACATCGTCAATGAAGAGTGACGATGTTGATGCGTGGCGGAAAGTGGTAGCTGTTTGAAAGCGCCAACTGCATCTGCCAACGGTCAATTTGGCCTCTAGCTGGTAGCTGTAACTTTGTGAGCATCTGACGTCTGACGTCTGACGTCTGGCATCTGGCGTTTGACATGTTTGGCGCTCGTCCCCTACGACTATGGGAATTGCTCCCCGAACTGCAGCGGCTGCATCCATCTTCGCCCGAATCTGCACCAACTTCCGCAAATGCGCCAGATCGCGAGGCCACCTTCCCGGAGAGCGGTAGCCCGAAACGTCACACGTTACCTTCGACTCCTGGAATTGACACACATGTAGACGTAGACGTCAGCGTAGGCTCACAGGCTCGTAGCAATCGCCCGGTGTACAAAGTGCCCCTGAAGGCTGCTACTCCACGCTCATGCAGGAAGAAAAGTACTCCGCTCCGAATGAGATTCAAACCCAAGAAGACTCCTACGCGTACCAGAACCACTCCCAACAAAGGTATCTCACCGTTGTCAAACCTTCTCATCGTCATTTTCTTATAGGTACATCTCTTCGCTAATGTACTACTAATGTTTTGGTTCAAATCTACGGCTTACGACTTTGTTTTTGCAATACTAAAACGTTTCCAATGTATCAAACTTCTGTCGAATTGAGTCATATGTCAAATTTTATATTATAGAGTTTGTGTGCGCTTGTGTGATACGAGTCGGTGAATATCTTAAAATGGCAAGTTATTTTCGATAAAATCATCAGATCGTCCATGAGTTGCCTCATTGGCAAAATGGTAACAATGTATGGTATCGTATGTAAATTTTAGTTTGTTAAAGATATATTTTTTATTGATTTAAATACTGATCGATTAATTAGTTGCCGTTTGTTTCACAGTTTCGTAAAAATTTTGTTTGCTTATAGAGTATTATTAAAAACAGGTTAATAAGTATAATAACATGTATTCTAACAAATTAATTTCAATCGAAAACAATTTCATTTTGTGTTTTTAAATTTTTCAGATTCACTTTTAACTCCGGATAGATACCGTCAAAACCATTCATCCCAATACTCAATTGGTAACAACTGGAATTCCATAGAACAACAAGCTCAGCAAGACATAATTTTTACGGCACCTTTTCCGAAGAATGTTAACAACGCTCCGAGTCACGACGACGGGCACAATGAAGATAAAAGTTTCGGAAACGTATCATTGGAGAGAATCAACTTGTCCATGAATGCAAAATCAAACCAACATACCTCACATTACGAGTCGACCACCCCCCGAAGCGATCACTATTCTTCAAATTCAATTCTAAAAGAATGCAGAGACAATAATGTCACACCTTTCAAATTCCTACAGAGTGAAAAAAAGTACGAGACGCCGTCGCAAAATGTACCCATGAGCAGCAATAAAATGAAAACACCACTATTTCCGACCAAACGTATTCCAACGTTCGGCTCTCATTATAAATCTATTCATAAAGAATCCATTCGTGAGTTGTTCTCATTAGAGGAGAAAGAAAACTCTCCATTGCACGTAGAGTTTCAGAACAAACTTCAATTTGAAACGAGTACTGATAATAATTTTATCGATGGATCTTCCAATCCACCCGTCAGTCATCGAAAAATCAACCAATATCACATGGAACCTTCCGATTCGAAAGTGCATAAATATCAAACACCGATCCGTGAAAATATAGTCATGAAATCGTCGAGCTTTCTCCCCGAAGATATTCCAAAGATAAACATTAAAAACGATTATAAATCAACGCCTGATGCTCCATTCCAGTTAATATCACCACCTCAAGATACTTATTTAGTTCAAAAAAACGTCGAAGCTTTTCAAAAGCCGCACAGCATCAGTCCTGATATATTAAATAAACCTTTAGAATGTAATAAACCCCAACTTACGCCTAATTACTCGAAATTCAATGATATGCATCATTTTCCAACTAAACCAAAGCTCAATGAAAACCTTTCTTTTGAGAACAATGCTCGCACTCCCTCGATCCCCGTTACTAAAGAATCTGACATCAATTTAAATTTACGTAATATGAACGATTCGCCGCAATTGGATAATATTTTGTCTAATAACAATACAGAAGATGAATTCAAGACAATGAAGCAATTCAAAACTATCTTCATAAAAGGAAAATATTATACAATTCTTGGCAAACTGGGAAGCGGAGGATCTAGCGAAGTTCTAAAAGTATTATTATACAAGTAAAATGATAAAAATATATATTTTGACTTGACGGATGTATTAAATTGCAAATTTTATCTTGCCAGGTAATGGATACTGACAATTCGTCAATGTATGCTGTTAAGTGTGTAAATTTGTCGGTTAATCAATCGATTGCAGAAAGTTATGTCAATGAAATTAAATTGTTAAAACAACTGCAAGGTTCCGATCGGGTTATTACCATGTACAACTAGTGAGTATGGATTTTTTATTCTATAAAATTTTGACTATGCCATTTATTAACTTATCTACTTGATTTTTTACAGTGAATTCATCAAACAACAGAAAATGCTTTATGTATTGTTAGAAATGGGAGACGTGGATCTTTCGAGTTTGTTAAAGTCCTACAGATTGAGGGAAAAATCATTACCTTTTCCTATTCTAATCGGATATTGGACTGAAATGCTAACCGCTGTTAATCACATTCATCAAAATGGTAAAACTGAATGCTTATTTCTTGTAATGTATTCATTCATATATCATCATCATTTTCAAACGTTCACCATCCACTGCTGGACGAAGCCCACTCCAATCCTCTTCCATTCCTGTCTATCTTGAACAATCTGCATCCAGGTGACTCCACTCATTCTTCTGAATTCATCAGTCCATCGTCCACTCGGTCTACCTTCCTTTCTTTCACATCCTCTCGGATACCATTCCAGTATTTCTTGAGTCCATCTGCCATCCATTCTTATCGCTATGCCGGCCCATTGCCATTTCAATTTTTTCACACGTTCCACTATATCTGCCACTTTGGTCATGCTTCATACCCATGTATTCCTCTTACGATCTCTTCTTGTTATACCGAGCATACTTCTTTTCATGCTTTTCTGTGTGCACGGGATCTTATGTAACATTCTTCATTCATATATAAATCGCTCTAATGCTCAATATTTTCAAAACTTGCAGGCATAATTCATTCAGATCTCAAACCGGCAATTTTTTTATTAGTTCACGGTCGTTTGAAATTAATAGATTTTGGAATCGCTTCATCGTTAAATATGGATGCGACTAGTGTAATGAAGGATGCAACTATGGGAACATTCAACTATATTAGTCCTGAGGCTATTGCGTTAAACAACAGCGGGAATGCAACAGCAAAGGTGGGTAACAAATTAAATCACCAGTTTGTATCAAACACCAAACACATTTTTATAATATTTTTATTTTTAGATATCGTATAAATCAGATGTGTGGTCTTTGGGATGCATACTTTACAGCATGCTTTATGGAAGAACACCTTTCAGTAACCTAACGAACGTGTGTGGAAAAATAGCAGCTCTTTTGAATCCCAATCAAACAGTCGATTACCCTCCGATTAAAGGTATGAAATAATTAATATATTTTATTAAATGTTTTTAGATGATAGTTTTATTCTATTTTATTTTTATCGTTCAGATGTCCCGCAAGTTTTGATGAAAGCTTTACGATGGTGTCTCACTTACGATGTGAAAAAACGACCGATTGTACAAGACCTCATTAATCTGCCGTATATTCATTCCGTTAATTCAAGATCAAGCTCGGAGCAATGTGAAGAAATTCCGTTGCCAATAATAGCCAAAATTAAATCGGTACTAACAGACAGTGAGTGGAAAATTGTTGCCAAAGTTTTGGATGATGCTAGAAACTAATTTTATTTCATTTTCGGTATATAAACTTTGATGTATTTGTAAATATGTATGTACATCTAAATTTAAGTTTAAATGTGATTATTGTATAGAATTGTTTACTAATGATAATTAATTTGTAAATAATTGACATATTTTAACGATAAATGGTTTTAGATAATTATTTTGAGATCTAAATATTATTTTTATGAGGTTTTGTTGGAGCTCAGGATATTAGAGGTGATTCGTATTTTACAATCTAATTTATAGTATATATTTCAGTATTTTTTAAATTTATCAGTGATACGTTTAAGAATTTTTAAGTACAACTCGTGTTCCGCATAGACTCGAACTTTGGAATTTGCTTTGTGTAGTAGTGAATAACAGAAATAATACTAATATACAGAAACTATCTACCGCACTTAATGGGGGCTTACTGCACTATTATTTTGGAATTCAATTAGTAGTGAATGAATGAAATATTAATAAGTGAAATTGATATGGATCTCTACTTTTTGTATTTGTTAACTCAAAAAGACAGATAAAAAAATAAAATTAACATACTTTTCAAAACTGTATTTCAACGTCAATTTATGCTATGTACGTATGTGTTGTATCTAAATATGGATAGATTTAAATGAATAATGTATAGAACAAGCTGATTCCAATAATCCATTCATGAAAATTCACATATACAAAAATCGTCAATACAACTATATATTTTTATAGAACATGTATTTATCTTATTTTTTGCAATTAATTTATATAAAATATCATATACATATGTATGTAATATAAAACTGTACAAAATTTATGTATGTATTTAAAAAAAAAATGCAACTTAAAACACAGCCATCTAAATTTTTAAATGGTATTCTTCAGCTATAAAACTATTACACACAAGAAACGGCCTAAATATTATACACTAAATTGATTAATTCACTCATATCTGAAATTATAAATTATTATTTAAAAAATTTTAATTCTATTTCACGATCGTATTAGAAAATGTTTAAAAGCTGCTTCTTATTCTTGCAAACTATTTCTACATATAAAAAAAATATATCACAAAGTTAGTAACAAATAACACTGAGCAACAAAAAATCACGTTTTTTGAAACCCAAAGCGGTTATTATTAAACTTTACTAAATTTGACCCATTGAATTCGAATTCGATAATGATTTTTGTTGAAATGCTCTCGTTTATGAGATATTCGCGATTTAAAAAATGTAAAAAGTATCCATTTTTTTGGCTTTCGCAGCCTATAACTCAAAATATAATATTGCTGTGCTCAAAGTGAGTATTGAAATCAATAGTCAGATATTTTTCCTATTGATTGTGATTTTTTATTGCTTTGAAATACTTATAATTAATTAACTTTAAAAATTCGCTAGATAATTTTTAAATCGCGAATATCTCATAAATGAGAGCATTTCAACAAAAATCATTATCGGATTCGAATTCAGTGGGTCAAACTTAGTAAAGATTGACCAATCTCCGCTCCGGGTATTTTTTTTGTTGCTGAGTGTAATTTTTGGTAAACACACGCTAAAAATTATTTTCATTTTTCTTCATCTTTCAAAGTTGGCTCGGTGAGAGCCTCGCTAACGTCCCATAACTTCTCTTGGACTTCTCTATCAAATTGGACTTTGGAATGATATGGAAGACAATTCCTATAAAACGTACCAGATTTGCCTTCCAATGAGGCATCTGTTGCACAATGTATAATTGTTTGGACACCCTAAAATTAATGCAAATTAAAAATATTTTAATATTTCTATGTTAATACATATTTTTTCGTATCATTTAGTTACCTCATTGGGAGTCCTCATGTAGAAGAATATAAATGGAGCCATAACTATGTAGTGATACCAACTAAATGAATTTCTGAAATAAAATAATTTTGTATTTTAATACTTTATCAATTATTTTATATCGAAAATGAAGTTTAGTAAAAAAGTTTCCTAGTAAAGTTCACCTGAATAGACTAGTATAGGTAAATCCAGGGCAGACGGTGAAAACATCGATTCCTTGATTTTTTGTTCTCTCTGCTAGAGCTCTACCGAAATAAACGTTCATCAACTTGGAATTGGAATATCCTGGACCGTGTCTTTTATATTTCTTCAAAACGGCCTTATCTTTATTTTTAACAGCTTCGTGTATTTTTGACATATTTAAATCGTCAAAGTCAATCTCGCCTCTTTCGTGCAATAGTGAAGATACAATCACAATTCTGAAATAAACGTAAACGTGAACGATATTCACAGTCAGCTAAAATAACACTATTTTACTTAATTACCGACCTGCTCGGAGCGGCATTTTTTAACAAATCCAAAAGCAAATTAGTCAAAAGGAAGTGTCCCAAGTGGTTGACTCCAAAGTGCATCTCGAAGCCGTCTTTCGTTTTTTCATCCATCGTGACTGGCAAATAAACTCCCGCATTGTTGATCAAAATGTCGATCTTGGTGAAACCGTTTTTTACCACTTCCACGAACGATTTGATGGAATCGAACGAGGCGAGATCTAACTGCATAACAATCTGTGATAATCAAAAAGGGCACAATTAGTCGAAAATAAATAATTAATCTTATTTTATACAGATCGTGTCCCTACTTGAACATTGGATGCTCCGATAAATGTAATATGTATCGCGCTTTGCTCGATAGATAACGGAATTTATAAGATACGAAAGACTGAGATTGAACAAATATGTATCTTAAAATGATCGTAAACAACGATAAAGTCATGGCAAGTCGCACATTTGAGCTATAAATAGACACATGGGGGAGTGGAAATGGATGTAATGCTACAATTGATTGAAAGTTTAAATTAAAATAGAATTATCATTTCCACTAGCCCCTCCATTTATCATGATTTTAATGTAAAGGTGATTGGTATGTGATAGTAGTAAGAGCAAAGATAGAGACCAGTTCTCCACCGTTGGGTTGATGATGTTTCCTAATATCCTGGACGGTAGCTCGACCGCTCTCCAAGTCTCGACAGGCCAAGATGACTCTGGCGCCCCTCGCCACCAATTGCTGGACGGCAGCTCGTCCCAAACCACTGTTGGCTCCGGTTACCAACACTGTTCTTCCTCTCAAGGAATTGCTAGTGCCGGGAGATGCGCTTCCCCAAATTCGTCTCAGCCTCAGACGAGCCCCCACCAGTATAACTGCAGCAGCTGCAGCCCCCAACCCACAACCCCACCACTGCCACATCTTTGTACTTTTGCTCAATTTTCTCAACCCACAAACCACACAAACGTCACTCAACTGACAGCTGGCTCTCTATTGCCACTGTTGCCAACTGTTTCTCTCTGCGAATCAAATTTAGTTTGTTGGTCGATAGGCGTCGTGATACCAATTTATTAAATGATAGAATTCCGACATTCGTTCCCAATTCAACATGTACTAATTTTAGTTTACTTAGAACACAAAAAACTTATCATAAAGGTGCTTGCACACCTCTGCGGATTTCGCCAGTACTGAGATTTGTACTGCAGCGCCATTCGAGACAGAAACTTCAATCAACACTCAACGGGCGAATAGCGAAATACTGACTGAGCGAAGTACGCACATAAAGGAACCAAAATGAAAATAAATCACATATTTTGCTGAAACCGAGCAAACCTCAACAAATTAAAATCAAACATCAAAGGCTTGGTTTGGCGCAGGCTGCAGCCTCTGTGGCAGATGGAAGGGGGGAAAAGGGGGTGCGGGTCGGTCGTTTATCCACCGAGTATCTCATAACGTAATTTAAAATGATTTTCCGCTCGAATTAATACGTTTAGATAAAATAAAAAAATATTGAGATAGAAAACATCCTTATAAAAGTGATAAAATAAAAAATTGTCTAAAAAAACGCCAAGTAACATGGGAAAAAAATGTGTAAATAAAGTATATATTTTTTACATTAAAAATTCGCTAGATAATTAATTATAAGTATTTCAAGGCAATAAAAAATCACAATTAATAGGAAAAATATCTGACTATTGATTTCAATACACACTTTGAGCACAACAATACTATATTTTGAGTTATAGGCAGCAAAAGCCAAAAAAATGGATATTTTTTACATTTTTTAAATCGCGAATATCTCGTAAACGAGAGCATTTCAACAAAAATCATTATCGGATTCGAATTCAGTGGATCAAACTTAGTAAAGATTGACTAATCTCCGCTCTGGGTTTTTTTTTGTTGCTCAGTGTATTTAGGACCCAAAAAAAAAAGGACCCAACCGACAACTGGTTTTAGCAGATTGGTCTAACGACGTTCTTCCCGAGCCTGAAGTCGTGGGTTCGATCCCCACTCGTGCTGGTGGTTTTTTAATTATTTTTCCTCAGCGAGCGTTATCAGCAGACAGACAGACAGACGGATTTCGGCAATTATATATATAACTATGTATGTAGTGTAAGCCCGTTGAATATCAACAGAGCGTTCTCATCACCCGTACTGAAAAATAATATTAAATTTAATAGTTTTTATAGTTGTTGCATCTATGCAATAATGCGCCATCTATGGCGCGTTATAATAACAATAGCGTACCAATTTAGCAAAGTCGCGAACCCTTTTAAGAACTAATGTTGGCTAATTATAGTACATCCGACATCGCCTCCGTTGGAAGCACGATTCCTCCCAACCTGGTGATCTCGGGTTCAAATCCCACTCGTTCTGGTTTTTTAATTATTTACCAAGGCGTTATCAACAGACAGACAGACAGACGGAATTGGGCTATTATATTTATATAATGTTAGTGTTATTAGTTTTTTTATATATTGAAGAGCTTATCTGTTAAAGATTTTTTTAATGTTATTTTCAATCATTCTGTGATGGGCTCAGGTCCGGAGACTAATAAAATGATTGTATTTAAAAGGAAGGTTTGAAAGGGGTTAAATATAAAAATATTTTTAAAAAATACCTTCCAACGAACTCTATTATAATGTATTGTCTATGCGTAAGTTTTGCCAAAATAATATTTATTTATATTTGTATATTCCTTCCATCTGCCAGAGGCTTGATCAGATTGATTTTATTTTATTTTGCAGTTATAAATTATTATAATTATGCGTTTACTTTGATGATCATGATACGCAGATAACTCTCATCGTTGACGTTAATCAATGAATCAGCGCGTTTTGTCTCAAAATTAAGTGTGGTGTAGAAAGTGTTTGATAACTTGGATTTTTACTCTTTTTTTGTACATATACATACGTATGTATACACAAAATTTGTCATAGAGAAAGTAATAACAAGTATTTCAATAATTGGTTAATAATATGTGCATTTAGTATGCGAATTTTAATATGATTCCAATGATGACACGCGCCAAACCAAGCCTTGAATTTGTTATCACAATTGTTGAGTTGCAATGGCGAGTATGTATTCAACTAAAAGTTCATCGTAATGTTTACATATCACATTTATTTTACAACTGTTATACAGTGAAACTAATCAATAATTACAGAAAGAAAAATTAGAAATCAATTGCTAGGAAGAATTTTCGCATCCGTTCGATTGTCTGATTATTTCAATAAAATTATGATATTATTCAGGTTGGCTGAAAGCTAGTTAATATATCTATTATATTTTTTATGCTTAAACAAATTTTCCTTTTCCCCTATTGTTAAGCAAATATTTTCAGCATATTATTATTATTATTAGCATATATAATTCTCCTATTTATTTTTTTACATTGTAGTAATATTGTGCAAAATCGATACAAAGTAAAAAGTTCAATCAATTAGAAAAAAATCATTATCACAAGTACCTACTCAGTTTATAAAAATAAAAATAAGTTATTAAAAAATATTCATTTATCGATTTTTACAATATCACAATTCTATCTACGTAATAAAATTATACTGAATTTATCGATAATCCACCAACATACACATACATAATATACAAGAATGAATTATTATGAATAATAATAAAGAATTGGACAGATTGAGATTCCATCTATGAGCGTAAATAACTTTGTAATTTGTTATGTAAATAAAATGTAACTTTCGAATTTATAAAAGTAGTAAAGAAAATCAATAACAACTCTGATACTTCTCACGTCAACATTTGAGAACACTAAAGCTGGGAAATATATTTACAATCGAATAATATCACCAAAAATTAAAACAAAGTAAACGATTTTAACTATCAAACGTAAAACTTATCAGATTCACTTTGAGGAATGCACCTAAAGTACAGTCGCATATAAACTGCAGGTCACGCACAGAGACAGAAAGCGTTGTTTTTAATACATAGTCCGATTCATCATGTATAGGAAATATATAAATACGAATTGCATCGTAGTCATATAAAATTTACACTTGGAGCAAATAGTCTTTCAAGCACTTAGGTAACGGAAGTGATTTCACAGATTGCAGTTTAACATATTGTAATATCGCATCCCGACACACATTCTGAAGAGATTTCACTGAAAATAAAAATTAATCAATGAGTACATTTCTATTTGATTTGATATCATCGGGGATAGTGTGCAATTTGTGAATAGAAGAATACCTCCGTATAGTTGAACAATTTTGACTTGCTTCGTAGTGCCATAGACGTCGACGACGGCGTGCAAAGGTCCACGCTTGTACGGGATGTCTTTGGTGCAAGGACCCTGATCCTCGCCGTTGATGATAAAGTGCATCTCGGCGAGGTCGGCTTCGTCCGGAGACGACTTTGGCAGCGGCAGGAAGAAGACACCGATACGAGAGCCGGCTTCCGTAGGCAATAATTCGTGCGGTAGACCAGCCGGCCTCAAAACCAGCCGAGATACCGGACCTCGAGGAGTGCGCACGGCTCTACCGTATACGCTACCATCTATACTGCCACCAGCACCTGTAATCAAATCATCGAATGTATTGACATTTATTTATGGAATATAGTCCGTCGGGAAATTTACCAGCTAAATAAAACTTTGAAAGATTTCGGTTTGCATTTCAAAATATTTTTTTCTATGGAAAAGCCGGAAACAATGAGAAAGCAATGCAATTTTTGGGGTTCAACAGTCCACGGTAATCCTAATGTAGAATAAAGCATTACAAAATTGGAAAAAAAAAAAAGGTTGAAGACTATGAGTTGTTTTCAGAGGTGTTGTCCCCTATCCCAGATTTTTGTTAGAAACCAAAAATTTCAGACAATAATATTTTCAAAAATACTAAGGGTGACATTTTAGCTATTTTAACTGTTTCCTGTGACAGACATGACGTATGTGTAGGTGTTGCAATTTATAAAAGACCTTCCTTCATCTTTCCAATATAAGATGTAGATAAGTGGTCAGGAACCGCGACATACTATTTTCGGATTACATATTCAAAATTAAATTAAATGCTACTCATTTATAAACTGAGTAGCTGTAAGAAATAAGTTAGCTTTGTGATATTTCTGAATATTAAATAGTTTATTTGGTATAACAAGAAGAGATCGTAAGAGGAATACATGAGTAAGAAGTGTGACCAAAGTGGCAGATGTAGCAAAACGTGTGAAAAAGTTGAAGTGGCAATGGGCTGGATATGGTGAGAAGAATGGATGGCAGATGGACGGGAGAAATACCGGAATGGTATCCGAGAGAACGTGAAAGACAGCAAGGCGATGGGCTGATGAATTGAAAATAATGTGTGGAGTCGAGTGGATGCAGATTGCTCGAGACAGATAGGAATGGAAGAGGATTGGAGAGGTCTTCATCCAGCAGTAGATGGTGAACGGCTGAAAATGATGAAACCGTTTATTACTAAAAAGTATCGTAAAGTTTAATATGAAATATGGTTTGATCTTTAAGGTTTTTAAAGCCATGATATGGAAATAGGATTAATTTTGATTTTGTATTGTAGATTTTTTTTTAAATTTTAATCTTGGACACCAAAAAACCTAGTTTAGTATGAAAAAGGTCAGCCCGTCACGACTCTCAAAACTCCTTTTTTTTAATTAGATGGAAAAATTAATCCTCCTTTACCATAATTGGCTTGTGAAAGGCTGGCCCACCCATTCATTTACAGCACACGATAAACGACTGTGTTGTGACAAGAAATGATAAGACTTTTGAAAGATCCAACACGCATCACTCTACCAAAGCTTTCTTTACACTAGAAATGAACGTCTTATGTGAGCATTCGCACTAATATGCGAGTTAAGGACTACTTTTGCCTCGCCAAAACCCTTCCCAAATTGGAACTGATCTCGTCGATTTGACCAAAGTGGGTGTAATAACTTGCGAAAGTGTACCGAGCGATCCGGCGGGTTGAGGCAAGTGCGTCTGGGTCTGCATTTGCGAGGCGGAGCAGCCGCGAGCCTCGAGCACGACGCTGTTCTGGGTCTTGGAGATGGGGAAGATCCAGCTGGTGCCCATGGAGGCGAGATCGGGAAGCGCATACTGGGGGAGAGGAGCTCCGGCGGCCGCAGCTTGAGGGTCGAGAAGAGTCAGGCCGAGTCTCATATAACCCGACCAGCCGCGCTCGTTCGCCTCGATCTCCACGAGGAAGATCTCGCCAGGTAGAAGGGGTTTTTCGCTGAAGGTGAGCGCGTTTGCGAAACTCGCCTTGCGGAAAGCTACCGTGTTGTTTTCGCGCAAAACGATGTTGGAGCCGTGGAACGGGTGGAAGCGGGAGAGCATACTCCTCACCCTCACCCTCACCCACTCCTCTCTCTTCCCTGGACCTCTGTTTCGAGATCTTTGGCTTCTCTTCTATCTCCTAGCGATCGTCAGTTCGCTCCCAGTGACGCGCATCGCTCGCAATCCCACTTGACAGCTATTAGACACTTGGACTTTTTGGCCACAACGATACTTTTCTCGGCCTACTGTTTTTTTATGTTTTGAAAATCGCACTCACAACATGAGTGATAATATCTTGTCAAAGGTGTGTAGGAATACTTTCCTTCTACACTATTCGGTATGACAACATCCCCTAAGGCAGAGTGGGGGGGGAATACCCCTATATACCAGCGCACACTATTGTTCAACAGCTTTCTATTCCATCCTCGCTCATAATTCACACCTCTTCAATAGTAATATTATACTAGTCACTGAGGTTAATCAAACTAAGGATCCTGACCCATTGGTAGGTCGCAAAATAAATAAAATGGGTCGTGACAAATGAAAAAAATCCAAAAAAAATTGGTTTCGTCAAATGTTGCAAATATTGAGAATGGAACGAGTCGTTTTTACCTACATTTTATGAATTCGTACAATTTGTGAAAGGGCCGTTATCCTATAGGTGTAATGTCATGTAGAAATTGTTTATTTTATTAGCAACATCTAAAAAAGCAAACCAATAAAATAAAAAATTTCGCATTTATTGTACATTTAGGAAAAAATTATTAGTATTCGCATTTACTAATAGACGCCTCTATTCGGGTCTACCCCGAAACTTAGAAAGACGAAACTTAGAAAATGTTTTAAATGCCAACCACCAGGTACCTCAAGACCCTCAAATGAAGCCACCACCCCCCCAAAGAAGAGACCTTTCATTGGAGAAATAACCACAACGAATAGACCTTTTGTTGGAGACAACAGTTGTCCAGCAAATAATAAATTATTGTTATTAATGCTGAAGCAACTGCACATCACTGCTTTTAAATATAAAACTATAATTTGTTAATAAAATAGTCATTTCTATAAATATTATAGTAATACCTACATATATGATTACCTAACCAAACTGAACTCTTTCCAGGACCATTCAATAGTCATCTGAAACAATAAAAACACATTTTAACAAACTCCACTGTAGGAATATGTAGAAAATGTAGAGGTAAGAAAAAAAAGCATGTATCTATAGGTATGTATAGGTAAATGCATGCATACATATATCTACATAAATTATTAATTTTTTTTAAATACAATAAAATCTTTTAAACCATCGCAAGCTTCACGTACGGTAGCGCTGCTATTCGTGATATCCTGGTTGGGTTGGGCAGCAGAGGTAATTTTATTGGCGGGGACACCTTGTGATAAGGAGAGTATTTATAGGTACAGAAACTATTTGATGAAGTGGATTATGCTGGAGATTGAAATGGTATAGAAGGAGGGGGTGAGTTTAGAGTAAAAGCAGATTGAAGCGATAATTTGTCCATCCTGGCATAAGAAATTATTTTCGAAATAAATTTAAGGGCTATACTCTGCTGAAATGTATTTAGATCTTTCAAATGTGTTGCGACATATCTCCCAAATGTGTCTGGCGCACTTTCTGGTTCAGGTGACAAAATTTTTTGGATGCTATCTACCAGTACTTGCCGATTGTTAATTAAATTTTTTGCGAATTGTTTTCGTAGCCGGTGCTTTAAATACCAAAGAATCCCTTTGATAGCTTTGTTCAGATACCTACAACTGAATATAAATAAATGGAAAGAAACAGC
Organism: Parapsyche elsis; assembly: GCA_022651745.1. NCBI lineage: Eukaryota > Metazoa > Arthropoda > Insecta > Trichoptera > Hydropsychidae > Parapsyche > Parapsyche elsis. The sequence goes on from JAGVSN010000016.1 coordinate 3,994,146, forward strand.
TAAAACTTAGACGGTGCGAGAAATAGTTATTGTCTTTAAACATTAGTGCTCTGTTTTACACGTAGGCCATGTAAAACAAAGCACTAATTGGTCGACGACGGACTACTTTGAACCGAGTCTCTCTGATATCAAAATAAGTCTCGTCGCAGTCGAAGATGTACTCAATGGGCTATATCAAAGTTACAGTTTGCTGCGAAGGTTCATTCTTCACTCGGTTGTTCATTGGATTCAAACTAGTAGTCCTAAACTCAAATGATTTTAAGTATAATCGTATCGGCTGTCGGCTGTCATCGTTCGTATATGGAAGTTCGTATACGCTGAGCTCGTCAAGTTCAAGGTATACCATAGCAGGGAATACTTGGAAGGTTATACCACTATCTGCCCTGCTCTAGAAGTAAATCATTGATGTATTAACGTAGTTCAATTATTGGTCAATTTCACACTTGACTGACGTTTCAATATGTCAACAATGCACATAAACACGCTTCTCCAATACACTCTCAGGGAGGCGATTGTCAAACGGTAGGAGGTACAATCACTGGGGGTACCACTTCCGGCGTGCGGCTAAGAGACAAGTACCGAAAATTACTTTATATTTTTAAAACGCTCAGCTAAATAGTAATTGCTCAGTATCAATAAGCATTTGATACGATCGAGAGTTTATACGATTGGGAAATGGAAAAAGGCCATGGCGGTAAATCGGCCATTTTCGACAAACGTCAGATTCGCCGGTTGCTACGTTTAGTGCGATTGCGTATTTGTGCTTATACGTTTAGTGCAAATATCGAACGCATATAATTAACAATGCGCGAATCTCGCAGCGGAGGGGTCCAGGGGTCTTCCAGCATCCTCAGCGTATCTGAACTTCGCGGCCATTTCTCGTGCCATAGTGGAGTTCGAGAACTGACAGGTCACACTTCAAAAGTGCACTCTGTTGGATGGGCGTGCGATGGTCGTCGCTTGGCTTCCGGTTCCTTCGACAAGTCCGTCGCCATATTTGCACTAGAGCGTGCCAGACTGGTGATTCACCTTTCACAGCTTTATATCTGAACAATCGCACGATTCGCTACTTTGTCTGAAGATCTTACATCCGCGTTCACTGTCATTTTTTAAATTCCAGAGCAACGAGCATCTTTTCAAAGGACACACTGGATCCGTGGATCAATTATGTTGGCACGCTTCACATCCAGACTTGTTGAGTACGGCCAGCGGTGATAAAACTGTTAGGATTTGGGATGCCAGGTAAGCCATACGCATATCAAAAGTATTGATGATACATTATTACACTTATAGGAACGTTGTGGTCACTAGTTATAGGAACCAGTGATGGTGTGTGTGTAACATTAATATTTTAATACAAACTGGAGTTTTGTATTTTAGTTATTCTTTGAAGTACAGCAGATTTCATGTATAGAGAAGTGTAAGTGGTTACGTAGTTGCGTGTGACGAATCAACGGTGTGTGGTCCAGAGTATCGCTCGACGACGAGAGTCGTCATTCCTATACACTTAATGTGTCAATATTGTTGACTTTCAGATCTCAAAAATGCGCCGCGACGATAAACACAAAAGGTGAGAATATAAACATTGCTTGGTCTCCGGACGGCAACACCATAGCCGTTGGAAATAAAGAAGATCTCGTTTCATTTATTGACACCAAAACGCATAAAATAGTTGCCGAAGAACAGTCAAATTTTGAAGTCAACGAAATTTCGTGGAATAACACATCTGACCTCTTTTTCCTCACTAATGGTCAAGGATGTATACATATTTTGAGGTGAATTTTTTTTTAATTGTACCTACCTATACGTAGAGTAGAATCAAATGTTTAATTGTTGTTGTTTTTTCAGTTACCCCTCTCTCGAACTACAAACTATATTAAAGGCACATCCTGCTACGTGTATTTGCATTGAGCACGATCCCACTGGAAGATATTTTGCAACGGGTTCAGCTGATGCTTTGGTTTCCTTGTGGGATGTTAATGAGCTTGCATGTTTACGTGTATTTTCCAGGTTACTGAGCATTAATTGATACTTTGAGTCGATATTCTATATGATTATACTTTTGTATAGCACACTACAAAAGTTTCAATTTATTTAATTTCAGATTGGACTGGCCTGTACGAACTTTGTCATTTAGTTTCGATGGCAGACTCCTTGCATCTGCAAGCGAAGACCTTATCATAGATATTGGTGATACAGAAACAGGTAAATTATACATTCGTCATTATTCTTTCCCACTTTTCATTAGCATCTTCTGATTTTAGTCTTTTTCATTTATTATTTTATTTGAAATCATCCGTTTACAAATATTAAATAAATTTATATGCCAATACACATTTAATTTGTTTTTAGGTCAGAAAATTGCCGATATACCAGTTCAAGCTGCTACTTTCACTGTAGCCTGGCACCCTTCACTTTACCTATTGGCTTATGCATGTGATGATAAAGAAGCAAATGAAAGAAAGCGTGATGCTGGAAGCTTGAAAGTCTGGGGTTTCAGTACAAATTAAATAGGATCTCATTTAAATGTAGTTTTAAGTTGTAAAATTATTTTTATAAATCCAAATAAAATTTTGTTTGATATTTTCAAATAAACTAAAGCTTGTTTTTTTATGATTTTATTGAAAAAATATTAATTTATATCATCTTCTAACTGCCATCCATCTTCTGGACTTAGGAATCGTCTCTTTACAGCAGTATTCATGTATGGACGTAATACCCATTCAGTATCGGCAGCTTCCAAGGTATCTAATGTGCCAAGTCGTACTTCATACAATTTTAGTTGAAAACGAGGTCCGACTTCCATCAGTTCAATGTTTTTATCAACCTAAAATACAATAAATACATATATAAAGTAAAAATGTGATTAGAGAAACAAAATAATAATCATAAAAATAAATCACCTTTTTATATGTGTGATGTCTGAAACATACGTAGTCGTCGTGGTTAGCAAAAGTTATAACTCTTTTAGAGTCTTCCTTTGGTACGGGAAATAGATATTTGAGTATATTGGCGGTGCGCATTCCGAGACTTGTCTTAAAATTGTGAAATATAAGGTGCGGATATTGTTCAGACATTGGAGCCATATCGGGCACATCGTGTCTCATAATAACATCGGACATTTGAAAGAACGCCGTAGGCCCATATGGTAGGTGACAAATAATCTAAAAAAATTATAAAGTACATACAGGTGCACATAAACAATCAACAGACATCTCTCCTGCGGATTTGCTATTACAGCATTTCAAAAAGTAACATGTATTAACAATAAAAACTAACGAGACTCGATGGGATTCCTCTATGCTCGTGGATAACTATGAAGTCTGTGACGTCATTAGCTCTGCAAGCATGAATGAGTTGTTTCATTTCATATTTACCCCTATTCATTCTTTGAGAATTGGGAAAAATTAATCTGCAATTTTACAAAGTAAAGATACACGTGAAAGCAATAAAAATGTTAATTATATGTATTAAAAAAATAATACAAGTATGTACCTAAGTTCTTTAGCAAACATCTTAAGTCTTGAACTAGGCTCTCTGGAGGTCGTTATCATAATTTTTGGATCCTGGACGCCAGCGTACCTGTATTCATCGTCTTGAGAGTTCAAAGTATTGGTTCCTCCACTGACACCTCCGATAATAGCGGCTTGCTCTGGTCCTAATTTAAAACAGTGTAAGGGTTAATAAGTTTATTTAACTACATTTCTTTCATGTTCTAAATAAATGAACCGTAATAGTAGGTCACGATTCGGCTTAAATATTTACAGTACGAGTAGCACATAAAAAAAGTAAATAAAATCACAAATACAACAACCTTGATCTTCCCATTCTATTTTGTCCTGGATTGCTAGTGCTTTTTTTCGCAAATCGCCATGAATTGGAATGTTTTCTTCTAGACTCCTTTTAAGTTTATCCTTCTTAGCTTGTATGTTTTTAAATTTGTCTTCTACCGTTTTTCTGTACAAATATTCTTTACGCAAACGTGCCTGTCGCCTCAACATAGTGAAATGTGTAAGAAAATATTTTACAATGTCAAAAATCTGCGTTAAAAAGCGGTACAAAGAAGCTTCTGTAAATAAGCCGCAACTGTCAAACACCACGTGCGTGCACAAGCTTTAGTCATCGAAGTGTTGACCATAACACTCGTAATTCAGATCATACCATATATCCATTGTGTGTTCCCATAAATACTTATTTTTACAATATTTTAAGCCTATTTTTTCCATAACTTATATTTGAAATAACAATAATAAATTAAGTTCAACATTTCTATACAAAAAAAAAAAAACGTCTTGGCCGTTTTCCCGCATCCAGTTGATACCCAGTTCATAGAACATCAGAATGAAAGCACAAAGAAAACAGAGCCAACAATGTGTTTAGTAGATGTAACGATAGTATCATTCGAATAAATTTTTGTATTCTAGCTTCTACAAGTTCATAATTATTAAAAACAAATTCTCTAAATGGAAACAGGATTTACTTTTTCATACAAGAAAAATATTCGTGCACATTTCAGTTTTTACCTATTCGAGATATATAAAATTGAATGTTTGTTTGTCCGCTATGCAAATCTACAGTTTTCAATTTAGAACCACCAAATTCGGTATACTATCTCGTGGTACTCTACTTAGACCGTAGATGGTTTTGGAGATGTCAATACCGGGTCAGTCCGGGGTCAATACAAAAATGTTGTTTGTACTGGAGAACAAATGTTTATTTTGATATTCATCACCAGCCCGAGCAACGCCGGACACTTCGTCTAGTGTGTAATAGATCCGAGTGGTAACATTTATTCCTACCGCCTTTAACCAAACCGAGCCTGTAGATGTAGACATGCTTTTTGCAGTCGCAGCCGTTTATTCACAATTGCTAAACGCTACAGCCACCGACTCGCCGTGCCGTCAACAATAACACATTATTATTATTATTATTTTCATTATTATTCATTGTTATTATGTATCTCTCGATGATTTACTCCGCGGTAATAAATAAATAAAATTAATAATACTCCGTTGATAATAGTTTGCAGTGTCGCAGACCAAAGTTACAGTGATAAGTACAGGTCGCGCACCCAGAGTTGAAGCGAACCACACACACACAAATTGTGTGTCTGTGAATAATATAAATTTTAACTAAATGCAACAATAAAAACGCTCCGTCTCTTTCGCGCGCGTAAACGTTACGAGTGTAACAGAGACACTATTGTTTTGTGACATTGCATGTTCATTCAGTTTTCGATTTTTATATCGTTTGTTGGTTTAATTAGACTAGTTTAATAGTTTAGTTTGAATATACCGTATCCAGGGAAAAACACAAAACCCATTTTATATGACATAATACTAAAGAATAAGCCAAATTACCAAAAAATTGTAGGTACTTGACAAAATCCTGGAAGATCACGGACATAGTGTACTGCACCTACCACCCTACCAACCAGAACTAAACCCTATAGAGTTACTGTGGGGTATTATTAAAGGTAAAGTTAAAATTAAATATTAAAATTGCATCAGCCTGTACACTAAAAATGCATGTGTTTGTGTGTGGTTGGCTTCAACTCTGGCTGCGCGACCTATACGACGCTGCGCTAGCGTAATTCGTTTCGGCGGAGGCGAGTCGGTGGCTGTAGCGTTTAGCGATTGTGAATGAGCGTCGCAGTCGACTGATTCGTTACGGGCGCCCTTAAAGTGTCGCGGATTGCGTTACACGATTACCCGCCAAGAAATTTCGACGAGTGCCAGGCGCCGAGGATTAATCGACATCGATAACGCCCGCACGTCATCGACGATTCTTATCGGAAACCAATAGGAACGCCACGTTTTCAATTTATTTGAAGATAGACCATTATTTTGCGTAAAGCGCGCGACGCGACAATTGGGCAGGAGTTGGCGGCACTTTCGAAAGCGGCCATTCGGGCATTCGGGCATTCGGGCCGCTGCGCCGCTCGTCGGGTTGTGTCGTGCGCTGCGCTCACGTCACGCTTTTGCCAAGGTCTACTATCTACTATCACTATCTCTGTCGTCTATTGCGTCGCCTACGTCATCCAGCACCGTTCGAAGGACTATGGTGAGCCATCCTACTTGTTCTTGAGGGACGCCCTCTATCGCGTTTCTTCCCCGCTTCCCGCTTCTCGCCTCATAGTCGTAATGGCGCGTAATGGCGGCGAGGCGACCGAAACTCATTGTTTACGTCGAGCGTCGGCAAGGCGACTCGGAAGCGTTCTAAGATTCAAATACAAAGTATATATATGTGGAGGGGGTGTGCGAGGTGAGGGGACCGGGGGATTCTCGGAGAGGAGACGCGTCCGCTCTCGCCGACGCGCCCCTCTCGAATGAGGCTTCAGGCTTGTTTTGCATGCAGAGTTTGTTGCAGTGCTAAGCGGCTGAGCCACAATGAGCCAATCTGAGCCACTACGAGTAGAGCTTCTCGTCTCTCATTCGCCGGTCGCGCATTTCATTTCCCCCTCCCCTTCGGTCGGTCGTGTTGCGTAAAACCCGTTTTGACGTTTCGATGACGGTGTTGCCACACGCATTATGTGCTAATTATTGTCTTTTGTTCGTCTTTGCGTTTTTAGATTGTTTTTTTTTTTTTTTTAATGAGACAATTTAAATGATATTGCTCTCCGAATTTTGGCGGGATTTTTTATGGCCTTCCAAAAAAATTTTTTTTTTTTTTTAAATTATGCTAACAGCGTTTTTCGATTTTAACATGCGACATGAGACGTTGATTTTATCCGCGTACCCCACTTTTGACAACAATTGCAAAGAGAGGGAAGGTATTATAATTCGTATAATGGCCCTCACAAACATGAGCGGTATCGCTGCGTCAAACTGACGCCCCTATCGTCGTCCAATTCGCACCCGATATAATTCGCATTGGTGCGAATCAACGACGATGGAGGACGTCAACTTGAAGCAGCGATAACGCTCGGGTTTGTGAGGGCCTTAAAGCGCTCCCATACCTTTAAATTTAAAAAAAAATTTAAACTTTTTGAGCAAAAATGCATTGCAAAATATTTTCCCGCATGCATAAGAACATTTTGTATTTAAATTATTTTAAATTTCATAAGAAAAAGTTCTTAGTGATCAGAGTGGTAGGTATAGCGGAACGTGTTAAAAAGTTGAAATTGCAATGGGCTGGACTCTAGTGAGAAGAATGGATGGCAAATGGGCGCGAGAAATACTGGATGGATGTGAAAGAAAGCAATGATGGGCTGATGAATTGAGAAGAATGTATTGAGTCGTGGATGCATATTCCTCAAGACAGATAGGAATGGAAGAGGATTGGAGAGGCCTTCGTCCAGCAAAATGATGATGATGATGTAGGAATTTACAAATTTTTTTGTAAAACTTAAAAAAAAAGCGCTGCAGGCGAGATTTTCTTCCACAACAGCAAATTTGATGAATTGAGTAAAATAAGATTATGTATTTACCAATTGGAATGACGGATTTCCTTTTGACTGGGTCAAAATTACAAACCTGGACGTGTGGTTTGATATTTGTGATCTTAAGACGAAAATGAATATTCAAAACTAAAGAACAATGTGTTTCAGCCCCCACCACATACCACCGAGCGTATTTATCTGCTCGCGAATAATAATTGGCTCCGGTTTGTGAAGCTCTTTTTATGCTCAACCAAAATGAAGTCGGTTCATTTTGTTCAAATTTTCATTTCAAAAAACAATCTGAAATCAGCTCCGATAGCTGTTCTTCTTCGGCATTTGGTAGATTATTTGGCAACGTATGAAACGTATGAGGAAAGGATTTATTATCCACTCGAAGGTGCAACAAAATATTCAACCGCGTACCACACTTTGGGAAACACTGTACTACAGCATAACGTCAGTGAACTTGCAAACCCTCCTAAATCACGTTGGCGTACTTTTCAGGAGAAAGAAAAAAACAAAATTCGTATACCCAAAATTTTAAATATGTACATACATACATATGTACATATGTACATTCATACATAATTTGGTTAATTTTTCCATTTCTAGCTGTTATAAGCTTTAAATCAGTAGAATGTAGAATCATTTGGAAGAATGTATGTATTGTAGCTGAACTTTTTTTGAACACGCAAGATGAAGATAAGTTTCTCAAAGGAAACTTACTTTATTGGGGAGGAAAATTGAAGGACGAATGGTGACAAGCTTTGGTTACACTCATCTCAGAACACACAATTTTTTTATCCCTCTAAAATGAAGTTAATTTTACCTTTTAAAAATTTTAATCTACAAAACCGTTTGCCAATTTTATTATTACGTGTTATACATATAAATGATGTCGTTTGTTGAAAAACAAAATTATCATAAAAAGGAATGTGACGAATCTGCGATTCAAGTTTAAAATAAAACTTAAATGAACCGTTCTCACGGTAACTATTTCATTTTGCATAATTAACCATGCTTCGAGGCATCTGTATTTAACGACGTAAACAACGAATTACCACTTTTCGAAATTAAATTTTTTATACATTTGTTTTTATCGATCTTTTTTAAGTCAAATCCCCGCATCAGGTTGGAAACGTTTGAACGGTTGTAATTGCACATGCTTCTTGACGATTGCAAAATATAATATTTAATTTTCTTATTTTTTATTTGTAAATTTTCGCGTAGGTATATTTTTGTACTGTTTTTTTCCATATAAAATACGTACAATTATTACGTACGTACACTAATTGAATAGAATTATAAATATATATATTATTTCTCGTATGATGGGATTTACCTATGTCGTTTTTATTTCGTAGAAAACAGCTACACGAGTAACGTATAGCCAAATGGAATATTTAATTATGTAAACTATTTCAATAAAAATCGAACTCTCGTATTTAATTATGTATGTACATATGCGACTTTAACTCTATCACCTTACTGATTTATACATAGTTTATTTCGTTCATTTTGTTCAAAAAATTGCTTAAGAATTAGTACCAGCTAGAGCTTCTTTGTTTTCATATTTCGAAGCTCGAAGATATAAATTTCGGCAATCTCTACGATCGTCACGATATATTGTAAGATTTCTTATAAATGCGGATAAAGATGATTACGTACGTACATATATTGAAAATATTCGGCAGGCAAAATTAAAATAGACGTATATAAAAGCTTTTAGCGGCAAAAAATAAAGCCGAAGAGTTGAAAGCGAACGGTCAAAACGTCCACATATTTATCTTACGTAGAGATCGCCTTTTATTGCATTTTAAAATTTCGCGCATCAGCTGATTCGACGCGTTCGATATGAAATTAATGCGGAATTGCAGGAACTCTCGCAGGATTAGAGCGGTGGTCGTGGCTACTTTTACGGTCGATACCCGAAAGGACATCGGCGACTTTTAGGGAAAATTTATTTAACATCTTTTCCCCGCCGGTGAGGAAATTCTTCGCGAGATTTTGAAGACGAAAGTGAACCCCTCCCCCTTCCCGAGAAAGCGAGGCCGAAAGCTCTCGGCGACCCCTTTCACCCGAGAGTATGTCGAATTTTGATCGCATTTACTCATTGCGGATCGATATTTATTTTTTGATTTCGATTCCGACAATGCAACGGTACGAATGAATAGCGCCGAAAATCTTCGTATTCAAAATTTTTACTTGTATTATTATTAATAAGTATTGTGATCATGCGAAAATTTGACTAATTTTTTATTTATTAATTTATTTGATTATTACATGGAGAGGTGGTATAGCCGATGGGCTCATAGGATTTGGTATCCGTTAAAAAAAAAAAAAAACAGTATTATAAGTAAAAAAGAAAGAGAGGACAGTATTTCCAAAGTTGAACAAAATAAAGATAAAAAATAAAATGAATAGTGGTCCATTTATTATCAAGAGTTACAAATACCCATTGTTTTTTAAGAATAAATTTATAAATCTAGTTGAGTTTTTATATAAATTAACATTTTTTAAAGTGACTATTGACTATTCCAAACTTGAATCACTCTATTTGAAAAGAATGAATCTCTAACGATCTTATTTGATTTTTCTTTTCGGAGTCTTGGATGAGGGTTCTTATTGAACATAATGAGGTTGGTCATTTCACACGAATAATGATTATTTATTATTATGAATACTTCAATTGAACCACCTCTTGATCTCCTCGTCTTCAATGTGGAGAGATTCAGTATTTTCAATCTTTCATGATAAGGTATCAGGTATTATTCCCTGATCACGTTTTCACGATTTCTGGAAAATGTTTGTATGTAAAATCGTCAATAACTCAAAAAACCGTTAATCCTATTAAATTGAAAATTATTATTATTTTTTTTTTTTATATATGTAGACTGAAGAGTCGTTTTGAGTATGATAGACTGCCGGGTGGAATTAGAAGTTCCGAAACTATCGATAAATTCACGGCAGCCTTAGGATTATGTAATTAGATCGAAAATATTTTTCGAATAGCTCACGAACGCTCGAGTTGAACTTTTATATAAAACAATAAAATAAGAGGCGAGCGGGAGCGGCGTGGGCGGCGCGCGCCCCTCCTCTCCCTCCCCTTCATCGCGGGGAATAACTTTAGGCTTTTGGATCGTATCGAGATTTTCAACCAGTTTTATTCGATCCGAGTTCGTTCAACCCGCCCCTCCCTCTCGTCGTCGTCGATAGAAATTCGCCTAATCTCACAATCGTGCGAAGTGGCGAGTAGGAGACTTTGCGAAAACAAAAGTCTAAAATCTCGACAGCGGCGCCCATTTTGATTCTCGCTCGGTCGTAAAACGTCGCCGGAGCTTTCGGCGTAGCGCGAAAGCTCTCGCGCGACCGTCGGTGGGCGGAGACCGGCCGAGCGAGTATCGAGCGGCTCGCGACCGTCGTGCATTTCCGTCGTCGCTCGGCTCAAAGACGCCTGGTGGGGGAAGGGCGAGGGGCGCGCGGCGGAGAGGGGAAGGGGAGCGGTGTGGTGGTGGCGGCGGTGGCGAGTCGAGATGCGCCGCGGTTTGGTCCGGCGGTGACGCGTCCGATCCGCCCAAGCCTGAGCCCATGTCGGGTGAGGCGGGCGGTCGCGCTTGGGGCGCGCGTGAAGACGCTGGCTGGTGGGGCGGAGCTGGCGGCCAGAGCGGCCAAAGCGGCCAGAGCGGACAAAGCGGACAAAGCGGACAGGGCGAACACCACGCGCTTCTGCCGCACGAAGAGGCGCGCGCCGCGGCGACGGCCACAGCTGCCGCGACCACAGCCAGCGGCGCACCTGCTCCCGCACCCGCGCACCACCTCTTCTCCTACAAAATGGCGAGCGGCTTCCAACAGCAGGCTGGCGGTGGATCTCCACCGGCCGCCTACGACTATCGCCTCGGAATGGGAAGACCACCCGAACCCCACTGGTGGTATTCGGCGGGTGTGGACGCGCTCCACCCTCACGGACCTTTGGCGCTGCACGCGCACGCCAACGAACACGCGGTAGGTTCCTTTCCCGACTTTCCCGACTTTCCCAACATTCCCAACTTTCCCACCCCAAAACTCCCCACATCCTATAAACGTACACTTTCAGATACGGTGACCTCGCGCCGCGATCGCGCGGGGTGGTGCGGCGCCGAAGCTCGAAAGACGCCGCAGATCATAACCTTGAGCGCGCGCGTCCCGCACACTTCCTTCCGCATCGATCGATTCGCGGTGCGATTTGGCGGGAAACTGCTGTCACACGCGCGACGCATAAACACCATCGGCTGTAAACATTCGGCACGCGCGTGGATCGGTCCGCACGCCGAAGGTTGGCGACGGGCGCGCGGCCTCGTCGCGTTCGAAAGTTTCGTCGGCCTCGAACCGCATCGCACACCTGCTCGCCTCTCGACCCGGACTCTCGGCGTTTATCGACTCGCACGGTAGAGACGCTCCACGATGCGGATCGATCTCAACTTTGTCCCTTGCGTGTGTTTGGCGTTCGTTCGCACAGAAAATTTATAAAACTTTTCACGTGTCGTGTCGTCATTTTCAGCCGTCAGCCTCTACGATCTACCTCGCTTTCTTTCACATCCTCTCGAATACCGCGGTGCATGTGATACGTTTTCATTTATGTCGACTATAGTAATCTTATGCGCGCGCACTAGCACGCTTGCGCCGACCGAGCGCGAGCTTTTTACATCGGAACCGCTATCGCCCCGTTTGATGTATTTATATTTCAGATGGTTTACTTTCGAGAAATATTAGTCATCTTAATCTACTAGGTTGGATTGAAATCGCATTCGCCCCCCGACGGAAAGGTCAATGGACTGCATTCGCCTGGGGGGGGAGTGTTGGTGGCCTCGTATGAGGGTTTTGTATGAAAATTAAGTTGGCGGTGTTCGCATCCACAGCGATATATACAGAATGTGTTTACGCAGAGACGTTCGGAACTCCCGAGGGGGAGCCTTACTAGACTAAATCGTAGTAAAATTTCATTCATCCAAATTATGTATGTTCGCTCGTGTCGCCTAAATCGCGCTCCGTTCGGATGAAATACACGCGAAAAATCGATAGCGCCGTTCCTGTAGCGCTCCGAATTGCAAAAGTGTGTCTGTCTCATCTGGGTTTTGAAACTTGGTCGAAACTATCCCGAACGGTACTCTCAATATTTCGTTCGCGTTCTTTTTTAGCGCGAATGTTCTCTTTGTTTTGAGCGCCGTGGACGCGTCTCGCGCATAAACAAAGGAATCGCCAGAGCGTGGAAGCCAGGCCCTGGGTTGTCTCTCGTGCACTATATATTGCATCGAATATATTCGAATTGCATCACGAATGGCGCCGAAATTACGCCTCGGCGAAAATTGCTCCGGTCGTTGGTTGGGTGATTCGATAATAAAATAAAAAAAAAAAAACGTGATTTTTCGTCGCCTTTGTTATCTCGACGATGCTATCCAACTTCGTCGCACTTTCGACACATCCACTTTTTAATTTGTTTACATGTGGCGTTTTTGCTCTTCATCCGATAAATTCCTACATCCTACGTACGGAAATGCGAACGTATCTTTATTTCTTCACATTCGATATATATTTGATCTAGTTTTTTTTTTTTTTTTTTTTCATTTCGACAATATACGGGTCTCATACGAAACGAGACCGTCTAAAAAGTTCTTTTGAAGATTTATACGTAGATATAGGAACCGGTTTTCGTTATTGAGAACGGCGATTTCTAACATTTTTTTTTTGTTCTACGAAATGATCGTAATTTTAAAGCGTGTTTTTTTTTTATATGTTTTAAATCGCCTATCAGTAAATATAGAGCCGTTTATATTCTTCGTCGTAGTCCGGATATTGATTTCAATAAGTTCGAGTACGCTATGGGTTTTGGTATCTCGCCCAGTGTTTTCTTGTTTACTAGCACCGGGCAAAAGCGTTTGTTTTCAATATTATGTATGTATATCGCGGTTTTATCATGTTCATTCATCAATTGACACATTTGATATCGTACGACTTGTGAATGAATTGGTAATTGGTTTTTTTTTTTATTATTTATTCATACATACTTGCATTTTTTGTTTTACTCGCCGTATCCGCGCGACTAGCGTCTGACATCTCTTTGATGTCGCCGTTCATTCATGCTGTTTTGCATCTTAAATTAATTATTTACATGAACGGCGTTCGCTTATCGAACGGACTAAAGTTCGTTTTTACCTATGTATATGTACAATCGAGGAAAGGATCTCCGGAACTTTTCCGGGCCCGGTTAGACTAGGGCGCTTACTGCATTTTATACGTCAATATCGAGGAACCTTTCAAGAAGTATGCAATTAATATTATATTGAGATGGGACGCGTACTTCTCCGCACACTCCCTTTTTCCCGAGAGAGCGTTGTGCGTTGATTAAGCTTAGAATTTTCCATGTTCGTCGTCACAATTGCCGATATCATCCCGCAGAAATAAATGAGTTGCTCATGCAACCGTGAAAATGGTTTTCGTAGTTGCTTCGGAGAGGGAGGCTGGGGTGGTAAAGGGTAGGCTGGGGTGGTTTTTAAGCAGGTTGGAGAGGGGAGTATTTTGTAGCCCGGGCATCTACAAAGCAAATACCCTGCTTTTATGGAAACAGGGGAAAAGGGGGGTGTATGATAGCCCCCCACGACCGCCATTACCCTCCCCTCCAACGTCCCCGCATTCCCCTCTCGTTCGTCGCATTATATTGGGGGGGGAGGAAAAGAGGGTGGGAAAGCACCCTCATCCTCATCCCTATGGCTGGCGCCCTGCCTGGAAGAAAAACGAACGGGGGGGAGAGAAAGGGAATTATCCTGGCTTTCGCGTAGGCGTCTACTTTTAATTAAACTAGCCATTTTGAACAAGTGCTTTAAGTTTTAATTTACCGCTACCCCGAATATTAATCGAAAAGGGTTTTACCATTACTGCTGTGCGGGGATTAAGTCCGCACATGGCGCGATCGGCCAATTTGGGCGTTTATGATTTAATCAATTTTTAAGTGTTTCAAGTCGTCGCCAATGCCGTGATCCTTCCAAAGTTTCTTTTATTAATATACTAGCTAAATTGCCCGGCGTTGCTCGGGCGGGTGACATTTATTCTCCAGTACAATCAAAAATTGAAACAAATGAATACATCTATTCTCCAGTACATAATTTTTTTCAGATTAAAAAATTTGTATGGGGCCCCCTTGACCCCTCGGTTTCGACCCCTTCCAAAAACCGTCTACGGTCTAAGTTAGAGTACCGTGAATTACTATACCAAATTTGGTGGCTCTAAATTTATTGAAAACTGTAGATTTGCATAGCGGACAAACAAACAAACAAACATTGATTTTTATAGAGCAGATAGTTGATGTGCCCGGCGTTGCTGGCCGGGTGAATTCAAATAATAAAACAAATGAATATCGAAATAAACATTTATTCTCCAGTACAAACAAAAATTGAATAAAAATTTTGTATGGACCCTTGACCGCGGACTCCGACCCTTTCCAAAACCCACCTACGGTCTGACTTGGGGTATCATGAGATAGTATACCAAGTTTGGCGGTTCTAAGTTAAAAATTGTAGATTTGCATAGCGGAATCACAAACAAACAAACATTTAATTTTATAGATATTAAACTAGTGTAAGCCCGTTGAATATCATTACCCGCACTGTGAGTATATGTGTGTTTAATATTTTTTGCATAGATGGCGCGTTATAATACGTCAACGTAACAATTTAGCAAGGTCGCGAGCCTATTGAGATATTATATCGATGGGTTTAGTTGTGCAGATATTGTATGTCCAATTTTTACCAAAATTGAGTTTATCATACAAAAAAAACGTCCCATCTGCATCAAATCTTCATGCTTAGAAAGTATTGTATCTCCAAATGTGTAGTATATTTGAGAAGATATTGCCTTATTCAAATATATAATATGTCCATTTTGTCCATATTTTTCGTGCAAAGAAGTTGCATGTCGGGACGTGCAACATTTTTGCAGGCAAATTCTTGTTCACACAGTGACGGCACAGGACATTTGAGTTTTGACATTTACTTAGAAGCATTCTTGTTATTGTTGTGATTGATATAAAATATATATTTAATATATAACGATGGGTTAGTGCACAGATATTGTATGTTTTGTTTAAAACATTCTAAGTGACGCACGTCTCTTTTGCATGAAAACTATGGACGAAATGGACATATTATATATTTGAATAAGGCAACATCTTCTCAAATATATGTATGTACTATTTGGACATACAATACTTTTTAAACATGAAAGTTTGATGCCGAGGGATGTTGTGTACGATAATTCAATTTTTTTAAAACTGGACATACAATATCTGTGCACTAACCCATCGATATATTTTATATATAATATAATATATATGTATTTATATAAAAAAATTATATAAATATATTATGCAACTTTTATTCGTGCTTAAATGTAACATGTCCAAATTCAGACTGTCATTTATGCAATTATATTGTATGTCCAAACACTCCTGCATAACCTCCATACCAATTTTAGAATATTACACTTTAGGAAACAAATTTAAAAGGAAAAACCTTTATCCCAGCATCTACAAACTTAAAATTTGATTATCTCAAAACATTCATAGTGAACTGGTTCAAATCCGACTCGCGCGCGACGTTCTAGTATTTTAATCATTTAAGTCAGCGTGCGTTATCAGCAGACAGACGGGCTATATATTATATATATACTAGTGTAAGCCCGCTAAATATCAACGCCTGCTGAATTTTAAAGCCGATACGAATACGTACCCAGTGACTTTGGACGGGATGACCACTTCAAATTTAATTCGAAACCCAGAAAAAAATTTTTTTCTACTTTACTATTTTATTATAATAATTATTAATTATTCTGCTATTTTGTAAGTGAGTTGTAATAATAAAAAAAAATAGTTTATATAGCGCCATCTAATTGATCCAACGGTAACGATAATTTAATTAATCCTCAGTTTTATTTTTTATTATATTATATATATATATTTTTATTATATGTATATGTATATATATATATATTTTTTTTATTATATGTATATGTATATATATTTTTTTATTATATATATATATATATAAGTACATATATATATTTATTATATATATGTATATATATTTTTATTATATATATATATATATATGTTTATGTACAAGTACAAGGAGACGTGTACCAAAAAAGTTACCGGTCGGTTATATTCGGATTCTCTCATACGTATTACGTTGGAAATACTTTTGCCCACCATTCAGCCGATCTGATGTGTAATTTTTTTGTTGTTTCAGCATCAACAAAATCAGAATCAGCAACATTCCTCTCAAAATTCACAATCCGTGTCACAGCAACAGTCGCAACAGAATCAGCAGCAAGCTTTACAACAACAGAATCAAACTTTGCAACAGCAAATTCAGTCAGCCCAGCAGCAGCTGCAGTCGGCGCAGCAACAGTTGCAGTCTGCCCAGCAACAGCAGTTACAATCTCAACAAATGCAGTCGCATCAGCAGTTGCAATCGCAACAGTTGCAGTCGCAACAGATCCAGTTGCAGCAAGGACTGCATCATTTAGCTCAAGGACAGGTGCTGCAGGCGGCACAGGCAGCTCACCAAAAAGGCAGAGGGCCTAAAGGGCGAGACTGCAAACCACGTGGACGCATCACCGCATATGCCTTTTTCGTTCAAACGTGTCGAGAAGAACACAAAAAGAAGCATCCCGATGAAAATGTTATATTTGCAGACTTTTCAAAAAAGTGCGCCGAAAGATGGAAGGTAAAGTTTTATCTGTAGACACGTACATTCCAAGTCGTATAAATTTGTCAAAACTTTTATTTTGGCTCGACTTGACTATTAACTCGTGTATTTGTTTACAGTTTTTTTGATATAGATTTATTATTTTATTTTAGACAATGCTAGACAAAGAAAAGCAGAGGTTTCATGAAATGGCTGAAAAGGATAAAAAACGATATGATTTGGAAATGCAATCCTACATTCCACCCAAAGGTGAAAAAATGGGTAGGGGTCGTAAACGAAAACAAGTCAAAGACCCCAATGCTCAAAAAAGATCATTGTAAGCATATATAAGCTGTTTTTATTAGTGTTATCTTCTAAATTTATCATACGAATTTTGCTTTATAATGTGATCCAATTTTTTTATTCACTCGACAGGTCTGCATTCTTTTGGTTTTGCAACGATGAACGTTCAAAGGTTAAGGCTCTGAATCCCGAGTACGGTGTTGGTAATATTGCCAAAGAACTCGGTAGGCGTTGGGCTGACTGTGATCCAGAAACTAAAGCGAAATATGAGGCCATGTCAGAAAAAGATAAGGCTCGTTATGATAGGGTGCGTTTATTTTTTAAATTCGATTTACTCATTCCCTAAATAACCACTCGATGGTTTAGAATTGGATAATGAATGTTTTTCAACGTTCCAGGAGATGACCGCATATAAGAAGAAACCTAAACCGGTCACACCTATCCCTGAAGACGATGATGAGGAACCAGATGATGAAGAATTTGATTAAAGTTACTCTCGTGGCTTTTAATAAAGTATTTTCTACATTAAGCTATTTTATGAATGTGAAAGTCAATAACTCAGAACAATTAGTAATTTTCTAATTATGTTTTATACAAGGCGGTGGTGTGATGTGTACCTGTGCATTATCTAATAAATAGAAAATTACTTTTATTTATGAGGTGAAGAAAGGTTATTTTATGACTTGTTTTGATTTAAAAGTTTAATAAATCCAAGTTTAACAGATTAAGGCTTCAGTTGAAGTGACAATTTTTAAGAATTTTATAATTATACTTATATATTTTACCATTTCCTTGGAGTGTGACACCCTACGAGTGTTGTCTGTGGCATCATTTTTAAGAAACGGAGAAATTGTTGATGCTGAAATTAAGTGTAAGTTAATTGTTCGGACTTCGGAGATTACATATGGTGAGTTTAATAGTGATTTTGGAAGATAATCTTGAACGATAATTTACATTACAAGTGTCCAAGTGTCTTTGTTGATTGGAAGTGGAAAATTGTAAATAGCAATTATGTATTTTTTTTATAAATTGCTGATATTACTTAGATGTTCATAATAGCGTAGAAATATTCATATTCTCAATTGTCTAAACATTTCATAAGGATGTTTAGCTATAAATTATCCTCCAGATCTCGACGTAAATATAATGGAGACTATCGAATCTCAATGATATATTTACTTTGCTCTGACTGTCAAAGTGCTTTAGTGGTTTCAATGAAATGCTTTTGCACGTGATACACAGATGTGATGACCGTAAGTGATGCAATAATTTGTTAACATAGTGAACATATCCATGAAACAAAGAACCTTGTCATGATGTTAGGTGTTTTGTGAGTAAACTGTTAACAAAATTTGGCAATTTCAATTACAACTTCAAGCCAGGAGTTCTAATGATAGATTTTCTCGATTCTCTGTGTATTGTTAGTATTATGAAAATTACTTGTAAGTTTTTTCCATTTCAAAATTTCCAGACTGTTATTGTTCTGTCGCATTGTGTTGTATATAATATATTGGTTGGTGTTAGTACATTGTTTTGATACAATTTCGAGTAATTTTTTCCATCAGTTCAGTTCATCTTGTAGCCAGTTTTTCATTTTTGCGAATCTTTGCTATCTTTTTTTAATATTATGTTATACAAATTTTTTGTTATTCCATCGTTAATTTTTGGCTTCTTACTTACAAAACATGTAACAGAGCGCGATATATTGATTGACTGCATTTCAGTCAAAGTAAATTTCTAAGCCATATTATATTAAAACTTTTGGAATAAGTTTTTTGTATGATAACAAATTTTCAGATCTGATTTTGATATATCATATACACTGAATGTAATTTTATTACAGATGGTTTTGTTTTAAATGTACAATTTACATATTTTTTTAATAACATTGATTTTAATTGTAAATAATACAATGTGACATTGTTGCCATGCCTTTTCCTGTTTTTTATTATTAAGAATGACAATATTGCTAATGTTTGAAGTTCAATTGAGAACTAAATTTGGATAATTTTGCCATTTTTAATTTTGATAATATAATGTTGCCATTTTACTTCACAAAATTTACGTGAAGTACTTATTCACATGTAACATCTGTATGAAAATATAATAGATTATATTTGACAGTAAAACTTTTTTGGTTAAACAATTTGATGTGAGTGATAGATAACTTTTGAACTCTTTTCAACAAATATTTTTCAAAGTATTTATTTTTTTACACATTTCAAACGAAATCAGCTGTTATTTTGTTATAAACGTTGATAACTAAAATAAATTAAGTTGCAATATTTTATGTTAAATAAAATAAATTAATCAAAAGAAATATCTTTGTTTTCCTCTAATTCTGTTATATTGTTACACAATAATTTAATTTATGTCTTCTCTGATATTAAATGTTTGACCTTTGATTTTTTTCGAGACTGGGGTTTTATGGAGTACATACATATAAAAAAATGCTTGGTATTTTGATCTATTTATTTATTACCATTTATCCAATCTATATATTTTGCAGTATCCGTAAATATTGTAAAATGTTGAGGATCACAAACATTCTTGTCTGCTTTGGAAACGGCAACCGAAACAATGCCTCTCAGGAAATAAGAGATTTTTAGATCCGATTGTATTATAGGGATAACAAGTCCTCCCCCACTGTCTCCATTGCAGGGGCTCGCGCCTGAAGCATAAATTGTTATAGTGTATTAGTTTGCATTAATTTAATTAAAAATAATTCTGTATTTGCTGGGCAAAAGTGCCAAGTATTTTTTTTAACCCTTTGCAAAATATTTTTACACGTAATGGCGAAATTAGGTACCCAAGATTAAATTAGAATTTGGAGATGCATAGATAGATAAATAATTAAAGCGTGCGGTCGAACAATTTGTTAACATTTTGGTCGATTTTGAATTTTTGATGGGAATATAGATTTATATTATCCCCTTGTCCGATTGCTTTTATTAGTTTTCAAAATGTCACCAAGGATCATGGAGGATCAAGTGCAGTGGACAGATCAAATAACAATTGCCTCTGATTCATGACCACAACTAATATTAAAACTCGATTTTCTCGTAACTAGCCCAATGTAACATATGTATGTAGTATATGTACATACTTGTTTGGCCGCACCCTTCGATTATTTAGGACCTCCTTTATCACTAGTTCGATTTCCAATGAGAATCGTTGCAAAAAAGCAGATACATAATCTCATTTTTGCCAAAATTTTACTTGGACAGTTTTCTCTAGCAACAAAAGTATTAATAATTTCAAACCATTTGTCTTGTTTCCACCAGCGCAGAATGAATTTTCGTAAACAAATTTTTCGAAAAATGTAGCATGACTCAATAAACACTCCACGTCTGAAACTATAGTCATTTTACCAGCCATTAATTGTTCTCCAGTTGTGTCGTTTTCATTTAAACCCCAACCGACGATCTGAATTATTGAAATTATATTTTATTAATTTAATTTAAATATTTTGATGTGCCTGCTAGATAGTTGGTATACCGTTCCATCCTGTCCATAAACTGATTCTTTAGAAACATTTCTGCTTTGATCATAATCTGTCCACATACAAATGGGTTGCACATATTCGTTAAACAATACGTTTTTTTTCAGTTTAAGTATTGCTATGTCGTTCCTTAGATTTTCCACATTGAAATTATAAAGAATTACTGATGCCACCTAAAATAAAATAAAATATCGTCATAACTAAAGTAAATGATTTTCATTTCATCTTTAGTATTACCATGTCAGAGGAGAGGTAATATAATATAATGTACATATAAAGTATTTACTTGTATTTCTTGATTCGATCGATCTCTTTTATTTAAGTTGTATTTTCCTGCCACGATTAGTAATTTATAACTTGCAATTGCATCACCATTAGTAGTTACGCAATGTGCGGCTGAAAAAATAGATATCCATTTTTTGGTTTTAAAATTGAGATTAATATTTAATTATTAATTTGGTTTTTCGTTGAGTACGTATGCACAAAATTTACCAGTTAAAACAGCTTTATTTGATATAAGTGATCCACCACATTTGTATGTCGCCGAAGGATTATTCTTTTCATTACGTAAATAGAGTGCTATATGCCATGGCCAATCTCCTGGTCGTGTACTTTCTCCCCGTAAGATGAGTGCAGTGTAATCTATTTGTCGTCTGCCACAATATGGAATAAAATTTTGGGTGCTGTAGTAAATGAGCTTAATGCAATTGGTTTAACTCCTGTAAAGTTGGTTTTATCTACGATATTTAAACAAAAAGTATAATAATTGATAAATGTATTTATGTATGTATTAATTTAAGTTTGGAATTTTTACCTTTGTAGCATTTTCGCATACCGGTCTTCCATTCAAAGTTGCGTTTACGATATTTGGGTATGGTTGCCCTGGTACTCCTTTTATGTTAAAACGAATATCATCTGCTGCACTAAAAGGGAATATTCGAAAAGTTGTTCCTTCCGAATATACTCGAGCCGTTTCTTCATCCTGAAATATGCCTCTTTGAGATTCGCGATTTACATATGAAAATATTCAGTAAGTAAGGAAATTAATATTTACTTACTATAGTTAGCAATGCTGGGTTATCTAGCGTTAATTTGATCCGGGCCTCTGGAATATTTTTATAGTTTTTCAAATTGAATGTCCCGTCCCAGTAATTCTCTTCAGATGGCTTACGACCCATTTCTCTTTGCATTGATATAAATCCATCAGGACATGGACTAAATGCTTCCATTGCTAATCCCACATATGACATACCGGCAGTATCATCGTTCTGACATTTCACGTTGCTTAAGCCGAGTGAGAGAATTACGAATAATGCAACATTTGGGTAGCTCATTTTATATTTTATGAATATATTCATTTTGATATATATATTAGATGTAGGTAAATATGATAACTTCGTAGAATTATGCTGCACAAATAGTAATTAAACAGTAGCGATTACCTCTTATGTGCCTCGTCAGAACAAGACTGCTTTTATCTCAAATAAAATGTAATTATTTGTAGACTCGAACTGATTTCTGTTTTAAACATTAAGCGTGTTATAATTACGGTGACCATACGTCCTTTATTTAAGAGGACAGTCCTAGACATTTAGATTTTTTTTTTTATAAAATGGCCATTTTGTCCTTTATTGTGAATTGAATAAATAGTAAATTAATGAATATTGGCGCATATCACGCAGTGCAAAAATTGCATAAGCACTGGTGTCGATTGTCTTCATAAATGAAATGTACATTATATATACATACATACATACAAAATATACATTTTTAATAAAAAATGTGTACGTTCATTTTAATTGACATCCTTAATGCCAACTATGATGAAGTTGAAAAGTTATTATGTTTTTTTTATATACATATATAATCTTTTATTTGTAAATTGTTTGATTTAATGTAATCTGTGAATTATTTAATTTAATGTAATATGTTAAATATAATGTTTTTTTTCTTGTCTCGCCATAGTGACGAATTGGGGCAATCTGTAATGTCAATATGGTATAATTTGCAAAAATAAAATAATATATTGAATTGTTATTAGAAAAAATTTATTCACATTTTACATTTACACATAGTGGAAAAATTGAAAGAATTTTGTTTTTATGTAGATCAGGGTTGTCCAAATAGCGGCCCGCAAGCTGTTTTTATGCGGCCCGCCACCTGTGGGTTGTGATTTTCACGCGCGAAAAAAAAAATTTAAATTCTATCATGAATCGATAATCTCAATATTTCTCAAAAACGAAGACACGTCTAACACAACAGAACTTGAAAATCAAATGCAAGATTCCATGTTTTTGTCAGATCTTGCATTTATGTATAACAGATATGGACCAACCATTTGAAGAGTTAAACTTAAAACTGCAGGGCAAACAACAGAATATTTCCATTTGGTCATCTGGCATCTGATATATGGTCATCTGAATGGCTATAAAAACAAATTGAAGCTTTTTAAATCAACACTGGCTAATAATAGGTTTTTTCCAAATTGCAAAGAACATTTTGAAAAAAGAAGAATTTTAAAGGGAATATCATTTTCAGCTCATGTAAAGTACATATATTGAAGTAATCATTGAGTATTTCGAGAATCGATTAAGTGATTTTAAGAAGATATTTCACTTTTTATTCAACCATTGACTATGAAAATTAAAAATGTAACATATGACCTACAGCTAAAATTATATGATTCCCAATCAGACTCTTTTTATGTTAGCAGAATTGAAAAAGGAGAAGAATTTTTTAAATTACTACTAATAGAGAGATACCCAAAATTGAAGAACTGTGGACTCAAGATGTACTCAATGCTAGGTGAAAGCACATTTTCAGCGATGAAATTTATAAAATAAAATTACAGATGTTCATTGAAAGATAAATCTCTTTCGAATTTACTGCGATTGGCAACGACAAATATCGAAATTGATATAGCTATAATTAGTAAACGAAGCCGAACTTGTTGTTTTTATTTTGATATGATATGACGTTTTATTCTTACGAAATTTGAAATCTTTTAGTAATGTACATACATACATATGTATGTATGTATATGGTCTTTTTATTATTCGGGATGCGGCCCGCGGCTGAATATTTATTACTTTATCCTAATCGGATAAAGTATTGCGATTATGCGAAAATTCGACCTGGAGATTTCAACTGATTTGTATCAGGTATCATCCCCTGATCACGTTTTCATGATTTCTGGAAAATGTCTGTATGTCTGTTTATTTATTTGTGTGTGTGTGTCTGTTTGTGTGTTTTCTCCGAAACTATCGTATACCAAGCTGAAATTTCATATCTATTATTTTCACGTAAAATGTAAGAGGAATTTTGTCAATATCAGTCAACCGGAAGTAGGGTTTTTTTCGTGTAGAAAATTCAAAAATTCTGTTACCACAGAATATTTCCGAAACTGCTTCGGCGATCAAGTCGAAATTTTATATGTAATGTAATGTAATGTAATTTTATATGTATTTTCAAGTAAGCCGTAAGAGATACTGCGATTTTGGTCAACATCTGACTACCGGAAGTGGCAGTTTACTATTGAACGATTTTTTTTTTTTTTTTTTTTTTTCGGTCTTTTAAATATGTAGTATCGTCACAATACTGTAATGTTGTAATCCTGAGAGAAATTACTAGTTACAATAAAATAAATAATTAAAATCAGTCAACCGGAAGTAGGGTTTTTTTTTGTCAAAAAGTATACCACAGAATATTTCCGAAACTGCTTCGGCGATCAAGTCAAAATTTCATATCTTTCTAGTTTTCACGTTAGCCGTAAGAGATACTGTGATTTTAGTCAACATCTGCTACCGGAAGTGGCAGTTTACTATTGAACGATTTCTTGTTTTTTTATTTTTTTCGGCCTTTTTAATAGTTAGTATCGTCATAATATTGTAATATTATAATCCTGAAACAAATACTTAGTTATGAAAAAATAAATCATTAAAATCAGTCAACCGGAAGTAGGGTTTTTTTCTTGTAGAAAAGTCAAAAATCCTGTTACCACGAAATATTTTTGAAACTACTCAACCGATCAAGCTGAAAATTATATTTAAAATTTCCATATAAAATTTAAGAGTTGATAAGGTTTTGATCAAAATCCGCCGACCGGAAGTGGTAGTTGAATATATGCCGAAGATCGTATTTTACATACGCGCGGCGCACTCAACATTAAAAAATTGATTTCGTGACTCGTATTCCTCAAATATATGGATAAAGTCAAGGGTTGGCCACTCCCGATTTTTTTTTATTATGAAACAATTTCTGATTTGTCCTTTATTTTCTCCACCGTCACCGTATGGTCACCGTAGTTATAATATGAATCCAGTTATGCTAATTAATATCGACTGTCCACCGATTATGAAAATTAACAATAATCTACGCAGAAATAACAACATGTTATTTATATTGAAATCCTAATAAACGAAAACAACTAGAAAATTTGCTGTGACGTCGGAGAAACTAGTGAATGCTCAAATTATTATTCATCATATTAGACGTTTAATACCAAACATCAAAAGTTGTAAATTACGTCTATACAAATTTATAATAATAATTTAATTTATTTCAGACGACGGGGAAGTGCCATCCAATACATAGTAAATTAACAAAAATATAAAGTAAAAATATGAATATACATAGGTACATCGTACATAATACATACATATGTATGGATGTATGTACTTTTTATGTACATACAGTAAGTCCTCTACTTACGCGGTTAATTCGTTCCAAAATTTTCGAAAAGTCGAAAACCGTGTAATTCGAGGGATTCTTAAATTCGATATATTTGATGTGTGAATTGTATATTTTACCTTTGATTTTTTTTTTAATCTAACTACATAGTTATCGCAAGCATCCTTACGAGGTTAGGTACTGCATGGTGGTCGATGTTACAAATTTTTCAGGGCATTGAAATTAACTATGATGATTTATTTTATGGCTTGACATTAAACGTTTAATATCACCGAGCAACAAAAAAAATCACGTTTTTTAAAACCCAGAGCAGAGATTTTTAAATCTTTACCAAGTTTGACCCACTTAATTCGAATCCGATAATGATTTTTGTTGATATGCTCTCGTTTATAAGATACTAGCCGAATTGCCCGGCGTTGCTCGTGCGGGTGACATTTATTCTCCAGTACAAACAAAAATTGAATGAAAAATTGAAACAAATGAAAACATTTATTTTACAGTACAAAATTTTTTCAGATTAAAAAAATTGTATGGGGGCCCCTTGACCGCGGACTCCGACCCCTTCCAAAACCCACCTACGGTCTAAGTTAGAGTACCGTGAATTGCTATACCAAATTTGGTGGTTCTAAGTTGAAAACTGTAGATTTGTATAGCGGACAAACAAACAAACATTGAATTTTATAGAGTAGATTAGCGATAAAAAATATCATTTTTTTTGGATTTTGCGGTCTATAACTGAAAATATAGTATTAATGTGTTCAAAGTGAGTATTGAAATTAATAGTCAGATATTGTTCCTATTGATTGTGATTTTTTATTGCTTTGAAATACTTATAATTAATTATCTAGCGAATTTTTAAAGTAAAAAATATATTATTTTACACATCTTTTTCCCGTTATTTGGTCAGTTTTGTTTATTTCACCACGTTTAAAAGGATTGGTTTTTGTATTTCGATATATTTTTATTTTATCTAAACATACTAATTCGAGCGGTAAATGATTTTAAATTATGCTGTTCAAACGAAGTCTTCAATTGTAAATAAGCGGTGTGATGATGTCGGTTCTCTATGGAGATGGTTCAAGAGGTTGGAGATGATAGAAATTTGAAAGAAATGAGAGAACTGTGTGTGTGTGTGTGTGAGCGCAAGGATTTTATAGTCTTCCATTTAGCGTTTGTTTGGTGTCGAATTCGAGGGAAGTTCCGTCTTAAGGCGGGCCCTAGACCTAACTGAATTACGGTGTGTTTGTAGTAAGGTGCCGTAAAAACGAAGCGTGTAGAGGAAAACGACGCAACGTTTTCGATTTAGACAGCGCTTTAGCGTTAGCGTTGAAATATCTCATTTTTAGGCGTTTTAGCGCTGGTATAGTTCGCGCCGCGGCCGTGGCGCTGCATACGCCTACTGAGCTGTATGGCGCAAACAAACAGCTGTTACGGCGCACGCGTAGCCTTGAGCTATACGGTGCATTCGTCCATACGCGTAGGCGCGAGCGTCCAAAAACCTGCGGCGTAGGCGAGATCGCTAACGTTTTCAAACGCATCGTTATTCAGTTACGTCTAGGGCCCGCCTTAGACACGCGTTTTTTCTCTGGATTGTTTGCCGGTACGCGCTCTTTATGTGCGATTTCTCTATGGTTTGAATCGGGGGGGGGGGGGATTTCCTTTTTTAAAACGCGTCCCTTGTTACGCATGTTCGTATGTTTGCGTGTATCGTCGAGGGTGGCGATTCCCGCAGTGTATTGACAAGTATCGTGATTCCCACATAACGAAAGCGAAAATCGGCGATGTAAATAACGTAACGATAAAAATACCACAACGGGGTGGCGGGAAAAGGCACGGTTGGTAGCATTGCGCAAAAGTGTCGCGGGTTGGCTGCCTGCGTTGCGGCCGCGCGCTCCTCTCCTCCCACTTCCACTGGCCTCCGCCAGTTTGCGTTTGCCAGTTTGCTCTGCGCCGCAGTCGTCGATCGCCATTTGCCGGAGGTGCGTGATGGCCGCGAGTGGCGTCGGCGCGCTGCACGCCTCTACCGCAACCGCAACCGCAACTGCAATTGTGACCGACGCACTCGTCCGCATCCGCATCGACCGCATCGACCGCATCGACCGCGTCAGCCGAAGAAGCTCACGGTCAGTTGTTCTTCAACCCCCCACTCCTCTCCCCTCGACAGGTCGTCCTTGTGCAATCGGCCGCGTGCGTACTCTCCCTGCCACAAATTAGTAAAGCGACTCGTACACATATGCATGCACACTCGATCGATCAATATCACTGGAAGACCCGCAAGCTTTACCCCTCCCCTCTTGTGGCGCAGTGCGGCCTCTTCACCCCTCAACCCTCATACCCCCTCCTCTTCCCCCTCACACTCCCACTTCCCCTCTCCGCCCCTCTGCCGCCATTGACTTTTCGCGCTAATGCTGTTGGCGCCCTGCGCCTAATCCTCCATTTTATTGCACTCGGAAAAAAAAGATGGACGCAAAATTTTTTTAAAGGTTGTTTCCCCGTCGCGCTGAATCTACGTCTCCCGCGATTACTGAAAACGTTTACGCACTAGTTTGTCGATCGCGATGTGCGTCGAATACCGTGGTGGAAAAAAAGTCTGGCATGGCCGGTCGCGCGGGTGCTATGGCCAAATTAAAATCGCGCAACGGTGCAGAACTGAGTCCCAGGTTCGTTCCTTCGTCCGGAGGGATGTCGCCCGGGTGTGTTTACCGCGTGCCGAATTCCACGGCTACAGTCTTTCGTTTTGAAGTTTGGGAGACTTCGTTCAGCCCTTCAGTTATTCTTTTTTTGTTATTCGTGAACGATTTTCCGAACAGGTCGTCGCTATATCGACGGAACGAAATGAAGGCCCTAGGAATGTCTAATTCAAATTTAAATGTGTGAAAAAATGATGTTGTGAAGAAATTTTTTGTACGAATAAAATGTGCCGTGTGCCTACTAAATGTGAAATGTGCAATGTGCATACTCGAGCGCCCGTTTGTAGAAAGCAGCCCATCAAAATTAGGTCGCAATTAGTTTAGAGGTGTGGGTAAAAATGAGGCACCACCACTTTTTTCACAAACCGTCTCAAGGGCACCGTTGACTGATAAGAGTGTGAGGACTAATCGGAGAAAGGGCCATCAACGATTTTTTTTATTATTATTCAGGATTATTATGTTACAAGATTTTTTTTTCAAATGGGGGGGGGGGGGGTAAATGATGAATTCGGCTTTTGGAATTAATAAAAATTTTCACAAATTTTTTTGCACTACCATGTCACTAGTGAAATTGTCTTCACCCTTTGAAAATAATTTTTTTGTTTTAATAAGTTTTTATTTTTATATTTTAGGTGAATTTTTTCTGCGTACCAGATTGTTGTTGATTCCTATATACATTATATACATATATATCATACCTACAAAAAAAAAAAAAAAAAAAAAAAACAGACTATATTTTAATTCATAATGGCTGTGAACGGGATTGAAGACATGAACGGGGAGTTATTTACCGACAATCTAATTGGATTGGGAGATGAAGGAGGTTCTCTTGAGCCTTCCGATTCTGGTGGGAATACGGACCAAGATTGTAATATTTGCGAGTAAGTTAATTATATAATTTTACAATTGTACCTATCCTCGTGTGACACATTTGCACGTGAAATTTTTAAATGTTTTCATAAATATTCTTTTTCCTTTTAGCAATAAGTTATGCAATCCTCTTATTTTGAACTGCTTGCATGTGTTTTGCGAAACGTGTTTGGAAAAATTGCTTAAAAATGAGACGAGCGATGCCCACGCTTTCAATCGTCTGATCGTTTGTCCGACCTGCAAACAAGAGACAAAGGTAATTTAACATGCTCGAATGCGACTTCTGATAGTATCTTTGATTATATCATTTATTCTTTGAACATATTTTTACATTATCTTGTAATTTAATAATCGAATATTAACTGTTATAGGTTCCGAGCTCTGGTGTATCCTCGTTGCCCACCGATTATATTTCGACTAATATTTTGGATTTGTCACAGGAACAAAATCTTGTGTGCACTTGCTGTAAAAGTAAAGAACAAGCTATAGCGAGATGTTCAGACTGTTCACACTTCTTGTGTCCGAATTGCACTTCTGCACATGAGTTTATGCGATGTTTTGAAAATCACACCGTCGTTCATTTTGATTCGATTCGGAATTCCGAAGAAAAGTTGGTTATTCATAAACCAATTTTCTGTGAGATACATCCGGGAGAGAGTCTCTCGTTTTATTGTAATCCTTGCGATGAAGGCGTCTGCCAGGAGTGTGTTGTACGTTTGCATAAAACAACTCCTACTCATCATTGCGAACGTTTGACAGAAGTGGAAGCTTCTCTACGCAGGCAACTAAGTGGACTTGCCCATTTAGCAGCAACGCGTGCTAAAGAATGCCAACGAGCAACTGAACGTTTCGATGATTCGCTTACTGAATTACAACGCCAGCGTGAAGATGCTCAAAGTCTCATCCGGGAATCGTATCAGACTTACAAGTCTGCTCTGAAGAAGGCCCGCGATTGTGCACTCGAACAAATGGATCATATACATTCAGAAAGGGAGTTAAAAGTGATGGATCTGTACGATAATACAAACAATACTATTGTGAAGATGGAAGATGCGTATAAATTTACTTCTCGTTTGGTCAAGCAAGGTGATGGGACAGAAATCGCCATGTTGAAGAAAGTAGTAGCTGCTCAAATTATGAATCTTGCCAAAAATATTCCAAAATTAGATATCAAATTTTCTTTTGAATTTGAAACTAATACCGAAAAATTTGAAAACAATATATTAGAAAATTTTGGCAAATTGAAGACTGAAAGCAGTTCAAATGACACTCGTGACAGTGGTATTGTTGTCGGTCCGGCATCGTTAACTGGATCTCCACCCGCCCCTCTCCCATCTTCAATGCAATCGTCTTTTGAGGAGTTTGCCTTAACTCCGACATCGCCTTTAGTGGCCCCCACATTTCAGCCACTGTCTTCTATTGCTGAATATAATTTACAGCAGTTGGCAAGTTTGCAGAAGGATGTGCCACCAGCTCACCCACCTCCATCAAATACTCTAATATTGTCTGACTTATTATCTGATGATATCAGTTCTTCACACGTTTTAAACAATTTGCAAGCTCTTGCAAAACTAGGCTTAAATACAGGTAATTAAATAAGACACGCTGTTAAATCTTTACTTGTATTTAATGTAATAAGTTTTTCTATGTTGCCAACAATTTTCTTTTAAAAATCTATAAACTATATTTTGCAATTATTGTTTGGTGTATTTTGACAAACTCCTTTGTTGTATGCAGTACCGTGTGATGTATATTATATTTCCCATGACCTAAAATAGGTTCGTTTTAATGATCAAAGTTGTTCTGTAATTCTATTTTGTGAATAATCATGTGGAAGAATTTGTATTATTGCTGGCTTGTGCATTAATTATATACTTCTAGATTTGATTTTCTCTAACTTTGTGTATTGTAATTTTTTTCTTTTCAAATTTATTATAATTGGCTCTTAATTTTTCATTAGAATAAAAATAATTTTGGACATTTCATTTTTTATTAACTTCCTCATTTTTTGAATTTGACATTAAATTTTCATAATTTATAATTTGTATTCTCGAACAAACTTTTCTAGAACATCGGCTTACTCGAGCTTGGAATGTAAATAAAACCATATAATTTAAATTTGATTTCGTACATATAATGTGCATCTTAATTAATATTTCTGAATAAAGTGGTTTAAGAATCGATAATTACAAACATATCAAATAATATAATTTTTCATTTTAAAATTAAAATCTGATAAATTTCATTGTCAATGAAATTTTTTAATGGCATTGCAGAAGTCAATGGTGGAAGTGGAATTGGCAATTCTAGTGTTGGTGCTGCTCCTGGACCTGGACGTTCTCCACCAATGCTCACACTCCCTACTACACCATCGCCGAGACCTGGAGAGGATGGTTCGATCCCTCCTCCAGCTTCTGCACCTTTTCCACGATCTGTAAAAGCCACACCAATGCACATTCGTTACAAGTTTGGCCAACTAGGTGGCAGCAAAGGGCAATTCAATTCGCCCCATGGGTTTTGTCTTGGGAATGAAGAAGACATTATTGTCGCAGATACCAATAATCACCGTATAACGGTAAGTTTATTTTATCCCAAGCATAAAAATAAAGTTCACTATGCCAATTTTATGATTTAATTTAAATTTGGTTTCACCAGGTTTTTGAGAAAACTGGGACGTATAAGTTTCATTTTGGTACTGCTGGCAAAGAAGAAGGTCAACTATGGTATCCCGTAAAAGTGGCTATGATGCGCACAACTGGAAAATTTGTTGTTTGCGATCGTGGAAATGAACGCTCGAGGATGCAGATTTTCACGAAGAATGGCCATTTTTTGAAAAAAATTGCTGTCCGTTATATTGACATAGTTGCCGGACTTGCTGTTACTTCTGAAGGTCACATTGTTGCAGTTGATAGTGTTACTCCCACAGTTTTCGTCATATCGGAGAATGGTGATTTGCTCAGCTGGTTTGATTGCAGTGAATGTATGCGTGAACCTTCTGACATTGCTATCAACGGTATTTTATTATGTTTGATGTCTCGTTTCATTTATTGATGTACTAGTTTATTCAACACCTTTTTAATTATAATTCTAGGAAAAGAATTTTATGTATGTGATTTTAAAGGACACTGCGTAGTTGTGTTCTCGGAGGATGGAAAATTTCTTCGTCGTATTGGCTATGAAAACATTACAAATTACCCCAATGGTATTGACGTGTCTGATGCTGGCGATGTTCTCATTGGCGATTCTCATGGAAATCGTTTCCACGTAGCAGTTTTTAACCGGGAAGGTGAACTTGTTACTGAATTCGAGTGCCCTTATGTCAAGGTATGTATTTTCAATGCTATTTTTTCAGATTAATGGCGAGTACTTTTTAACTTGCGCATTTGTCAATAGCATATTATTTGTATATGTTTGAGTTGTTAAACTAGTGTCTGTGTAAACTTGGTCCTGGACTGGCTTTCACATTTACTAAACCACTATAGCTTAAAGTCAGAATTTTTCAAACTTTTTACTACGACCTACTCCAAGAACTGCATTTTGTATTGCGACCTATATAATGATATATCAAACAAACTGTCCATTATGTTCATTTATTTACTATTGACACATGATATATGCATATTTATGGATGAAACTAGTTTTAAATTAGAAACTTTGTTCTCAATTGAGATAAAGTGGAAAATCCTAGTAGTTTACACAAATAAGTTGAGTATAAAGATTTCTTTTTTTACTTATAAGTGGAAATTTTCCTTTAACCTTAATCCAAAATGATTACAAATTAAATTTTCGAAAATCATTCTTCAGTGTAAATGAACTAATAAGGTGCAGAATTTCAGCCTCTTCAAGATCAAACTTGATTCAAGGCTTTAACTCAATTATTGATTCAGGACTTTCAAAATCAAATGGATTTTTTTTTTTATCTAAAAGCTTTTCTTTAGTGTTTCAAATTTCTGCACTGGAAAATAGTTATCAAAGCTTTGGGATAGAGAAGTGAAATGTGACAATATCTCGAGTTTTAATTCTTTTAAAATATCTTCATTGACAATGTTAAACAATGATAGAGGAATTGACCATTATGGTGTAATGCTAATGGTTCCATGAATAAACAACATGAAGAATCAGAATAGTGACAAAACAGAAGAGCAAAGAACAGAATCATGACAATTCAGAACAGGGGAAAAATCAAAGGTAAAAGTATTTCGAA